>OY757543.1:27228911-27256571 GCA_963584105.1 Alviniconcha strummeri
GAACATGGCCCAGCCAATGAACAAGGCATATGGTGAGCATGGCACAGTCTGTGAGCATGCACAGCCAGTGAACACCATACAGCTGATGAACACACTACAGCTGGTGAACATGGCGCAGCCAATGAACATGGCCCAGCCAATGAACAAGGCATATTTTGCTAACTGGTATAGGCAATTAACATGGCACATCTGGTGAACATGGCACAGCCATGGAACATGGCACAGTCAGTAAACATACACAGCCAGTGAAAATCATACAGCTGCTGAACACAGTACAGCTAGTGAGCATGGCACAGTGAACACTGCACAGCTGATGAACATGGTACAGCTGGTGAACATGGCTGTCGGTGAGCATGTCACAGCCAGTGAGCACCACACAGCTGATGAACATGACACAGCTGGTGAACAAGGCACAGTCAGTGAACATGGCACACTCAGTGAACTTGCAACACCATCACACTATCAGTGCGTGTGAAACCCACACAGCACTGTACATCAAGTTACCTTTCCACATCTGAACTGCTATGGAGACAAAGAAATTAAACTACAACAATACAGAAAGGAAGGAGACGATCACTTTCTTCACCTGAAAATTAATCATGGTTTTGTCTGGGACTTTGTGACCAGCACAAAAACCCACACTGGCAGTTTTTGAGATTATGGACAAATACATTTATCATGAGGATAACGACAACACATTTGGTCTACCATATCTAACTTTTCCAGCACATTTGGCAGGAAATTAAGTATGTGCACTCCCACCTACTCTGAAGACAATCAATTCAAAGCTCCTGTGACAGAGATGATGATGATGGTGGCTTTTATATAGCGCTATTCTCTGCTATTCATGGACATGGTAATGTGCTAAGAAACTGTATAACCACTGCCCCCATTCAGTGCTCTGCAACAGCAGGTATTGAAATGTTCAATTCTGAACCAAGGGCAGTTAAGATCACCTCCAGTACATCATCTGAGGCCTCATGGCTGGAGACATTACATGCCTACGCAGGAAAACAGTTTCTATCACAAAATCTCACCAGGCCCCTGGTAAACCAGCATGGTTGTAGCCTACAGCAGATTCCCTGAGGTCACTGTACAGCTGGCCATGTGGCAGGAAACACTACATCTCTAAGCAGGAAAACAGTTTCAATCACAAAATCTCACCCAGCTGTGGGTGAGCCAATGAGACCAAGGAGAAGAGTGGAAGAACTTACAGCAGACTCCTGGTTGTTGACCTTCTTCTGCAGCTCCAAGCAGTGCTCATAGTCACGGCCCAGGTCGTTCTGGCTCACCAACAGTTCCTGCACACATCAGGCACCACAGTCAGGTCTGCACCAGTCAACTCAACAGGTCTGCACCAATCAACTCAACAGTCAGGTCTGATCCAGTCAACTCAACGGGTCTGCACCAGTCAAGTCAACAGTCAGGTCTGAACCAATCAACTCAACAGTCATCAATCAACTCAACAGTCAGGTCTGCACCAGTCAACTCAACAGGTCTGCACCAGTCAACTCAACAGTCAGGTCTGCACCAATCAACTCAACAGTCAGGTCTGCACCAGTCAACTCAACAGTCAGGTCTGCTCCAGTCAACTCAGCGGGTCTGCACCAGTCAACTCAACAGTCAGGTCTGAACCAGTCAACTCAACGGGTCTGCACCAGTCAACTCAACAGTCAGGTCTGAACCAGTCAACTCAACGGGTCTGCACCAGTCAAGTCAACAGTCAGGTCTGAACCAATCAACTCAACAGTCATCAATCAACTCAACAGTCAGGTCTGAACCAATCAACTCAACAATCATCAATCACCTCAACAGTCAGGTCTGAACCAATCAACTCATCAATCAACTGAACAGTCAGGTCTGAACCAATCAACTCAACAGTCATCAATCAACTGAACAGTCAGGTCTGAACCAATCAACTCAACAGTGAAGTCTCAACCAACCAATTCAATGGTCAGGTCTGAGCCAACCAATTCAACGGTCAGGTTTGGACCAATCAACTCAACAGTCAGGTCTGAACCCGTTTGCTTTGGAAGCAATGCAGTAAATTCATCTGTTCCTATTTTTTTCATAGTACTTCACTGTTCCATGCGGGAAATTCGGGTCACCTTAGCTAGGTAAGGCACAGCAGTTGCAAGAGCAGCACTACCCATTCTTATCAGTGTGTGCAGTATTTTCAATGTTTCCAAACAATGGCGTCTGCCAGTTTTATTCCCGCCTCTCCCATAACCACACCTTCACATCTTTTTTACAGTTACCAAAACTGAACACCTCAACTACATGAAACAGTTCACCACTAGCATCTCTCTCCCTACTCTGACCAAACTCAGAAACAAATCCCCAAATAACCAAATAACAACAGCACCAGGTTATACAGGCAACGAAGCCCAAACTTTACTGCCGAGGGTCAAGTTGTGCCGCACCTTTTCCCGGATCCACATCTCCACCTTGTCCACCTGTTCGTTGAACTCCAGGATGTCGCGGGCCTCCTCCAGACCCTTGCCGCGGTTGTTGGAGGCCTGCAGCAGCTCCTTCCACTTGGCCATCAGGCTGTCCACACGCTGGCTGACCTCCCCCTTGGCTGGGTGGTCCTTCTTGATCAGCAACTCACCAAGCTGCAGCCAGGCACACACAACAGTAACCATGGCAAAGGGAACGGTAACCATGGCAACGAGAACAGTAACCATGGCAAAGATGACAGTAACCATGGCAAAAGGAACAGCAACCATGGCAAAGGGAACAGCAACCATGGCGATTGGGAACAGTAACCATGGCAAAGGGAAAAATAACCATAGCAAGGAGGACAGTAACCATGGCAAAGGAAGGAGTAATTGTGGCAAAGAGGACAGTATCCATGGCAAAGTGAACAGTAACCATGGCAAAAAGGAAAGCAACCATGGCAAAGTGAACAGCAACACCTCAACCATGGCAATGGGAACAGCAACTATTTAATAAAAATGAACTATCTGCTGGTGCATAAAAAACATGCATCAAACACAATGTGCCATAGTGTATTATGGCAAGGCAAAAACAACAACCAACTGACCCAAAACATATGATGTAACCTTTTATATGTTCTTATCAGTTCTGTTCACTTAAAGATGGTATCTCCGCACTTAGGACAGCCTCCTGTGCAATCCTGCAATCCACCTGTCTTTCGGTCTCCTCAGTGTTACCACTCAAACAGTTCCAACTAATGCTGGTCTGAATGACAATGGTCCAACTAATTCCTTCCAGATTTACCTTCCTCTTCTTTTCTGCACCTCTCACATTCATATCAAACACGGGCATAACAATCAATGAGGACATCACCTCGTAAAACTGGCATCCTAGTATGCTGTAATTTCACACTGTTAGGTCACCTCTACAAGTGCAGGCACTGTGACGTAACGAAACAGGTTTTTGTTTCGGGCAGTGCATCCCATGATTCATTACCTCCTTGACTTGGTTGATGCGGTCAGTGTTGGCAATGATTTCAGCCTCAAACGCCTGGTGCTTCTGTAGTTTCTTCATCTTGTCGATCAAGTCACCGACGTTCTTGAAATCATCTTCGTACGCCACCTTCAGTTTGTCGCTGATCCAACCTTCAGCCTGAAACAGTAACACAGTGATGAGCACGCACCAAACTTAGGGCCACACAAATCAAACTACCAGATCTAACTGCCCAGTCCACGAGGGAGAGGGAGAGAAACTGTGGGCCTGGACCCTAGACCCCCAACACACAGTCTTCAACAGTGCCCAACCAACAAGGGACAAGGAGACTGGCCGACTGATAGCTTAATGAACAGAGGCCATTGGCCCATTTCATGTGGAGAACAACTGAGTCACATTCGGTAGTAGTGTGGAAAAGCTCCGGACATATTCACATTTTAACTGCATCAATTCTTCCTTCCATTAATTTTCCTTTTGCTCCAAGATTCATCACTCATTCATCCGCTATGAACTTTCCTTCCTATGCAACATTTCAGGTATTTATGAGCAATGTGCCCCTTAGGCCTTACTCTGCCATCTCTGTATCCAGTCTTCATTTATCCACATGAACCTGACTAAGGGAGAAAGAGAGGGAGAGGGGAGAAACTGTGGGCCTGGAGCCTACACCCCAACACACAGACTTCAACACTACCCAGCCCATAAAGGAGAGGAGAGAGGGAGAGGGGAGATGAGTGGGGAGAGAGGAGATGAGTGGGGAGAGGGGAGGGGAGAGGAGAGGGGAGAGGACCGGCAGAAGCTGTGGGCCGAGAGCCTAGACCCCAACACACAGACTTCAACACTGCCCAGCCCACAAGGGAGAGGGAAGATGAGTGAGGAGAGGAGAGGGGAGAGGACAGGGAGAAGCTGTGGGCCTGAAGCCTTGACCCCAACACACAGACTTCAACATTGCCCAGCCAACAAGGGAGAAGCAGAAGGGAGAAGACAGGGAGAAGTGTGGGGCTGCCGCCAAGATCTGGAGAAGACAGTGAACATCAATTGTGTCTCTGCACGTGGGCTTCAGAGGCCAAAGAGATTTTAATGTATAAGAGAATGAAAAATATGAAACTATAGTTCAATAAAACTGAACAATCCCCCCTCCTCCTAAACAACCACAACAGCGACAATAGCAAAGAAAGAAAACAAACCTCAATCCAGATGCCTGTCCTGTATCCCTAATGAGTAGCAGTCTTGCTGTGAGTGGTACCAACCCATCTAGGCATAGGTCAATTCAATTCTTGATTGTGCCTTAATGCTTGAGGTTGAACAACAACTTTAATTTACGGCTGAGATGAATAAATATATTGCTATTGCGATTGTTAAACACAGACAGATAAGTCAGCATGTCCCAAACCAAGCACCCAGTTAACACAAGGAGGGAAAGATGACCAGACACTGACCTCTACAACGTCCCTGTTGAACTGAGCGTACAACAAGGAGTCATGCAGGTTACGCTTCCTGTTGGTGCTCAGGGCTCGCACATTCTTCCGCCTGCAGCATACCAAGAAAACATTGACAGGTTGGCCTGGCCACACACACAACACTGACAGGTTGGCCAGGCCACATACACAACACTGACAGGTTGGCCTGGCCACACAAAACACTGACAGGTTGGCCTGGCCACATACACAACACTGACAGGTTGGCCTGGCCACACAAAACACTGACAGGTTGGCCTGGCCACATACACAACACTGACAGGTTGGCCTGGCCACACACAAAACTCTGACAGGTTGGCCTGGCCACATACACAACACTGACAGGTTGGCCTGGCCACACACAAAACACTGACAAGTTGACCTGGCCATACACATAACACTGACAGGTTGGCCTGGCCACACACAAAACTCTGACAGGTTGGCCTGGCCACATACACAACACTGACAGGTTGGCCTGGCCACACACAAAACACTGACAAGTTGACCTGGCCATACACATAACACTGACAGGTTGGCCTGGCCACACACACAACATTGACAGGTTGGCCAGGCTATACAAAACACTGACAGGTTGGCCTGGCCACACACAACATTGACAGGTTGGCCTGGCCACACACACAACATTGACAGGTTGGCCAGGCTATACAAAACACTGACAGGTTGGCCTGGCCACACACAACATTGACAGGTTGGCCAGGCTGCACAAAACACTGACAGGTTGGCCTGGCCACACACACAACACTGACAGGTTGGCCTGGCCACATACACAACACTGACAGGTTGGCCTGGCCACACACACAACACTGACAGGTTGGCCTGGCCACACACAACACTGACAGGTTGGCCTGGCCACACACACAACACTGACAGGTTGGTCTGGCCACACACACAACACTGACAGGTTGGCCTGGCCACACACAACACTGACAGGTTGGCAAGATTGGATGCAACATTAAACATCAAGTAATTAGACAGAGGCACAATAACTGGAGTACTGCTTTGCCTATCTGTCCTGCCATTTTTCCCCTGGGCTTTAGAATCACAAGTTCCAAAGAATATTTTCATTGACCATGTTTATGAAACCCTTGGGAGGGTATATATATATTCATCTGTGTGTGTATATATATATATATATGCTGCTGTATTCATATAATCATTCTGCTTTATTCATCCACATCCCAACACACCACCTTTTTATTTCACCTCCCAGAGGAACTTCACAGATGGGCAAAAATTTGGACCCCCCATTTTCTCATCATCACTTAAGGAGACCGCATTTATTTAACTGATGTAAATATTTATGAACTTCAAATTGCAGTGTACACACTCTGTAATGAGCTGAATCACCCCCATCACCAGTCTTATCATCATCACTTATCACCACGTGCTGCATACCTCTCAGTGACTGCAGCCAGTGTCCGCTGGATCTTTTTGGCCTCAAAATGCTGGTCGTTGATCAGCTGCTTGCCATGCTCCGTCAGTGTGGCCAGCTAGACAACAACATCATCTTTAGCATCTTGCTCAACACACATCCCAGGACCATGTCCTTCACACACACTAGGAACTGCATCCCACGCACAGCCTAGGAACAGCATCCCATACATACATCCTAAGAACTGCATCCCATACATACATCCTAAGAACTGCATGCCATACATACATCCTAAGAACTGCATCCCACACACATCCTAGGAACAGTGTCCCATACACACATCCTAGGAACAGTGTCCCATACATACGTCCTAGAAACTGCATCACAAACATACATCCTAGGAACAGCACCCCCCCCCCCCCCACATCCCAGGAACTGCATCCCATACACACATCATAAGAATTGCATCCCACACACAAACATTCACCTGACCCAAGCACCGGGTTTTCCTTCACTAGAGGCAAGTAGACCAGCATGCTCACCTTCTCTTCTTGGACGTCCAGCACCTTCTCAAAGGCCTCATGACGTCGGATCAGCATCTCCACCTGGTCCACTGTGTCACCAAAGTCTGTGCTGCTGAGGGCAGCCTGTTGACACAACACAACACACAGTCACTAAGGGCAGCCTGTTGACACAACACAACACACAGTCACTAACGGCAGCCTGTTGACACAACACAACACACAGTCACTAAGGGCAGCCTGTTGACACAACACACAGTCACTAAGGGCAGCCTGTTGACACAACACAGTCACTGAGGGCAGCCTGTTGACACAACACAACACATACAGTCAATGAGGGCAGTCTGTCAACACAACACACACCTGGTCACTGAGGGCAGCCTGTTGACACAACACACACAAGGACCATTTATGCTAGCTATACTTTCTGGGCTGACCTATGGCTGGGCACAGGGCACTGTGCTTACACAGGGGCCATTCCAGGATGGATGTGAGCTGTTCATCATTTCAAGTTATTCTGAAGGTTGAAAAACCCTGGAAGCAGGAGAGTTATAAGAATGATGGCAGAGAGATGATGTGTTTTGGAGTCAAACTTCTGACTGAAGTCTGGTCTGCATCACAGATATCACTGCAGCAGCATGGCCCCAGACCCAGACCCAGCCAAGGCAGGTGCCTGAACCAGGTGTAATTAGAATGGCACAATTCCTGGTGGCAACAGGTCAAACATGAAAAGCTATATTCTGACAAACTCCTGGTTTCAAAGAGAGAGAGAGAGAGAGAGAGAGAAAGAGAGAGAGAAATTTTTCATAGTTCCAGACTCTGAATAGGATGGTTCTTAATTTTCTGCATCTGCGGTACCCCAGTGCAGTGACTGTCTGGTGATGAAAGAGATGCACTGTCTGCTGTCCACCCACCTCCTGTGACGTGCTGATGCTGTTGAGCTGCTCAGCATCCCTCATGAAGATCTGCAGGTCAAACATCTGGTCGTAGTAATTCTTACGATCATCCCACGTCTTCTGCAGCCTCTCTCGCATGTCCTTGACCTCTTGCACCTTGACCTTGACCTGCAGCACAAAGGACCATACATGCATCACTGCTGGATAGCCCAGTCACCAGATGACAAGAAATGCACCTCACTGGGTTGCCAGCCAAAGCAGTTGGCTTTAATCGTGAATAATGAATAATTTTTTTATGAATCAGCCAAAGCTGTACTCTTTCTGGTGTATTTTCTGATTTCCAATGCACATTAGCCTGAATGCATATATAAATATTTGCACTGTATCATGCTATAATTATTCTAATGCATATTTCCCTTGTCAACAGTTAAATTGTATTGTTCTGCATTTGTATTGTTTCCTTTCAAAACAATTCTTCAAAGAAAAAGGGGAGTCTGAAAAAAAGGATGTCATCTTCTTGAAAAGGTCTTGAAAGAGAACAGGTCTTTGAAGGGTTCATTTACATGGAAACAAACAAAATGTTCACACACACACACACACACACACACACATGCATGTACACACACACACACTCATAAAAAGTTGTCCTAAAAAGAGGGGTAGTTTTTCATGAGGGTAGTATTTCTTTCATTCAAGAAGTTCAGCACAGGCCAAAAAAACATAATACGGACAACTCCCCACCACTGTCTCACCTCATCAGCAGCATAATGCTGGTTCTCGATAAGGATGTTTCCACTGCTGATGACCTGGTCAAATGTGTCCTGGCGAGCCTCAATCTCAGCACGGATCTCTTCATGTCGCGTTCGCAGCAGGTCAGCCCCACTGACATCACGCACAGTCTTTTCAGACAGCATCTCTTGTTCCATTTCCTTGGCCCAGCTCAGCAGATCCCAGGCCTGTGGGGAACAGTTGGCACACCATTATCATCTACGTTATCATCGCCTGCACCACCTCTCCTCTCCAGCTCTGCAGATCCCACAGATGTTGGCATGACAAATCATCCTCACTGTCTACATCATTATGCACTCAAATAGACATACATCAATGTTAGAACATTGCAAATTAGCAGTGCTGAGCAATGTAAACTTCCCAGCCATTTCTCTTAACCCCCCCCCTCCCCCCCCACACACACAAACCTCCCCACCTCAATACAAAAACAACCCACTGATGATGAGTACAAAGAGACAGAGACTCACATCAGCATTAAATCGGTGCAGGTCAGCAGCATCCAGCAGTGCTGCCTTTCGGTTCTCAGCCTTGTCTAGCAGCTCTGACCAGTCATCCAGCACCGCAGTCTGCAGCTGATGGATCTGCTGGGCATTCTCTCCAGGATAGGTTGTCTGCAGTCGCTCCCCATCGTCCTTCAGTACCTGGATCTGGGGATCAAACAGCCAAATGGTGTTACAGTGTCACCATGTAATCTGTGATGCACTACTCCTGAGGTATGTTTCTCTCACATCATCCTTCAGCTCCTGGATCTGGTCTTCACTACCGTCTTGCCTTTTCTCATCTTTGTAAGACCCTGACTTTTATAACCAATCATTCTGAAATTCATTCATGCTCATCTTCATTCCTCTTTTATTTTCATAGCTTGGATTTCCGCTTGTTTCTCGGTGTTGGAAGAAACTCCACACTATGATGGAGAAGCCCAATAAGACACATGACTGCAACTGAATTGAATCATTAAAAATCGAAACTCTCGACCACACCAACAACAGCAGGATCTAAGGCACTCAAGCTCTCAGAACAGCCTGATTTTTAAGCCAAAGTCTGCAGGGGGAAAAAGAAACCCGTCATTACCTGGGCTTCCAAAGCGACCAGTTCATTCTCAAAGGCTTCGTGTCTCTTCAGGTAGGATGAAGTGGCATTGAAGTCACGTCCCAGGTCATCAGGTATGCTGGAAGATTTTTCCTGCAACACAATGCAGAATGTTTATCACATGACCCTAGCTGTACCTCACCTGCACTTTAGAGATATGGTTCTTCTCAGCCCTGTTAAAATAATGACCTTCTCAGGTGTGAATTATCTGTATCCTGCTTAAGTGTCCTCCATATCTGTCTAGTAATTTCTGGTTGCCCCTATATATATGTGTGTGTGTGTGTGTGTGTGTGTGTGTGTGTGTGTGTGTGTGTGTGTGTGTGTGTGTGTGTGTGTTGTGTGTGTGTATCCCAGTTCTGTTGAGAAAAGTCACTCCGATCTAAAGATGAACAGTTGAAGAAAGGGTAGCTGAGTGGTTGAATCAAGTTGCACATGTTGATAGGTTGTACCTGTTGACAGGTTGTATATGTTTACAGGTTGTGCATGCTGGGTTGTACATATTGATAGGTTGTACAGGTTGCACCTGCTGACAGGTTGTATATGTTGGCAAGCTGTACATGTTGGCAAGCTGTACATGTAGACTGAGGGCTCAGTGCCTAGTCCCTGTAACATAATAGAGGTGGAGAGATGTCCTCTGATGTGAATTACCTGTATCCTGGAAAGAGCATCCTCCACATCCCTGTTAAAACGATGGATCTCCTCAGCTCCCAGCAGCTTCTGGTCCCGGTTGTCTATCTGCTCCAACAAGGTGTTCCAGGCATCTCTGCAAGATGACAATGCAAAAACATTACATATGCTGTTGTTAATCTGTCAGACCACAGTGACCCCAGGCACAGATCTGCAAGATGACACCACTAGCACATTGCATACTGGCCATCAGTCTCACATCATACATATCAGTTGTTAATCTTCTTACCCACTGAATCTAGGTAAAATGATGTAGCAAGTACAGTGTACATAGTGGCTGTCAGTGTCACATTATACACATCAGTTGTCAGTCTTCTCCAACAAAGCACCCACTGAATCTCTCTGTAGGATGACAATGCAAGCACATAAGGCAATATCCACTTTTTGCCCCGTAGGTTCGTTATCCTCAAATGGTTTGAGGATGTGTCAGTGTGTGTACTTGTGTATCGCACTGACATAGTACGGAATGAACTGATATGTGGATATGCCAACATAGTGCATACTTGAAGTTCATTCCGTCCACACACACACACACACACGTACACACACATTCTTATACCATCTGAGGACCTTGAACTGACGGGGCTAAAAGTGGACATTGCCACACATAGTACACATTGGCTGTCAATCTGCTCCAAAAAAGGCATTCTATGAATTTCTGTAACCAAGCCCTGGGGTGAACATGGTCCTTGATCACCATAACCTTATATCATTTTGCACTTTCAAGTCAGCAGTGTAGGTCTGCAGTGTACATGGATGCTGAACTCCTACTCCTTTGCCTGCTGACCACTGACCTGAGTTGTTCTTGGCGTTCCTGCACCTGGACGGTGTGAGTGCCTCGGTCCTCCAGCAGGTACTTGGCCATGCGCTCACAGGCGTTGAACCGCTCCGTGCCCGCCTCCACCCCACGTTTGAACTCATCAAACTTGTTGCGCAGGATCTAGACCACACACAGACACACATGTCTGATCAACAAGTCCAGTCACAAAGTGTCCAGTCAGCTGCTTGGTAAGAAGTCTCATTTGCTGAATGAAGTCTGTCTTGCTTGCTTAGGAAGCAGAGTTTAACAATCACTGTTCCTGATGCCACTCTGCACCTCTTCATGTGACACAGCCTGCACATCGTCATGTGACACAGCCTGCACACTGTCATGTGACACAGCCTGCACACCATCATGTGACACAGCCTGCACACTGTCATGTGACACAGCCTGCACACCATCATGTGACAGACTATATACACACCGTCATGTGACACAGACTGCACACCATCATGTGACACAGCCTGCACACTGTCATGTGACACAGCCTGCACACCATCATGTGACACAGACTATATACACACCGTCATGTGACACAGACTGCACACCATCATGTGACACAGCCTGCACACTGTCATGTGACACAGCCTGCACACCATCATGTGACACAGACTATATACACACCGTCATGCGACACAGCATGCACACTGTCATGTGACACAGCCTGCACACCGTCATGTGACACAGCCTGCACACAGTCATGTGACACAGCCTGCACACCATCATGTGACACAGCCTGCACACCATCATGTGACACAGACTATATACACACCATCATGTGACACAGACTGCACATCATCATGATGACAGACTGCATGCACATCATCACATGATACAGTCTGCACACTGTTACATGACACAGACTGCACACTGTCACATGACACAGGCTGCACACTGTCACATGACACAGGCTGCACACTTTCACATGACACAGGCTGCACACTTTCACACAACACAGACTGCTCAGATACAGAAAGCACACCATCACATGGCACACTGTCCCATGACACAGACTGCACACCATCATGTGAAACAGACTGCACATTGTCACATGACACAGACTGCACAGTCACATGACACAGTTTGATCATTGTCACATGACACAGACTGCACACCATCATGTGACACAGATGGCAAATTGTCTCATGACAGACTGCACACCATCACATGACACAGATTGCACATTGTCACATGACAAAGACTGCACACCATCATGTGACACAGATGGCACATTTATCACATGACACAGTCTGCACTCTGCCAGGTGACACAGACTGCACTGAAACATGTGAGCTCCTTCATCCACCCTTTACGCTGCCAACTGAGATCATGTCAACTTTCCAGCCAATGTCCACAGCCACACAATGGAGTTGCACATCCTAAGGTCACACAGCTGAACTCAGTCAACTCACATCACTTTATACAAACACCTCCTGCCCCCCCCCCCCCCCCCCCATCCCTACGTACATCCAAACCAACACCCATCAATACACACCAACACCCACGCCAACATATGGTTGACAGTAACAGCTGCGTCAGTTCAAGTCCTCCTACCTGCAAGTGCTCGAAGTCCTGACCATACTCCTCTGAGCAGGCATGCGTCATCTGCTCATTGATCCAGTTCTCAAAGTCCTCACTCTCCCTCATGTAGGCATGGAGTCGCTTGGTCCGCTCCAGGTTGCGTGATCGCTCCGCGGCAAGTCGCTTCAGTTTGTTGAGGTTGTCTTGCAGCGTGTCCTGTGGGGGGCAGAGAAAAACAGGACGTGGATATGCTTCACTAGTCTCTCTGTCTGATTCAGCACACAGAGCGCTGATTATCACTGGGGGGAAATAAGAAAGGCATTGTCGGCATATCACATGAAATATGCTTCATTGGAGTGCTTGTCCACTTCAGTGCACTGTGGTTCATTATCACTATAAAGAATGTGAATGTACAAAAAACAGAACTGCAAATGGCCCAAATAGTTCAAATCAACAAATGTTCAGCACAATCAAAACATCAGCTGTAAAAACAATTGCAGAATTTTGCACTTTACCTTTTCACTGCATTTACAAGCCATTTACACTGGTCAGTAAACATCATGTTATCAATAATACCACATTACTGGTGCGTTGTGGAAACTAAAGGTTTAAGTGACAACAGACCTACTGAACCATGACTGTGAGGCTCATACTCAGAGCAGATTCTACTGGACAGTGAAAGTGATGCCTGATCCTACCTTGCTGTTAGCATTCAGCTGCATTACCTGAGCTTTCTTCAGGATGGCAGGGTCAGAGTACCCCAGCTTAAAGAGGCGGGACGATTCCTTGGACAGGCTGCTGGTGATGCCTTGGTACGTCTGAATGTCCGTCTCCAGCACCTGCAACAGCACAAACACGGATCGTTGGTTCCTCATCAACAGCACAAACACGGATCGTTGGTTCCTCATCAACAGCACAAACACGGATCGTTGGTTCCTCATCAACAGCACAAACACGGATCGTTGGTTCCTCATCAACAGCACAAACACGGATTGTTGGTTCCTCATCAACAGCACAAACACGGATCGTTGGTTCCTCATCAACAGCACAGGTCATATCATGACGAAGGAACAGCAGAGATAAAAGGACCGTTAGTTCTGCAGGCCACGTCAACAGCACAGGTCATATCATGGAGAAGGAACTACAGGAAAAGCAACCACACAAACTCTTCATTCTGTACCGCAATGCCACAACTATCAGAGTTAACATATTCAACCTTGTAACTAATTTTAAGCAAACACACTGAAGCAGTGGAACGATAGTCACCTTGTTCTTGGCAAGCAGTCTGTCGGAGGCATCCTCGTCCTTGCCATAATCACTGCTGGTGACCAGTGCCATCTTGTCGTTGATCCATGCCTCCACTTCAGCCACTTCCGACAGGTACTGCAGTCATGAAAACAGCAGTTACATACAGGTCAACCCCAGCATAATGTCAGTGATCCATGCATCATCTTCTAACAGGTACAGCAGCTACCTATGGTCAATGTCAAGCATAATGTCAGTGATCCATGTGTCAGCTTCTGACAGGTACTGCAGCCACAAAACAGCAGTTACATACAGGTCAGCCCCAGCATAATGTAAATGATCCATGCTTCAACTTCAGACAAGATCTGCAGTCACAAAACATAACAGTCACATACAGGGCAACCCCAGCATAATGTCAATGATACCCTTTGTGTACCTTAATCCTTTTGTATACCTTGATCCCGTTTGTATACCTTGATCCCACTGGTGTACCTTGCTCCCCTTTGTGTACCTTAATCCTCTTCCTGTACCTTGCTCCCCTTTGTGTACCTTAATCCTCTTCCTGTACCTTGCTCCCCTTTGTGTACCTTAATCCTCTTCCTGTACCTTGCTCCTCTTTGTGTACCTTAATCCTCTTCCTGTACCTTGATCCTTTTTTGTACTTTGATCCCCCTTGTGTACCTTGATCCCATTGGCACTGGTGCACCCTGATCCCCTTTGTATACCTTGATCCCACTGGTGTACCCGGATCCCCTTTGTGTACCTTGATCCCCTTTGTGCACCGTGATCCCCTTTCTGTACCTTGATCCCCTTGGTGTACTCCAATTCCCTTTGTGCACCGTGATCACCTTTCTGTACCTTGATCCCCTTGGTGTACTCCAATTCCCTTTCTGTACCGTGATCCCCTTTGTGTACCTTGATCCCTGTCTGACATTTTCTCACCTTCTGAGTCTGCAGGGAGATGTCAAGATTCTTCTTGCGGTTCTTGGACTTCTTCAGAAGGTCGTCCCACGAAATCTGCAGCTCCTGGCATTTGTCCTTGATGCCCTTGGAGTTGAAGTGCTTCTCGCTCAGCAGGCGGTCACCTGTTGCCAACACCCGCTCCATCGTTGGCTGGTGACCTTGGATCTCACGGTCAAGGTCCTGACAAGGTCAAAAGATGTGTTGGTACAACAATCTTCTTCATGCATAGCTTTCTCTTTCCGTTTCTTGTTTGTAAAGAGCACACGTGACTGCTCTCTTCTCAAGGTGTAACGTCTCATTTATTCAGTTGTTTATCCATGTTGTTTTTTTTTGTTGATTTCGTGTGTGTGGATTTTCTTCAGACAAAAGAAAAGCCAACTTGCCTTCTGTTAAAAACAAAAACAAAAAACTACATGTTTCAATATTGAGCAAGCAAGCACACAATTAACATGCCCACTAGCTTTTGAGTCCTACAAAAAGCACAACTGAACAGTTCTCTTACATTATCCCTAAAACACGAAATTATTGTCCAAAACAAGTGTCAGGATGCTTTCAGTAAGAAGCTGCTTGCTCATTTCACACAGACCCTAATCCCTCTGATGTTTATCACCACCCCCAATTCCCTCTGGCTTTTTAACACAGCCCCAATTCCCTCAGACTTTTAACACAGCCCCAATTCCCTCAGACTTTTAACACAGCCCACAATTCCCCTTCTGTTCACCTGGTGTTTCTTGTGCATCTTCTGCACGTCAATCAGATTTTTGCCATAGTCAGTGGAGGCGGCAGCAGGGAGGTAATCTTTGATCCACTGCAGCTCAGACTCAGCATCAAAAGCAAACTGGTGCCACTGCAGTGACTCCTGCAGTCGCTGTTTGCGCTCTGCTACTGCTGGCTTCAGCTGGTCAAACCTGTCACCACGGCAATGCAGGGGTAATAACAAAAATGCACACTGAACACATTGGTTGACTGCCTCAAAGCAAACAACAGGGACCTACACAAACATTTATAAAGTCGGCAGCGGCTTTAGGTCGTGACACAAAAAAGAGGACTGCTGTCTGGTGCCAACCCTGTAAAAAGGTGATGCACACTCTTCAATCTGCAGAGCTGTGCAGGTGACCAGGAACGTTCACACGAAAAGACCGAGCACCTGTCATACTGGCTCCCATACCTCTTACACCTGCTATACAGATGAACAACAATTATTCCACTCAAAACCTTAATGGTAACAAAATGGCTGGGCTGCTACTGGACGGCTTTGATGACTGACTAGACGGTTCCATGCAGAACTCGAAGCTCCACCTCCTGCACTTACAGTCTCACAGGTTTTCAGTCTGACCACCATGCTGCGCTGCGTCCACTTTGGAATGCTTGATGATTTGAGTCAGCCTTAAATGACAGTGAGTTGCTCCACTTGACTGCAGTTCACATAAAGCTCTCATCATCACTGCACATGTGCGTTTACTTATTATGAAGGCTTGTCTTAAGTCGCAGTCTTCTGCTCTGTTGCTGTGCTTAGCTCATGAGGCAAATGTGGTGACCACTTGTCAGGTTTTTGTGTGGAATACTGAGACATTCTGATTGTACGAAGTTGCTTGGGTGATTGGCAGTCCAGAACCCTCTACTCCAATGAAATGTTGGTATTGTTCCTAACTAACTGTATGTGTGCACTCACACATTCCCATGTAAAGGCCAGCCTGCCTCAGGAACAGGCCAAGCTGCTCACAAGGGAACAGCACATTCCCACACACACTGAGCACAGTTTGCCCCAGGAACAGGCAAAGGTGGTCACAACAGGGCAGCACATCCCCCTCCACACACACACACACACAAACACAGAGCACAGTTTTCCCCAGGAACAGGCAAAAGTGGTCACAACAGGGCAGCACATCCCCCTCCACACACACACACACACACACAAACACAGAGCACAGTTTGCCCCAGGAACAGGCCAGTTTGCTCACAACAGAGCAGCTCACTCCTACACTCCACCTTTTGTTGAAGTCCTCCACGGCGGAAAGGATGCCAGCAGAGTTGAAGTGTCCAGCTTTGGCCATCTCCTTGCCCTGCTCCACGATGGTCTGCATGGTGTCTGCCAGCAAGCCCAGGTCCATCTCCAGCGCCTGGTGCTTCTTCAGCAGCTCCTTCACCCCACGAAGGTCGGACCCAAGGTCAGGGTTGGCCACTGACTTCTCCATCTCTACCAACTTGTCCTGCACAACAGGGGGGACAACTGGCACTGTTCATTTGGTGACAGAAGAATTCTGTTTTCAGTTTGATTGTTGTTCATACTTAAGAATGAAGAAGAGGAAAGAAAAAAAAAAAAAAATGAACAAAACTAAACAAAACAAAAAACACCAGAAAAACACTGGTGCAGAAGAGCAACTTAAAACAAAGGAACAGGCTCCACCCAAATGACTTCTTGGAAACGGGAGTGTCTTGGCCAAGTCAGCTCTGAGTGGCATGCAGGCAGGTAGCCTGCCCGACCTGAGGGTTTGGGACACGCAGCGTCAGTTTGTGGTGAATTTGTGAGGCGCTCCATTCTGACATGCATGAGGGTTTGGGACATGCAGAGTCAGTTTGCGGTGAATTTGTGAGGCGCTCCATTCTGACATGCATGAGGGTTTGGGACATGCAGCGTCAGTTTGCGGTGAATTTGTGAGGCGCTCCATTCTGACATGCACAAGGGTTTGGGACATGCAGCGTCAGTTTGCAGTGAATTTGTGAGGCGCTCCATTCTGACATGCACGAGGGTTTGGGTCATGCAGCATCAGGTCGTGGGGTGGTCCATTCAGTCACCTGCATCTATATAACTGCTGTGTGCCAAACACTGAAAGTGTGTCTGTGTACCTAGTAATAAATGATATCAGTATCTCAGCAACCTCTGGGGTCAGGATTGTTGTCATCAGCAAAGCTTTCACAGAACATTTAAAATAATGCTAATACAGCATTAAGATCGTTTCTGTTGTCATCAGCAAAGCTTTCACTGAACATTTAAAATAATGCTAATAGAGCATTAAGATTGTTTCCCTCTGGTCATTTTAAGGTATAGTAACCACAGCATTAAATTCCAGAAAGAGATCTGCTTACCCAAAATAAAAATCATAGGACAGACGTGAGCATGACCCAGTCTGAAGGTCATCTGTTCTACCCACCTGAGCATCATCCAGAGCCCTGTTCAGCATCTGCTGCTGTGCGGCCTGACGCAGCTTGTCTCCCTTGTCCTGGGCCTTGGAGGCCAGGTCCTGCCACTGGCTGTTCAGGTCCTCCAGGATCTGCTTCACCTCATCTGATGACGGGTGTTTGTCTGCCACCAGCGCCTTGCCCGTCTGAAGAGGACATGGTACATTTGATATTGTTGGCTGTTGGCACACTGATGGGTTACTTTGTGTGAAAAGGTGATAGCCTCTTTAACAGAGTGCCCATCGCCATGGTGGCATATTATGTTATGTGAAACATTAACCGCTTCTTTAACACAGTGCCTTATCACCATGGTGACAAAGTTAATAAAGCTTCTTTAACTGTCTTGTGCATTGCCTTACTGCCATGGTGATGTGTTAATAATGTGAAAGGTGATAGCCTCTTTAACACAATGCCCTAACCAAAAAGATTACACCAAAGCAACCAGCCTTCCTGCTTTCGTGAACATGACAAAAACATGTGAATGCTGATATTGCAATGGATTTACCACTTGCAAGGAAACTATGGCAGCCTTGTGGAGTTATGGGCCACTGTTTTTTTTTGTTTTTTTTTTAATACTGCATCAATCCCTCGTGGGAAATTTAGCCCACCTTACTGGGCAGCAGCCTCACGAAAAGCACTGCCCATTCATACCCATGTGTGCAGTAATTGTGTCCAGACACAACAGCATGGTTACTAGAGCTTGGCATTTCTAATGC
Organism: Alviniconcha strummeri; assembly: GCA_963584105.1. NCBI lineage: Eukaryota > Metazoa > Mollusca > Gastropoda > Provannidae > Alviniconcha > Alviniconcha strummeri. Next base: position 27,247,618 of record OY757543.1, read on the forward strand.
ATGCACAGATAATGATGATGTAGTTGCAGAAGGAGGATGTACAGACACCATAAGAGAGTCTGCTCTGAAAGTTGAATAATCCCTTGCCACTGTGGGAAGCTGGGGACAGCGGAGCCAACATGCATCCAGAGAGAGACAGTGGCTAACACAGTGTTGCCCCCTCAAGGAGACTGGAGTGGTCATCCAGAGACAGTGGCTATACACACAAGTGTTGCCCCTCAAGGAGGCTGAAGTAGACATCCACAGACAGTGGCTACACACAAGTGTTGCCCATCAAGGAGGCTGGAGTGGTCATCCAGAGACAGTGGCTATACACACAAGTGCTGCCCCCTCAAGGAGACTGGAGTAGACATCCACAGAGAGACAGTGGCTACACACAAGTGTTGCCCATCAAGGAGGCTGGAGTGGACATCCACAGAGAGACAGCGGCTACACACAAGTGTTGCCCATCAAGGAGGCTGGAGTAGACATCCACAGAGAGACAGTGGCTATACACACAAGTGTTGCCCATCAAGGAGGCTGGAGTAGACATCCACAGAGAGACAGTGGCTATACACAAGTGTTGCCCCTCAAGGAGGCTGGAGTGGACATCCACAGACAGTGGCTATACACACAAGTGTTGCCCATCAAGGAGGCTGGAGTAGACATCTAGAGAGAGAGGAAACTCTATGGCAGCCTGAAAGAGCTGCGTGCCAATGTTCCTTACATCATGGCCAGTCAACACCTTGCAGAAAAAGAGAGGAAGATAATGGAAGTGTGGTACCTTGTTGAGATCCTTCAGCCTGTCACTGTTGGCCTTGAGCTCTGCTTCAAAAGCCTGGTGTTTCTGCAGCTTGGCAGGGATGTTGGTCAGGTCACGGTATGACTCATCCGTCGCAGTCTGGTACTTCTCTTTCATCCAGTCCGACAGCTGCAGGACAAGAAAAAAGGTCAGCGGTCATGAAAAATCAAATACACAAATCTACTGTTAACATTCTCCAAATCAAACAAAAATGCAAATTCACATATCTCTGATTCCGTGACTGAGCAGGCAGACTCTTCAGTCTTCCAACTGAATCCAAGCAGCCTGTACTGCACCAAACCAAAACACAGAGCTCAGAAAACTGTTGCTGGCACTAGGAAAGAGTTTGACAAGGGGTGACTGTACCTCCAAGGAATCTGTAGCTGATGCTAGGGAAGAGCTCCATAAAGGGTGACTGTACCTCAGAGGAACTGACACTAGGGAAGAGCTCCACAAGGGTTGACAGTATCTCAGAGGAACTGACATCAGGGAAGATCTCCACAAGGGGTGACAGTACCTTAGAGGAACTGGCACTAGGAAAGAGCTCCACAAGGGGTGACTGTACCTTAGAGGAACTGACACTGGGAAAGAGCTCCACAAGGGGTGACTGTATCTCAGGGGAGTCTGTAGCTGACACTAGGGAAGAGCTCCACAAGGGGTGACTGTATCTCAGGGGAGTCTGTAGCTGACACTAGGGAAGAGCTCCACAAGGGGTGACTGTATCTCAGGGGAGTCTGTAGCTGACACTAGGGAAGAGCTCCACAAGGAGTGACTGTATCTCAGGGGAGTCTGTAGCTGACACTAGGGAAGAGCTCCACAAGGAGTGACTGTATCTCAGGGGAGTCTGTAGCTGACACTAGGGAAGATACACAGGGGGGGACAGTACCTCAGAGGAATCCCGCTTGAACTCCTGGAAGGCGAGGGAGGCGCCCAGCTTCTCTCGTCGCTTCCTGGCTTTTTCTTTGGCCTTCTCACGCTGCTGCATCACCTCACGCCGACGCTTGTCAATGCTGTGGGCAAAGGGTTAATGTGAAGGTCTGAGCATTAACGCAACTTGTTGATGCTGTGGGCAGTCAGAGTTAATATGAAGGTCACAGGTTAATACAATTTTTCAATGCTGTGGGCAGTCAGAGAGTTAATGTGAAGGTCAGAGGGTTAATGTAACTTGTTGATGCTATTTGTCAATGCTGTGGGCAGTCAGAGAGCTAATGTGAAGGTCAGAGGGTTAACATAACTTGTTGATGCTGAGGGCAGTCAGAGGGTTAACATGAAGGTCAGAGGGTTAATTCAACCTGTCAATGGTGTGAACAGTCAGGCTTTATGTGAAGTTTGTCAATTGTGGGGCTAGTCAGTCTGAGGGTTAACATGTAACTTGTCACCACTGCTGACAATCAAAGGATTAACAAGCATCCTGTCCAAAATGTGGACAGCTAACCGGTTAACATGCAGCATCTCAATAATGTAGGCTGTCAGAGGGTCAATGCACAACTTGTCAATGCTGTGGCCAGTTTGCTTGTCAATGCTGTGGCCAGTCAGTCAGAGGGTTAACATGCAACTTGTCAATGCTGCAAACAATCAGAGGGTTAATGTGCAACCTTTCAAAGACACAGGAAGTCAGAGGGTTAATGTGGAATTTGCCAATGCTATGGGCAGTCAGAAGGTTAATGTGCAACTTGTTAGTGCTGCAGGCAGTCAGAGGGTTAACAAGTAACCTGTAAATGCTGCAGGGAGTCAGAGTTAACATGCAAGTCATCAACGCTGCAGGCAGCCAGAGGGTTAATGTGCAACTTGTCAATGCTATGGGCAGCCAGAGGGTTAATGTACAATTTGTTATCACTGCAGACAGTCAAACAGTTAACTGCAGCTTGTAAATGCTTAAGACAGTAAGAGTTAAGATACAGCATTGATGCTGTGGACAGTGAGAAGGCGACGGCTCTCTACCCAGGTGACACGCAGCCAGCCATAAAATTCTGCCATCAGTTAGGGTTGGCCTTTAAATATATTACCAAATCGATGGGAACAATTAAAAACAAACCTTTAAATATACTACGAAATTAATGGGAACAATCACAAACAAACCTTTAAATATGCTACCAAACTAATGTGAACAATTAAAAACAAGCCTTTAAATATGCTACCAAATTAATGTGAACAATTAAAAAAACGTTACCAAATTAATGCGAACAACTAAAAACTAATATGCATGCATGCATGATACACGAGACAAACAGACAATGAGGTGGGCCCATTATTCCACAGACAGACAGAACACTGACCGGTCAGCATCAGGGTGTCCTTCAGCAATCAGACGGTCAGCCAGCTCATCGAGAGCCTTCATCCTGTCATCTTGAGCCTGTAGCTTGCTGTTGAAGTCGTCATGGCGACGCAGCAGCCCTTCCACATCATCCACGGTACTCTGAAAGCAGCAGGCAGGCAGAGGAGTGCCTTTGTAAACTTCAGCCTTTTTTTTTTCCTTTTTAAATACCAAACATACAGAGAGACAGAGACTGTGGGAAATATGAGACAGAGAGAGAGAGAGAGAGACGCACACATGCACACACACCTCTCACATACATTCACATAGAGAGAGAAAAACAAGCCTCTCAAAACCATCTCCAGTTTGAAACAGTTTCCTGAACATCCTTTTGATCAACCACTTTGTCCTGAGCAGGTCTTTTCTTTCTCTAACGTGATTTATAAAGAACCTTTACTTTTACTCAAACAAAGAACAAACAGAAAAGAAAATCTTTACAAAAAGCTGATGCATCAACAAAGGAACAGGTAAAAAAGTAATCAACTCATTTATCTTTTTTAATAGAAAAAACATGCATGAGAAAGAGGGAAAAAAAAAAAACTATTAAAAAAAATAAAAAATAAAAGAAACATTGACAGGATGAAAAAAGGATGGCAAAAACTCTGAGATCAAAGCAACAAAAATAAAAAGACATTTCCCTTCCAGCCTGCTGCAGATCAAGAAAACATTTCTGCAGAGCCAAACAATGGCGTAAGAATGCATACAGCACAGCATAATCTTTTTCTGTGGCAGAATCAAACCACGCTTTTGCCAGCAAGAAATGACGAGATGAAAGAGAAGCTAAATGCAGGTTTCCAGGCCATTGTTACTGCTGAGGAAAACGATCACATTAAGCCAGGTTAGGGGTGGACATCTTTGTTCAGAAACAGGAAGCGTCACCTGAACCCACTCTTAAGTGAACTAACTTTCACAAAACCAGTTTTGTCCACGAAGCCGACGAGGTCATAGTAAAAACTCAAAAACACACACTTCACATACCTACTTACTATCATGTCCTAGCTGCCCCCCAAAAGGGTTTTACTTCAAGAAAAATACTAACACATTTTCTGGAAAGAAGTCTCAAGCCTGGACCATTAACAGAAAAAAGACAGGTTAGACAGAGCAACAGAGCTAGGTAGTATACAAGAGAGGAGATAGGAAACTGGAATCAAATGACAGCCCCAAGATTGCAGACAGAGCTTTACTCCTCAATTCCCTAACCAAGCCATTTTTCACAGGCCTACAAAAATAAACCCAAACTGCTGCAACTTACCCCGGTGTCCCCAAAGTCCAGGAAGGCATCATGTCCACTGGTCAATGCGTCCAGCTGGTCAGCATCTCTATTGAATACCTGTTGCACACACACACACACACACACACACACACACACACACACACACACACACACACACACAATCCAATGGTAAATGCATCCAGCTGATCAGAATACAAACATGTGCGCACGCACACACACACACACACAGCATGGCACATCCCCTCACCTCCACAAACACACACACACACACACACACACACACACACACACACACACGCACGCACTGAGCAGAAAGGCATACCTGCAAATTGTAGGCATCCTGGAGCTGTTTCTGTCGCTGTTTCCACAAGTTCTCCACGGCCTGCTCCTCCTCCTCCAGTCTCTTCAGCTTGTCGCGCACGTCCTGGGCATTGGGGTTCTTCTCCAGAATGCTTCGGCCCAAAGCTTTGGCCTTAGCAAACCTGCAACACCAACACAACTGATCTATGGGAAAACCTGTGACACCAACACAACTGACTGATGGACAAACACAGGATACAGACCCACGTATCTTTGAAAACATGAATTAGCTGGTTCATTGCAACTCTCTCTCTCTCTCTGCCTCCTTCTCTCTCTCTCATACACACAGCAGAGCTGAACATGTGTACACTTTTGAAAACACAAAACTGGTCACTGATTGACTGATTGGCTGACTCACTGGCTGACTGACAAACTGATCAGTGGAAGGATTGACTGACTTGTCTTTGTGAGCCTTGATGTCATCCAGGACTTCATCATGTTCCTTCTGCATCTGCTCAGCACTCTTGATGTCATGAGGCAGCTCTGCACTGGCCAGGTGTGTGTGTACACTGCTTGCCCACAGCATCTGGTGACACAATGACAGTTAGACTACATCATTTTGTGACACAATGACGCAATCAGACACCATCTGATGACACAGTGACACTGTCAGACACCATTTGTTGACACAATGACACTGTCAGACGCTCCTAGTTGGAGACACAATCACACTGTCTGACCCCAAATGACAACACAATAACATAGGCACCACCATCTCATGACACAATGACACTGTCAAATAACATCTTCATGGTGACACAATGACACTGTCAGACACCTTCATCTGGTGACACAATGACACTGTCAGATAACATCTTCATGGTGACACAATGACACTGTCAGATAACATCTTCATGGTGACACAATGACACTGTCAGATAACATCTTCATCGTGACACAATGACACTGTCAGACACCTCCATCTGGTGACACAATGACACTGTCAGACACCTCCATCTGGTGACACAATGACACTGTCAGATAACATCTTCATGGTGACACAATGACAATGTCAAATAACATCTTCATGGTGACACAATGACACTGTCAGACACCTCCATCTGGTGACACAATGACACTGTCAGATAACATCTTCATGGTGACACAATGACAGTCAGATAACATCTTCATGGTGACACAATGACACTGTCAGATAACATCTTCATCGTGACACAATGACACTGTCAGACACCTCCATCTGGTGACACAATGACACTGTCAGACACCTCCATCTGGTGACACAATGACACTGTCAGATAACATCTTCATGGTGACACAATGACAATGTCAGATAACATCTTCATGGTGACAAAATGACACTGTCAGACACCTCCATCTGGTGACACAATGACACTGTCAGACACCACCATCTGGTGACACAGTAACACCAACTGATCACACAATAAAGATATCACCATCAGGTAAAACAAGGACACTGTCAGATACCACCATCTGATGACACAAAACACTGTCAAACACCACCATCTGGTAACACAGTGGCACTGTCAGATACCACCATCTGATGATACAAGACACTGTCAGACACCACCATTTGAAAGAAGCCCCTGGTAGAGCAGATCTGACTACCAACAATGGTTTTATGACTGCTGCAGAGGCATACTTCAACATGCAAGACAAGGCCTTCTACCAGCCGACATCCTGTCAGTGCAGCAACTTGGGGACAGATGTGTGGAGCTGCTGGGCGACTATTCTGAAAAATGACAACTTCCTGCGACACACCCTTCACACGGGGTCTGCAAACATTCTGACCAGCCCTCATACTAATCCCTAAAGCTGGTGACACCGTTTCACTGCCGGACCATCTCCTAACACCAGTAACTTCATCTTGAAATTAAAGGCATGCAGCTTCATGGTGTTCAGCATTTGGAAAAGAAAAACAACAACAATGGGGTTCCATATAATTCAATGACTGGGAAAGCACCAGTTTCCAGTCTGTGTCCAAGAACCATGTGTGCTTTTCCTCTTGAAGTGGAAGCAGTTCCACACTGCAGCCGCTGCACTGAAAGCACATGCAGCTAATAAAGACTGCATGCAAGTAACTTGGTGTTTTACGCCTAGTCAACCATGACAGTTATATCAGGGTGACAAAGACTGCATCTGACAGGGAGACTGCTGCCATTTTTCTCAGCAGATGGGGATGGTGGTGATGTATGGCAGTGAAGATGGAAGGAGTGAATAAATGTGTTACATACCAAGTCCTTGGCTTCATCAGTGAACTGCTGCTGATCCTGAGCCGAGTCCAGCTGTTTCTTACGTTGATCAGCCCGATCCTGAACCACACACAGTCACGTAATGCTTTAGTCATGAATATTCAACACTCACTCACACACACACACACACACACACACACACACACACACACACACACACACACACACACACACATTGTCACATAATGCATTCACAGTCTCACCATATGCACATACATAGTCACATAATGCTATAGCAGCATCACCACACACAGACACACAAACTGAGTCAAATGACATGACGGTTAGTAGTCACACACACACACACACACACACACACACACACACATTGTCACATAATGCATTCACAGTCTCACCATATGCACATACATAGTCACATAATGCTATAGCAGCATCACCACACACAGACACACAAACTGAGTCAAATGACATGACAGTTTGTAGTCATACACACACACACACACATACACACACACACACACACACACACACTAAATCAAAGTGCATGCACAATTAATAGTGCAGGTGTTGGGAGCGCTGGTGTCCTACCTTGAGTCCCTTCCACATGGCGTGCAGCTCTTTCTGCCGCTGGTCCACATAGCCCTTCTCGTCAGGGTAGGACGACCTCACTCTGAACACAAGGCAAGAAACAAGAAGAGGTCAGGACAGGATGACCTCACTGAACACAAGGCAAGAAACAAGAAGAGCCCTTCTCGTCAGGGTAGGACGACCTCAATCTGAACACAAGGCAAGAAACGAGCAGAGTTCAGGACAGGATGACCTCAGTGAACACAAGGCAAGAGACAACAACAGGTCAGGACAGGATGACTTTACTGAACACAAGGCAAAAGACAACAGGTCAGGACGACCTCATTTTAAAAACACTAGGCAAGAAACAACAGATCAGGACAGGATAAGCTAACTCTAAACACAAGGCAAGAAAAAATAGGGTAGGACAACCTCACTCTAAATACAAGGTCAGGACAGGACAGCCTCACTATAAACACAAGGCAAGAAACAATATATCAGGATAGGACAACCTCACTCTAAAAACACAAGGTCAGGACAGGACAGCTTCACTCTAGAAACACAAGGCAAGAGACAATATGTCAGGATAGGACAACCTCACTCTAAAAACACAAGGTCAGTCAGGACAGCCTCACTCTAAACACAAGGCAAGAGACAACAGATCAGGACAGGACAACCTCACTCCAAAAACACAAGGCAAGAGACAACAGATCAGGACAGGACAACCTCACTCTAAACACAAGGCAAGAGACAACATGTCAGGACAGGACGACCTCACTCTAAAAACACAAGGCAAGAGACAACAGATCAGGACAGGACAACCTCACTCTAAACACAAGGCAAGAGACAACATGTCAGGACAGGATGACCTCACTCTAAAAACACAAGGCAAGAGACAACAGAACAGGACAGGATGACCTCACTCTAAACACAAGACAAGAAACAATACGTCAGGACAGGACGACCTCACTCTGAACACAAGACAAGAAACAAGAAGTCAGGACAGGACGACCTCACTCTGAACACAGGACAAGAAACAAGAAGTCAGGACAGGACGACCTCACTCTAAAAACACAAGGCAAGAGACAACAGAACAGGACAGGATGACCTCACTCTAAACACAAGACAAGAAACAATACGTCAGGACAGGACAAACTCACTCTAAACACAAGGCAAGAGACAACATGTCAGGACAGGATGACTTTCAGCTTTCATTTATCAGAAACATTTACACAAAGGACACTTCTCCTCTTTAAGGGACACTTCCCAGCAGGCACTGTAAGCCACGAGCAGAAGACAAGGGTACACAAGTTTACAAACCTAATGTCTTGACCATTTGTAACAACAGCTAACTACATTTTTGGCATGACACCCTGCCTCACGACACTGTTGTACCTCCATACCAAGTTTGGTTACATGAGGCTGAGCAGTTCAGAAGACATCACCTGGACAGAGCCCGACACGCATAAACACAGGCATGGTGAGGGTGGGGTGGGGGTGTTCAGG
>OY757543.1:27256771-27267918 GCA_963584105.1 Alviniconcha strummeri
AAGGATCTGCTTTACAGGCTTCTTTTTATTTTAACCCAACGTACCTCTCCCCAGAAGCCATGGTTTTCAACCCACGTAATCCAAAATACACGGAAATGAAACTAATCTGCAGGGAGAGGCTAACTAAAGAAATGGATGAGCTACAGCAACCAATGTCCTTATACTGTTGGAGAAGATAAGGAGAACTTACGAGTCTGCCAAGTAATCCATTCTGTTCATCTTCTCCTCCATTGGAACTAATTCTCGCTCCAGTTGCTGCAAAAGTCACAAGGAAAGAGAGACTAGTGTACACACAGTCATCAAATGTCAGACATAGTTATACTGGTTTACAGCAAGAGACAGGATAAAATTACCTGTATACTGTGTGTATGTGTGTGTGTGCATGTGTGTGTGTGTGTGTGTGTGTGTGTGTGTGTGTGTGTGTGTGTGTGTGTGTGTGTGTTTTGATTGATTGATTGATGATCACTTACATAGCGCTATTCTCCACTCTCTTGAGCAGACTCACTGCGCTTGCCTGTGGTTCTACATGAATGACAAGCTTTTTATAGATCGGCTGATGCCACACAAAACTGCAGCCATATCGGCGCAAGTTCTGTGTACGCCATACAACCATGCACCATGTCACTTCATGCAAAGCCACATACATAAGGTGTATGTGTGTTTAGCTGTAACCTGACACCTGCACTTTTGGCAGAATGACCAGGATCTTTTACGTGCTACTGCGGTAACACGGGGGTGGAACAGATGCCGAAATTAGAGTCAGCACAGAAAGTTGACACTGGAGAAGAAAATTCTCCCACCGCTCCTGCAGGGATTTGAACCCGGGACCTTTAAGTCACGAGTCTGGCGCTCTAACCACTGAGCTATTCCTGTCCTGACACACGTGTGTGTGTGTGTGTGTGTGTGTGTGTGTGTGTGTGTGTGTGTGTGTGTGTGTGTGTGTGTGTGTGTGTGTGTGTGCGCATGCGTGGGTGCGTGCGTGCGTGCGTGCGTGCGTGTGTGTGGTATGTCAGTGTGTGAAAACTGATGTCTGGGCAATCAGGAGATCACAGAGATAGAAAGAGTTATCGAATTACTGCAGCAGTAAAATCTGATCTATGCGCTGGTTGGGAGGGGTGGAGTGGGAGGGTGGAAGGGGGTTTAAGACCTCCCAGTCTGTTCAATTATGACAGACCCTGTTGGATCGGATCTTTAGTTTCACTGCAGATATTTTATTGCAGTTGATTGAGATTTATGATGCCTTCCATCAAAGGTGTGTGTGTGCATGCATGTGTGCCTGTGCGTATGTGTGCATGTGCAAGTGTGTGTGTGGGGAGGTGTTTGTGTGTGTGTGTGTGGGGGGGGGGGGTTGTGTGTGTGTGTGTGTGAGGGTGTGTGTGTGTGTGTGCAAGCATGTGTGTGTGTGTGTTTGTGTGTGTGTGCATTTGTGTGTGCGAGCGAGCATGTGTTTGAGTGAGTGAGCATGTGTGTGTGTGTGTGTGTGTGTGTGTGTGTGTGTGTGTGTGTGTGTGTGTGTGTGTGTGTGAATGCACATCTTACAGCATGTTTCCTTTGCAAAGCCTGGGTGGTCTTGAGGTCTTTCCCCAGGTCGTCAGTGGCCAGATTGTTGTTCTTCTCCTTGATCCACTCCTGAAGCTCATCACACGTCGACTTGAACATCTCAATGCTGCACACACATCATCACTCAACATCTTAATACTGCACACACATCACTCAACACCTCAATGCTGCAACACAGCACTCAACACCTCAATGCTGTAACACATCACTCAACATCTCAATGCTGCACACACACACACATCACTCAACACCTCAATGCTGTAACACATCACTCAACATCTCAATGCTGCACACACATCACTCAACACCTCAATGCTGCAATACATCACTCAAAACTTCAATGCTTAACACATCACTCAACATTTCAATGCTGCACACACACATCACTCAACATCTCAATGCTGCACACACATCACTCAACACCTCAATGCTGCACACACACACACAGCACTCAACACCTCAATGCTGTAACACATCACTCAACATTTCAATGCTGCACACACATCACTCAACACCTCAATGCTGCTACACATTGCTGCTCAACACCTCAATGCTGCAACACATCACTCAACACCTCAATGCTGCAACACATCACTCAACACCTCAATGCTGTAACACATCACTCAACACCTCAATGCTGCAACACATCAATCAACACCTCAATGCTGCAACACATCACTCAACACCTCAATGCTGCAACACATCACTCAACATCTCAATGCTGCAACAGATCACTGAACTCTGCAGTGCTGCACACACATTATGCAACACGTCAGATTATGCTGCAAACACATCATTCAACACCTTAATGCTGCACGCATATCATTCAACAGTTCATTGCTGCACACATCACACATCTCAAATCACGCTGCTAACACGTCAGTCAACAGCTCAATGCTGCACATACATCACTCAACATCAAAATAAGGCAAAAACATCACTCAAAATCTCAGCGCTGCACATACATCACTCAACATCAAAATAAGGCAAAAACATCACTCAAAATCTCAGCGCTGCACATACATCACTCAACATCAAAATAAGGCAAAAACATCACTAAGAATCTCAGCGTTGCACACACATCACTCAACATCAAAGCAAACACATCACTCAACAGCTCAATGCTGTGCATACATCACTGAACATCCAAATAAAGTGAAAGCATCACTCAAAGCCTCAGTGCTGCACATACATCACTCAGCAGCTAACTGTTGCAAAAATACATCACTCGACATCTCAATGCTGCACATACATCACACTCAACACCTCAGTTCTGCACAACTCACACTCACTGGCAAGATTGACAGCTTTGTTCAATCATGCCATGTTTAGCTGCAGGCTGTGTCTGGGTTCACTGAATGCAGCAGTGTTGTACCCTCCACTTGTTTCACCCTTTCTCACTCAACTATTTCCTGGAGGTGTCATGCATAAAGCTGGAAGACTCACCCATACATTTTTTTAATATTTTTTTTTATCAAGGCAAGTGAATGTGATGGGTCAGGAAACTTGTGAACACTGCAGACACACAAACACAAGGAACAGACAGGATACTGGACAAGTACCCTGCAAGCCGGAAGAGAGGCTGACAGTACCCTGCAAGCCGGAAGAGAGGCTGATAGTACCCTGCAAGCCGGAAGAGAGGCTGACAGTACCCCACAAGCTGGAAGAGAGGCTGACAGTACCCTGCAAGCCAGAAGAGAGGCTGACAGTACCCTGCAAGCCAGAAGAGAGGCTGACAGTACCCTGCAAGCTGGAAGAGAGGCTGACAGTACCCTGCAAGCCGGAAGAGAGGCTGACTAAAATGGCTATCTCACCTTGAGGCTCCTTCCAGACTCTTCTCTTTGTCCAGCTTCAGCTTGCTGAGGTGGTCCCATCTAAAACAGACAATTGTTTATTTAGTTTAAAGGAACAACAGGTATTCAGTTTTGATGCACTTTTCAGGAAAGACCACAAAGGCACTGCTAAATAAAAGTGCTCTACATCTACCAAAATAAACATTCACGCAAACTATCAGAGCCTTCAGTCTTTGAGCCGACCCCCCCCCCCCCAACCCCCCCTTCCCCCAACTCCCAACCCCTCCTCTCCCAAAAGCAGATTTTTTGTTGTTGTACACATCCACATCCTAACCCCCTCCCCCAAAATAAATTTAAAAAAATCAACAAAAGAATCAATCCCAGTTGTTTAACTTAATGCTGTTTTTGTTTTGTTTGTTACTGTTGGTTGTTTTTTTGTTTTGTTTTTTGGATGGGTGGCTGGCTGGGTGTTGTTGCTTTTTTGGGGGTGGGGGTGGGGGGGAAGTCTGTTTCTCTTCTGATCTTGCTGTCTGGCAACAGAACCTACAATGACTTAGATCTGCAGTTTCACTTACTGTAGGTCAGTGAATGAACCCAGATTTTAATCATGATAAATTCTGTTGCTCTGCACTGCAGTCAGCATTCAAACTGACAACTCCTTCTAAATGAGCAGCAGCTGTGGACATTCAGACACCTGTTGTCTGTGGATTCCTTGCTGCAGTCATACCCATCGTCTATTGTTTTGTTCTGCAATGTGACTAGTGTCACACCCATCATCCACTGATTTTGTGCTTTGGTCTGACTAGTGTCATACCCATCATCTGCTGATTTTGTGCTGTAGTCTGACTAGTGTTACACCCATCATCCACTGATTTTGTGCTGTAGTCTGACTAGTGTCACACCCATCATCCACTGATTTTGTGCTGTAGTTTGACTAGTGTCACACCCACCGTCTGTTGATTTCTTCCTTCCGGCGTCGGACCTTATCTGTCTGACTGCTGCCATCTTTAATGATCTCCTCCGCCAGTGCGTTGATGCTGTCCAGGCGCCCCTTGTTGGCCGCCAGACTGGTCACCAGATTCTGCCCACCACACAGCCCAGTGTTACATGATGGGATACAGCATCCCACAACAGGCCTGTTATTAACACAGCACCCCACAACAGGCCTGTCATTAACACACCCCCCCCCTCAACTGGCCTATCATTAACACAGCACCCCACAACAGGCCTGTCATTAACACAGCACCCCACAACAGGCCTGTCATTAACACAGCACCCCACAACAGGCCTGTCATTAACACAGCACCCCACAACAGGCCTGTCACTGACACAGCACCCCACCACAGGCCTGTCATTGACACAGCACCCCACAACTGGCCTGTCATTAACACAGCACCCCACAACAGGAGTGTCATTAACACAGCACCCCACCACAGGCCTGTCACTGACACAGCACCCCACAACTGGCCTGTCATTAACACAGCACCCCACAACAGGAGTGTCATTGACACAGCACCCCAAACCAGGAGTGTCATTAACACAGGGCCTCACAACAGGCCTGTCATTAACACAGCACCCCAAAACAGGAGTGTCGTGGACACAGCACCCCACAATAGAAGTGTCGTGGACACAGCACCCCACAACAGGAGTGTCATTAACACAGCACCCCACAACAGGAGTGTCATTAACACATCATGCAGCTAAGGAGGAGCTGTAATGCAGACACAGGTTTAGCCCCAACAGAGCATCAGAAAAAGCCAGGAATGAAGTAGTGTAAAGCTGAGGACTACTAAACAGGACTGTGATTATACACAGTTGCTTTTACCATGCTCTGTTGTAGCAATCTAAAACAGGACTGTGATCATGCAGCCAATATTATGATGCCTTGCTGACACACAGCCAGTTTCAAGATGCTTTGCAGTAGCAATATGACTGCGATCATGCGGTCAATTTTAAGATGCTTGCTGTAGCCATAAAAAAAAACAGGACTGTGATTATATACAGCCAATTTCAAGATGCTTTGCCGTAGCAAACTAAAATATGACTGTGTTTACACAACCAACACCCTAAATCATGACTGATAGAATCATACCACAGACAAGGTTTTGTTGACATGGAGCCACACCTGAAAACATGCTGGTAATAACTCTGAAATTACTGATCGAAGATGTTATGACATGATGGAGCAACATACTTGTACAGACTGTGCTGGTGGCCACATCATGGCCAATCACAAACACCTGCCCGACCTTTGTGATTACATGATGCAGCAACACACTTGTACAGACTGTGCTGGCGGCCACATCATGACCAATCACAAACGCCTGCCCGACCTTTGTGATTACATGATGCAGCAACTCACTTGTACAGACTGTGCTGGCGGCCCCATCATGACACGACAAGTCACAAACACCTGCCCTGACCCTTGTGATTACAGATAGCCAAGATGTTATGATGCAAAACTCACCAGTTTATTTGTACAGACTGTGCTGGCGGCAGCCACTTCATGACAAGTCATAAACACCTGCCCTGACCCTTGTGATTACAGATAGCCAAGATGTTATGATGCAAAACTCACCAGTCTATTTGTACAGACTGTGCTGGCGGCAGCCACTTCATGACAAGTCATAAACACCTGCCTGAGCTTTGTGATTACAGGCATGATGTGGCCGCCAGCACAGTCTGTACAAGATGCTATGATGCAAAACTCACAAAGCTGGTGACGACTGTGATTGGACAAGCAAGATGTCATGGCATGAATCAGGAACTGTTTTAACAATTTTCGTATTACACAACTAATGTGTCATAGAGCAGCTCAAAATACTTGCAACGGCTTAAGTCATACCACATGTGTTTTTATTGTGATTTACCCATGAAAACCACAGTGGTTAGTGTAATTTATCAGCAAACATTGGCTGCTGTACATATGTTGGTCACTGCTTGGTTTAGCTTCTTGTCTGTGTATGTACTTGCATGCCGGCCTTTTTTTTCCAGCTTTTCTTTCTTTCCAAGATCTTGAAGGGAAGGGGTTGGCCCATCCTGTCCCAGGCCCATTGTATACCAGTCCTATGCTTTGGGTTAAATCACAGGGTTACACAATGACACCGTGTCCCTGTGCCTGGGTTTGGGTTAAACCACAGGGTTACACAATGACACCGTGTCCCTGTGCCTGGGTTTGGGTTAAATCACAGGGTTACACAATGACACTGTGTCCCTGTGTCAGGGTTTGGGTTAAATCACAGGGTTACATGATGCTGTGTCCCTGCATTCGGCTTTGGGTTAAATCACAGTCACATAACACACTACGTTCCAGCCCTGGCTTTGGATTAAACCGTAGGGCTACACAATGACCCTGTCCCAGTCCCAGACTTTGGGCTAAGGCACAGGGTTACACAATGACACTGGGACGGGTATAGCCCGAGTCTACACGAACACAATGGGATTGGGACACACAGGGACAAAGGGAATGGGTCATACAGGCACAGTGAAGGGAATATTTCATGTATCATGTTCTTCCAGGGGAATGAGAAAATGTGCAGCAAACAAAAGCACTGGGGTCTTGACCAAAGGACAGATACGAAGCAATCGAAACAGCAGGGTGGTTATGTGATGCAGTGATGATGATCAAAGGGGGTCTTGACCAAAGGACAGATACGAAGCAATCGAAACAGCAGGGTGGTTATGTGATGCAGTGATGATGATCAAAGGGGGTCTTGACCAAAGGACAGATACGAAGCAATCGAAACAGCAGGGTGGTTATGTGATGCAGTGATGATGATCAAAGGACAGACAAGAGGCAGTCAAAGCAGCAGGGTGGTTGTATGTGCCCTGGCGATCTTCAAGCTTGCATTGCAGGCCTGCATCAATCTCTAGACCCAACTTGCACACTTCCGTCTCGGAAAGCACGATTTGCTGCCCTGGGCATAACTTGCACAGCATGCGCATTTGCCACGGCAGTGTGAATCCGTAGCATTAATTTACCAAGCGACATATCTGCTGCCTGACAACGTGCGGTTTTGCCCATACAACTGGCCGGAGGAGAGACGGGCTCGCCGCTCTAGGTATCATTTAGATCAACTGGACAGTCTGAACACTGGCCGCGCTAACACCTGCTGCTTCTTGACGTACCGCACACAGCCCATGACGTCAGTCTAGCGGACAGATCCGCTTGCTGCCTGTAAACTTCACCCTGGCGCCCTGAGTTCATAGATTTCTGTAAAACCCAAGCCACTGCACCAAAAGTTGCAAGTTCAACACGTTTGTCCCGTGCATGTCCTCCCGCCCCCCCCCCCCTCCCCTGTTCTGTACTCTCTCTTTCTCCTGTTCTGTACTCTCTCTTGTGCAATGCTCTCTCTTCTTCTCCTCCCTCGTTCTATCCGTGCCCCCCCCCCCCCCCGCCCCCCATCCTCTCTCTCACGCACGCTACCTCCCGACCCCGCCTCTCTCTTTCGCCTGTAAATGCTACAAATAGCCGTACATTCCACTTTTCCTTGATAATGAGAAATTTAATCAATTCCAAAGCCTGTAACACGGTTGTCTGCTCACAAAAAGCGCAGACATTGTAATCTATTGCACTGACATAACCTATACGAATTATCAACTTGAAAACGAATTATCTAACTCCACCACTGAATCTTCTCTCTCTCTCTGTAATTCTCAGAGAGAGAGAGAGAGAGAGAGAGAGAGAGAGAGAGAGAGAGAGAGAGAGAGAGAGAGAGAGAGAGAGAGAAGAAAAGCAATTAATCGTTTCAATGCGATCTCGTTTTCACGGTTGAATAGACTTAATCCTCTTCCTACTTCCTCAAACCGATCAATATCATCTGATCAGCAACGTTCTCCACTGGCAGCCGGTACAGCAAACAGACCCGCTCCGGGCACTCCTGGTTTGGTCATCACGTTCCAATCATCGGCAGCGATAAAGGCTACCTATCATCTGAAGCCCTTAGAATATCCGGGTCAGAGAACGTAAACAGGACATTTATTAGTTTAGGTCACAAAACGTTAAAAAGGCATTTTCTCTTCTTTTACCAAGCAATCATTTTCCCGGTGAGTGGGCCGCAACAGCTACTGAATAATGTGACTGGAATTTCATCTGAACTAATTTTACAACTGATATCCTTTCCGGAATGAGAAAACCTCTTTTTTGCCCCTTCTCTCTGTCTGTCTGTCTCTCTTTAGATATATCTTACAGCTCTTCCTACTCGGCTTACGGCCGCGGCAGCTTCAGTTTCAGACAGGTCTCGCTCCGTGCCCTTTTGTCCGCAAGCTATCGTGCACGTAGATGTCGCCCGTATGTCTGGCGTTTCCCACTGTTTACACTGTCGCGGGTTCATGAACGATGTTTGTAATGGCAATGGCGCAGTACCTGGGGATGCTAGCGGGATCTGCGCCGCAAAGTGATATAATAACTCTGTCAATCAACGTACGTTACGCCCGAACTCCACTTCCGTCTCCTGAAATGTTCACCACTTTCTGTCTCATATCGCTCAGTTTCACCGTCAGTTTCACCACAGTATCGCTCAGTTTTACAGCCAGCCAGTTTCACCAGTCAGAGTATCGCTCAGTTTTACAGTTTCACCAGTCACAGTATCGCTCAATTTTACAGCCAGTCTCACCAGTCAAAGTATCGGTCAGCTTTACAGTCAGTTTCACCAGTCAAAGTATCGGTCAGCTTTACAGTCAGTTTCACCAAAGTATCGCTCAATTCTACAGTTAGTTTCACCAGTCACAGTATTGCTCAGTTACAGCTTTACAGTCATTTTCACCAGTCAAAGTATCGCTCAGTTTTACAGTTTCACCAGTCACAGTATCGCTCAGTTTTACAGTCAGTTTCACCAGTATCGCTCAATTTTAAAGTTTCACCAGTCACAGTATCGCTCAATTTCACAGTTAGTTTCACCCGTCAAAGTATCGCTCAGTTTTACAGTCAGTTTCACCAGTCACAGTATCGCTCAGTTTTACAGTTAGTTTCACCAGTAAGAGTATCGCTCAGTTTTACAATCAGTTTCACAAGTCACAGTATCGCTCAGCTTTACAGTTTCACCAGTCACAGTATCGCTCAGTTTTACAGTTAGTTTCACCAGTAAGAGTATCGCTCAGTTTTACAGTTTCACCAGTCACAGTATCGCTCAGCTTTACAGTTAGTTTCACCAGTCAAAGTATTGCTCAATTTTACAGTTTCACCAAAGTCCACAAGCACTTATTGCTACCCCTCATCCAAGACGAATTTGGCCCACATTTGATAGTTCCAGTGCAGTTCAGTTACCAAAGAGACCGAACAATACTCTTGTCTTGTCCCGTGTGCGATTGATTGCACTAGGCTGTCGGGAACAGCGGTTCAAAGCTTTCTTTGACAGCCGAAGGCAGCATAAAGCAAGAAAGGAACGTATTATGCATCCCCGCAGTGCAGTCTCATTCATGCACCTGACTTACCAGTGGGGGGGTGTCAGTAGAATAACCATCCCATCATTGATTTCTATTAACAATCGTGTCAGTAGAATAACCATTATATCACTGATTTCTATTAACAATCAAGCAAAATAGCACGTGCCATTACCAACTATGCCTCACTATCATTACAGCAGTTTTTATCACGTCCTTAGCACTATCACTTCTCAGTGTCCCAAGAAATAGCACACAAATCTTTCGTCTAAGGTCCTATCGGTACCAAACACCTCTTGTCTGGAACTCCATTCCGTTGCACATCAAAACACAGTTACTCTTTTTTTAAAGGTTGAAATTGTTTTGCCTTTGCAAAGTTTTCGATTAAATAGAAAGTTGTGTTTATAGCATCAGTATCCGTCTGTGATCTCTCTTCGTGACATTATCCAGTCAGTCTAATTGTGACATCATTATCCAGTCTATGATTTGTCTTTGTGACATCATTATCCAGTCTATTATTTGTCTCTGTGACATCATTATCCTGTCTACGTTTGGATTTCGTCTGTGACCTGTCCCAACACCTGTAGCATCGTTATATCTACTTGTCTTTGTAGCATCATCGTTATCCAGTCTATGACTTGTCTTTGTTGCATCGTTATCCAGTCTATTTCACAGCATGTTATCCAGTCATGTCTATGAATCATAATCAGGTCCATAATTAGTCTCTGTGGCATCATTATCAATATACAGTGTTTGGTTTGTTGGTTTAGAGAAGCACTGTCAAGTCAATGCCTTGTCTTTGTAACCATGGACGCGTCCACAGTCTGGAAGCCATCCCATCCAGACACAGGGCATAACTGTGCTGACCGAACTTCCAGAAAACATCTAATTCAGCAAACTGAAATAAAAGATAAAGTTTTAAAAAATATCGAAATTTAATTTGGGGGCTTTCTCATTTTGAAGGCCTCATTCATGCACGCATCTTCTGCGAATATCTCAAAGATCTATATAGAACTATTACAGGGATGAAAACCCCTGTAAAAACTGCAGCTAAAAACAAACAAAATAGCTTACACTGCGAATCTCATTAAGCCATTTTTCCGGGGAAGTGGATTAACAATCAATACCTCAGTTAATTTATGTGCTTTGCCCTTAACACAGAGATCGGACGTTTTACGGAAAGGCTGTCTAAAAAGGAACAACCTTTTGCACGGTACACAAGGTGTTCAAACTTTTTCAGGGTGGCACAGTCCACGACAGTCTGCACGTCACATCAGGCTGAGCATGACAGCACACTCAGCATGACAGCACACTCAGCATGACCTCACGCTCAGCATGCCATCAAACTCAGCATGACCTCACGCTCAGCATGCCATCACACTCAGCATGCCATCACACTCAGCATGCCATCAC
>OY757543.1:27268118-27310618 GCA_963584105.1 Alviniconcha strummeri
TCACGCTCAGCATGACATCATTCTCAGCATGAAATCGCGCTCAGCATGACATCACGCTCAGCATGACATCATGCTCAGTATGATATCACATTCAGCATGACATCACGTTCAGCAAGACATCACGCTCAGCATGAAATCTGTGAAGAGACAGTAATCCTTTTTCGAGAATAACGCTACCGCCGTCTCACGCGACTGATGCATAATTATTGTGAAGTTTAATATGAGTATGGAGAGAGAGGGGCAGAGCGAGAGGAGAGAGAGAGAGAGAGAGAGAGAGAGAGAGAGAGAGAGAGAGAGAGAGAGCGACAGAGAAAGTAAACTGGTGTTTTACGCCCCGTCAACCAGTGCGGTTATATTGGGGGGGGGGGGGGGGGGGGGGGGTGCGAGAGCTGAGCTTTGGAATACTTTTAAACCGTTCATGTGTTTGGATTTTGTTCTAGAACGCTAGCAGTCAATCTTGTTTCAGATTTTTGTGGCGCATGGCGCATAAACTTTCACTGCCCGCCTCTCTTTCTGGCCACCAGACCGGCTTTTACCAAAGTACTTTGCTTTGTGTGTTTTTCCGGCACGTTTTGGTCGGATTTCACCAGACCGAAGTACTTGGGGGGGGGGGGGGGGTTCCGGCAGGTTTTCCTTGGCATGTGAGTTCTTCTGGTAATCGAACAATTTTTCTGTCCTTTAATGGCGGCACACGTGCTACGTAACTATGATCGTGTTGCACGTGCCGGTAATGATTGCCTTGATGTTGGCGGCTGGAAATAGAAGTAACTAGTAGTGTGCTCTGAACAGCCGGTCTAATGATTACAGTACGGACCATTTCACTTTCCAGTGTAATTGGTCAATTACCAAATAGAGCTGCAGTAAACGAGGACATGTATTTAAACAAGGTTTGTCTCCTACTCAGCAATCTTACAGTTTGTCCCTAATATGTCAACCCGACATCCGAGGACACGAAGCCCCACATTATCATCTACTCAACAAATTGCCCCCCTCCCTCGCCCCCTTCCTTAGGTGACCATGCAGGCAAACTTCAGCACATCTTGCATTCCCGCTCAACTTCCCAGCCAGGCTCCGGTCCGGACAACACACAGACATGTTATATGTTATATCCACTTTTTCGTTGTTCTTCTTCAGCGTAACTGATCGTTCAACGCTATGGAAGAATGCGAAAGTGAGCACAATGTCCCTGTTAAAAGCTCTCTCTCTCTTTCTCTGTCTGTCTCTCTGTCTCTCCAACCGTTCCATAGGTTTGATGTGAAAGCGGAATTAAGCTGGACGGTTTGTGCCCGCTTGCATTAGCACACTTCCGGTTGTCACATCGACCAATGAATTTATTCGGGCTTAATTAAACCCCAGCTATTGTTGTTGGCCCCACCCATAACAATCAAAGCCCATGGCGCGTTTTAGTGGCGCAGGTGACAGTGCCCACATATCCACATGTGGTGCAAACGGTAGGGGGCGGGGGGGGGGGGGGGGAGGAGAGAAAGGATTAGGATTTTAGCCAAGCTACTCTTCCTCGTGATGAATGTTTTTATCACACGAAGCTTGGCAACTTCCTCCTTTTTTGTCTCTTTCTGTGATCTGGACCTTGAAAGTACCAATCGATTTTTCTCGCAAGGCTGATGATAATAAGCCCAAATACAAAGTTTGGTTGTAAATGGTTCAGCGGTTGAAAAGGTGTCGTCCAGACAATAAAGGTCTTGAAAGCAAGGAAAGACGGACAAGGTGGTTCGATCGGACGGTGGGCTGTCCCCAGCTTCTTATAGGAAGGGGGAGGCGCATAAATAATGTATTTACAATTTGTCCAGCAGAGACATTTGCCATTGCTTTGAAACACGAGAGATAATCGGACAGGAAACCTTTCCATCGCTAAAACCGTACACTGCAAGCAAAGGACAGTGTTACAGCAGGTCTGGCACTCAAACGCTGCATGTCTGAGTGTGACTGACTACGAAACTCGTTTTCATAGCAACTGCTTTGGGTGGACGCCCACAATCATCAACCCGTTTCTTTGTTGATGTCAGAGGGTAAATGTGTCCGTTCCGTTGCTGGGGTATAGGGTGGGCAGTCCCTTTCAGTTTTACAGTGAGATGGTGGGGGTGTCCTTTTCTTTGTTGGGGTGGTAGGGTGGGCAGTCCTTTTCAGTTTTACAGTGAGATGGTGGGGGTGTCCTTTTCTTTGTTGGGGTGGTAGGGTGGGCAGTCCTTTTCAGTTTTACAGTGAGATGGTGGGGGTGTCCTTTTCTTTGTTGGGGTGGTAGGGTGGGCAGTCCCTTTCAGTGTTACAGTGAGATGGTGGGGGTGTCCTTTTCCTTGTTGGGGTGGTAGGGTGGGCAGTCCTTTTCAGTTTTACAGTGAGATGGTGGGGGTGTCCTTTTCTTTGTTGGGGTGGTAGGGTGGGCAGTCCTTTTCAGTTTTACAGTGAGATGGTGGGGGTGTCCTTTTCTTTGTTGGGGTGGTAGGGTGGGCAGTCCCTTTCAGTGTTACAGTGAGATGGTGGGGGTGTCCTTTTCCTTGTTGGGGTCATAGGGTGGGGTGTACTTTTTTGCTGCAATGAGATGGTAGGGGTGTCCTTTTCTCTGTCGGAGTGAGCGAGTGGTCGTTTTGTTTGTAGGAGTGAGATGGTGGTCTTTTTGTTTGTAGGAGTGAAAGGGTGGTTTTTTGTTTGTAGGAGTGAGATGGTGGTCTTTTTGTTTGTAGGAGTGAGAGAGTGGTCTTTTTGTTTGTAGGAGTGAGAGGGTGGTCTTTTTGTTTGTAGGAGTGAGAGAGTGGTCTTTTTGTTTGTAGGAGTGAGAGGGTGGTCTTTTTGTTTGTAGGAGTGAAAGGGTGGTCTTTTTGTTTGTAGGAGTGAGAGGGTGGTCTTTTTGTTTGTAGGAGTGAAAGGGTGGTCTTTTTGTTTGTAGGAGTGAAAGGGTGGTCTTTTTGTTTGTAGGAGTGAGAGGGTGGTCTTTTTGTTTGTAGGAGTGAGAGTGTGAGGTGGGGGTAAAATCACTTTTGAGCCACTGACATGGACCAGTTTGTGTAAAATCGTACTGGGCTGCGCGAGCTTCCCAGCAAGCTAATTCCGCACGTAATTATGCCACAAATCCCAAACAAATTATGGAAGCGGGTGGGGTGGGGTGGGGTGGGGTGGGTGGGGTGGGGGGTGTTACCAAACGCCCCAAGGTGTGGCGGTGAAGTCATTCTGACACAAGAAGACGTATCCCCAGCGCAAATCGATCGGAGTGACCCGCTGGAGGCCTAATGGCGTCCACAAGTGGAGTTTGCTGTACCGAGACCAGGTTACCAAATGTCGTCTTTTGAAACCTGTGATATCTATGCAAGCGACACCGGCGGGCTTTCATCTGCTGAGCGTGTTCCCGGCGATACGCATTCAGGCGACACTCTCCACTAAGCGACAACGGCCAATGCAGAAGTCCGACAACGCCGCAAGAGAGAGAAATGAGCAAGTCATGGGAAACAGGGACACGGAAACCGCAGACTGCACACCAAGTCAAACATCTCAGCGAGCGACTGCCCGTAAAGAGCTGAGAGAGGATTGCCCGTTAAGGACAGAGAAGCCAAACATCTCAGCGGGCGACTGCCCGTACAGAGCTGAGAGAGGACTGCCCGTTAAGGACAGAGAAGCCAAACATCTCAGCGGGCGACTGCCCGTACAGAGCTGAGAGAGGACTGCCCGTTAAGGACAGAGAAGCCAAACATCTCAGCGGGCGACTGCCCGTACAGAGCTGAGAGAGGATTGCCCGTTAAGGACAGAGAAGCCAAACATCTGCTCAGCGAGCGACTGCCCGTACAGAACTGAGAGAGGATTGCCCGTTAAGGACAGAGAAGCCAAACATCTCAGCGGGCGACTGCCCGTACAGAACTGAGAGAGGACTGCCCGTTAAGGACAGAGAAGCCAAACATCTGCTAAGCGAGCGACTGCCCGTACAGAACTGAGAGAGGATTGCCCGTTAAGGACAGAGAAGCCAAACTTCTGCTCAGCGAGCAACTGCCCGTACAGAACTGAGAGAGGATTGCCCGTTAAGGACAGAGAAGCCAAACATCTCAGCGGGCGACTGCCCGTACAGAACTGAGAGAGGATTGCCCGTTAAGGACAGAGAAGCCAAACATCTCAGCGAGCGACTGCCCGTACAGAACTGAGAGAGGATTGCCCGTTAAGGACAGAGAAGCCAAACATCTCAGCGAGCGACTGCCCGTACAGAACTGAGAGAGGACTGCCCGTTAAGGACAGAGAAGCCAAACATTTGCTCAGCGAGCGACTGCCCGTACAGAACTGAGAGACGACTGTCCGTTAAGGACAGAGAGTCTACCAAAACAGGTAGATAGTATCAGACTGAGAAAGCTGCCCGTTAAGGACAGAGAAGCCAAACATGTGCTCAGCGAACGACTGCCTGTAAAGAGCTGAGACAGAACTGCCCGTTAAGGACAGAGAAGCCAAACATCTGCTCAGCGAGCGACTGCCCGTACAGAACTGAGAGAGAACTGCCCGTTAAGGACAGAGAAGCCAAACATCTGCTCAGCAGCGACTGCCCGTACAGAACTGAGAGAGAACTGCCCGTTAAGGACAGAGAAGCCAAACATCTGCTCAGCGAGCGACTGCCCGTACAGAACTGAGAGAGAACTGCCCGTTAAGGACAGAGAAGCCAAACATCTGCTCAGCGAGCGACTGCCCGTAAAGAACTGAGAGAGAACTGCGCCTTAAGGACAGAAAGTCTACCAAAACAGGTAGATAGTATTAGACTGAGAGAACTGCCCGTTAAAGACATAGTCTACCAAAACAGGTAGATAGTATCAGACTGAGAAAACTGCCCGTTAAGAACAGAGAAGCCAAACATCTGCTCACCGAGCGACTGCCCGTAAAGAACTGAGAGAGAACTGCCCGTTAAGGACAGAGAGTCTACCAAACCCGGTAGACGCTATCAGACTGAGAAAACTGCCCGTTAAGGACAGAGAGTCTACCAAAACAGGTATGGTATCTGAGAAAACTGCCCGTTAAAGTCAGAGTCTACCAAAACAGGTAGATCGTATCAGACTGAGAAAATTGCCCGTTTGATCAGAGAACGGAACCAGTATGAGTCTGCCTCATTGATCAGAGAACCTTCATCCACGATGTCCGCCTGTCTGATCCACGAACGGAACCAGAATTAGTCTGCCTGTCTGATTTGGGAACGGACTGGCGTACGCACGCACGCACGCACGCACGCACACACACACACACGCACGCACGTACGCACACGCACACACACACACACAATGATATGCGCCTCTAAAACCTGGACAGCTTCTGATCACAACAGGAGACTATGCTGACAGGAGTCTATGCAGAAAGCTGTCAATCAATACCAGGAATCTACACCGACCAGGAGTCCCTACAGATCAGTAGTCTACACAGAGCAGGAAGCTATCAATACCAGGAATCTATTCAGACCAGGAATCTATCCATACCAGGAAGCTATTCATATCAGGAGCATGTCAATGCTTTGAATCTATCCACGATACGACTGCAATCTATCAAAAATCTATCCATACCAGGAATCTATCACTACCAAGAATCTATCACTGCTAGGAATATATATATATAATCTCCAGACCAGCAATAACAGGAGTCTATCCATACCAAGAATCTATCACTACAAGAATATATCATTACTAGGAATATATATCCAGACCAGCAATAACAGGAATCTATCCATACCAGGAATCTATCACTACCAAGAATCTATCACTACTAGGAATATATATATCCAGACCAGCAGTAAAAGGAATCTGTCCATACCAGGAATCTATCAGTTCAGTACTAGGAAGCTATCTAGACAGGAACATATAAATAACAAGAAGCTATCCAGACCAGGAATCTATCACTACCAGGAATCTACCACACAGGGAATCTGTCAATACAGGAATCTATCAAGACCAGGGAAACATCCAAACCAGGAATCTATCAAGACCAGGGAAACATCCAAACCAGAATCTATCAAGACCTGGGAAACATCCAAACCAGGAATCTATCAAGACCAGGGAAACATCCAAACCAGGAATCTATCAAGACTCAATCAGGCCTGGATTCCAGACACACTCTGGATCTTTCTACACGGCGCGCCTTCCAGGTCTCTTTCTGTGGCGGCGGCTAATTGAAAGAGAAAAATGTCGAGAGCTGTATTGACTTTCCACAGGCTGGAAAACAAAGGCGTTTCTACTGGAACAGGAAGCATTTATCACCAACATAGTGACAGTCATTTTATCCTTGCCT
The DNA here is from genome assembly GCA_963584105.1 of Alviniconcha strummeri. Classification (NCBI taxonomy): domain Eukaryota; kingdom Metazoa; phylum Mollusca; class Gastropoda; family Provannidae; genus Alviniconcha; species Alviniconcha strummeri. The sequence goes on from OY757543.1 coordinate 27,274,371, forward strand.
CTGGTTATCTCGCCTTCATACCAGTGCGGATACCTATATATATATATATACACGCATCACCCTGAGGTAAACGGCGGTGTGCGCACACACGACCCGGTCACACGGCACAGGTGTCCAGGAACAGCATGACAAGGGCGGGGACAGAAAACAAAGGACGGATCATTACGTCAGCTGGAAAACACCGGTACACAGTGCAGTGCTCTGCAGTATACAGCTGGGAAGGGGTTTGGGCGGGAAGAGGGGAGGGTGTGAGGCGCAATAAAGTGAGGGAGGGACGGAGGGACAGAAAGGGAAAGGGAAGTAGCTGTGCTCTCTGCCAACCTTAACGTAGTGCTTCAGTGCTGACGACGGAATGAAGCTGTAAACAGCTCCTGAACAAGTGCTATGTTTTGTTGCACGGATGACCTCCATGCCCGGCCCTCTGGGACCTACGCATCTCTCAGCGTGAGTTCTACTGAAGCATCTGAGTACTTACTGGATACTTTGACAATGTTTTAACGACGAGTTTACATCAGCGTAAAACGTTACAACAATAGCATCTCAGTCGTCAATGCTTGCATAATCAATTTAGGCTGTTTGGCTGTGCTACAAGAAAAACAAGTATTTTTCAGTGCGTGTGTGTATATAGAGTCCCGTCACCCTCTGTGTTACATCAACAGTTTGTTTGTTTTAGTTTTTCCTGTGTGCGTTTCAATCAATTGTTTTCTGTGTTTTTAATCAGTTGGTTTGGGCGTTCTCTCTCTCTGTGTGTGTGTGTGTGTGTGTGTGTGTGTGTGTGTGTGTGTGTGTGTGTGTGTGTGTGTGTGATTTTTTTTTTTTTTTTGGTTGCTAGGGCTTGTGTAAATAATGCTTTCACTGTTGTAAAGGCTACACATACGTTTATGAAGCATCCCGTTAAACAACTGTTTTACGTCTTTTCTTACTTTACCGCAGCAAACACAGAACAAGTACAGAACATACCATATGTTATTTTAGTCCTAAGTTTATGACAAGATATAACAACAATAATATATATATATGACTTTTCTTTAGAAAACTGATAACAACAGTCCAAGCGTGCCCGGTTTTACCCTCTTTTTTTAAAGCCTTGTTTTGCTGTATGACTTATCTGTATAGATGTAGAAAGGTAAGTCCAATTTTGGGACAACAAAGCGTAGGGAACAAACTTGGAAGGAAGGAAATCTGCCACACATTGCGAGCCAAAGCATTGGAGTGAACAGGGAGGGTGAGGAAGGTAGAACCTGCCAAAATCTGAAGGGACAAGAGTACAGTACCCTCACTATATTCCGTGTTATGTCAATCATCTGTGTCAAAAAGCAAATCAATCACTATTAGTGGCCACTTAAAAGACAACTTGAAACACAAAACACATATAATTATCATCCATAGCTACCAGGTATCGTGACAGTTATCACCACAACAAAGGAGCACCACACATTTTGAAACGAACAGGGGTGATTTTTTTAATTTATTTTTTAACAACAAAAATACACACGCACGCACGCACGCACGCACACACACACACACACCCAACATCTGTCTCTGAGGTTTTCGTAAGTAAACACAATGTAAACGAAAAATGTTCCGACGCGTAGCTATAAATATAACGTTCGTGTCGACACAAAGGAACCTTTGGACAAAACAGTTTTTCTTTCTAACGTTGCTAACATCGAAAGCAGGTAAATGGCAGTGAAATCGGAATAAACAGGTAGAGTTCAAGACAGCTATACTGTAATTTGAGACAATGTTGCCATAACGACAACACGACTCCAGTTCTCTGGGATCAATGGCAGGCTCTTAAAGTGATTAGTACACAGACATGTCTCACAGAATTCAAGTTAGTAAGGAAAACCTACATCATGCATAATTAAAAAGAGGAAAAGACTAACAATGACCAGCGAACCGCACAAAAATATAAACACAAAAACAAAGGATGAAAGAAACAAACCACACTTAACACACACACACACACATATACACACACACACACGCACGCACGCACGCACGCACGCACGCACGCACGCACGCACGCACGCACGAACGCGCGCGCGCACGCACAAACACAAATTAAAGAAACAGACACGCCAGTTTGTTTGTTACCTCAAATTTCTTCCGGACAGCTTCCATGTTGTCGGACAAGCTCTCCCTACTCTTTAGCGTCATTTCCTGCAACAGACAATATACACAATGATCCCTAGCACATTCTGTGCCACAGAGCAAACACTGACAGCAACAGACAATACACACAATGATCCCTAGCACATTATGTGCCACAGAGCAAACACTGACTGCAACAGGCAATACACACAATGATCCCTTGCACATTCTGTGCCACAAAGCAAACACTGCAACAGACAATACACAGTCTGTGCCACAGAGCAAACGCTGCAACAGACAATACACACATTCTGTGACACAGAGCAAAACGCTGCAACAGACAATATACACAATGATCCTCAGCACAATCTGTGCAAAACGCAACAGACAATACACACACTATGTGCCACAGAGCAAACACTGCAACAGACAAAACACATAACGATCCCTAGCACATTTTCTGCCAAGGAGCAAACACCTCAACAGACAATACACAGTCTGTGCCACAGAGAAACCGCTGCAACAGACAATACACACTTTCTGTGACACAGTGCAAACGCTGCAACAGACAATACACACAATGATCCCTAGCACATTAGGTGTCCCGGAGCAAACACCGCAACAGACAATGCACAGTCTTTGCCACAGAGCAAACGTTACAACAGTCAAAGCACACATTCTGTGACACATTGAACAAACACTGCAACACACAGTACACACAATATCCCTAGCACGTTCTGTGCTACGGAGCAAACACTGCAATTCAATCAGCTGGCAAAATCGCTATGTAATCTAGCACACTCAACTGTCTCTACTAACAATTCATCCACCAAAGGCGGCAGCCATCAGTAAACTGGTTGATTCAGTATGTAATCCAACACATTCAATCGCCTTCATTCATTCATTCCCGTTCACCCAGTGAAGGCAGACAATCAGGCATGAGAACAAAGCACATCAGACAAGAGGAGACGAGAGCCGCAGCAAACAAAGTGAAATGATCATAGGTCTCTGCACCGGGTCCACGGTGGACACTGTAAAGTGTTCCGGGAGTATCAGCTCCACTGACTGAAGCCGCTACCATTGATTGATTGATTGATGATCACTTATATAGCGCTATTCTCCGCTCTCTTGAGCAGACTCACTGCGCTCGCCTATGGTTCTACATGAGTGACAAGCTTTTTATAGCGCGTTTTTTTGAATATCCACCGAAGTGGTGTACTTACAGCGCTGGCATGGCTGGTGCCACATGAAACTGCAGCCATTTCGGCGCAAGTTCTGTGTACACCATACAACCATGCACAATGTCACTTCATGCAAAGCCACATACGTAAGGTGTATGCGTGTTTAGCTGTAACCTGCCACCTGCACTTTCGGCGGAATGACCGGGATCTTTTACGTGCTACTGCGGTAACACGCGGGTGGAACGCATACCGAAATTAGAGTCAGCACAGAAAGCTGACCCTGGAGAAGAAAATTCTCCCGCCGCTCCTGCAGGGATTTGAACCCGGGACCTTTCAGTCACGAGTCCGACGCTCTAACCACTGAGCTATCCCCGTCCCCATAACTGCACTAAGGGGATGAACCCTTGGGCCAGGATCTCCGCCATCAGCGGTTTTGTCTACTTGATTCTGCCGGACTTCAGTAAGCTCCAAACACGTAAAAGGTTCAGAGGAACGCTAGTTATTAGGACAAGACAAAACCAGCAAACTTTCGCGGTAATCCCTTTTGTCAAGCTACAAAACGACACTTAAACAACAGTTAAACTTCAGTAAGCTGTCAGCTCTTTGAAAATTGTGCATTCCACCTTGTTAACAACCTAAACATCGCCAGACCGGAAGTGGCCCTTGTGGCACGAATAATGCTGCTGACACCGGTACTGAATGAAACGGAAAAGGCATCGCCACACCGAAACTGGGTCTTGTGAGACGAATGACCCGCTGGTGGATGAAATGGACATTAAGTGGCGGGACTCACCTTCTCTTTCATCCAGGTTTCAAACTCGTCACACTCTCGGTAGAAGCGGAACAGCTTGATGGCGTCCTCCAGGCTCTCCTTCCGCGCCTGCAACACCGACACACCACTGCTGTCTCATCACCGTCACCAACACGGCTACCATCAGCGTCGTCACCCCCATCCTCATCACTTCATCATCGTTGTCACCACCACCACCACCTCACTGACATCATTACCCTTTCTTCGTCATCGTGACCATCACCACCCTCAATTCATTATCGTCATCACCACCCTCATGTCATTACTGTCACCACCACCCTCATTTCATTATCGTCACCACCACCCTCACCTCATTACTGTCACCACCACCCTCACTTCATTATCGTCATCACCACCCTCTCCTCATTATCGTCATCGCCACCCTCACTTCACTATCGTCATCACCACCCTCACCTCATTACTGTCACCACCACCCTCACTTCATTATCGTCATCATCACCCTCACTTCATTATCGTCATCACCACCCTCACTTCACTATCGTCATCACCACCCTCACCTCATTACTGTCACCACCACCCTCACTTCATTATCGTCATCACCACCCTCACTTCATTATCGTCATCACCCCTTCGTTTGTTTGACCTGATATAACCGTCATGGCTGACTGGGCGTTGAAAATCAATGATCTACCTATCAATACCCATTTCATTACCGCCATTATCTATCACCACCACATCGTCATCACCACCACAGCACAATCATTACTTCACTCATCATCCTCGCCATTAATGTCGCTCCCCACCATCACAGCCACCATCGACATTACCTAATTATCATCAACGTTATCGCAAATATAACTGGTGTTCTACTTTGAACCTCTCAAGTGACCATGAAAACGGGTGACTGTCATCCAGCTCTGGACCGCACGTGCAAAGCTCGACAGATTGACGTACCCATTACCAGTCATACAAGGGGTTAAAGATCCCCAAGACAGCAACCACACAACAAAAATAAGTAATAACGTTGATAATGATGATGACGATTCCAAACATGACAACAGTTAAAGGAGTCACAATAAATGAAGACATGAAGATACCATACCCCCCCCCCCCCCTTTCCCCACCTCCACCTCCGACGGAGTGTCAAGATTGCTTCCATCACCATCACCACCAGTGCTCAAGGCTCCGGTCTACACAGCCACATGCGAGCCAGCGATGAAAGGTCGTCATCATCGTCGGTGATGGACTACCAGGATCCCCGGCCCCCTCCCCAATACCTGTAATTTCCAGGACTGGCTGTGAGAAGTGTGTATTTGCGCTGGCAACAAGACCTGGGATGGGTAGTTCTGGCGGCCAACCATCGATTTACGGCCACTGCAGTCCCGTAAACACTAGTGACCACTCTGCTGCGAAGAAAACGATTTATGACCAGATCTTTATGTCTGTTATTCTTCTGTGGCATATGGCGGGCAGGGCCGGTAAAAAGGCTAGCAGTGTTGAGCCAACAGTGACTGCTATCGCTGACAGTGTTGAGCCAACAGTGACTGCTATCACCGACAGTGTAGAGCCAACAATGATGACTGCTATCGCTGACAGTGTTGAGCCAACAGTGACTGCTATCACCGACAGTGTAGAGCCAACAGTGACTGCTATCGCTGACAGTGTTGGAGCCAACAGTGACTGCTATCGCTGACAGTGTAGAGCCAACAGTGACTGCTGTCACTGACAGCGCAAAGCCAACAGTGACTGCTGTCACTGACAGTGTTGAGCCAACAGTGACTGACGTCACTGACAGTGTTGAACCAACAGAGACTGCTATCGCTGAGAAGTGACTGCTATCACTGACAGTGTACAGCCAACAGTGACTGCTATCGCTGACAGTGCAGAGCCAACAGTGATTGCTATGGCTGACAGCGTAGAGCCAACAATGACTGCTATCGCTGAGAAGTGACTGCTATCGCTGACAATGCAGAGCCAACAGTGACTGCTATCGCTGACAGTGCAGAGCCAACAGAGACTGCTATGGCCCAGCGGTAAGGCACTTAGCTAGACGGACGTAAGTTCGAGTCCATTTGGGCTCATTTTTCTTCCAAAGTTGTCGTTTATGGATATTGAAATTCTCGTGATTTTGTTACTCACGATTACCGAAACATTATAAGCCTTTTATAACCGACGGCGCATCATGGCGATTCACGACAACCAAGATTACAATAACATTCTGGGAAACCCGATGACATGATCAGTGATGCAGTTGACGACGCAGACGCGTGCTTGCAAATGGCGCCATTTTCGTTGTGCTTTTGAAGTTCTAAACGTCGGTTAAGTCGAAATAAATCGCCGAGTTTTGAAAGTGTTGAATCTCCACGGCAAGATGGCGGCGTGCGCTTCACTGCAGATGAAGCGATCCGTTATATTATCGATATTCCCGGCGAAGAAGTTGAAAACAGTGACATAATGTTCAATATTATTATCGATATTCCCGGCGAATGGAGTTGAAAACAGTGACATAATGTTCAATATGATGAGTGAGGTAACTTTTACGGAAGAAGAAAGCGACGAAGCAAACATGTTTGGAGAAGAGAGGATCGCCGAGTTTGCCCCTGCCGATGTCAATGGTGGTGACAGCCACTATCCAGAAAAAAAGTGTCGAGGAGGTGAACCAACCCAGTACATCCCGGGGTACAGGGTAGAGGGTGTGGTCGAAAAATGCGATGGGGATGTACTTGTGGGACTAGTGCTGACTAACACGTTCTCTGACTGGCAGTGTCAGAAACGGGATAGAGGTGCTAACCAACACGCTGTGTTTTGACTGACGATGTCAGAAACGGGACAGAGGTGCTAACCAACACGCTGTGTTTTGACTGACGATGTCAGAAACGGGACAGAGGTGCTAACCAACACACTGTGTTTTGACTGACAGTGTGAGAAACGGGACAGAGGTGTTAACCAACACACTGTGTTTTGACTGACAGTGTCAGAAAGGGGACAGAGGTGCCAGGTTCTGCACGCACACATTTGAATGAGAAGAGCCGGGCAGGCCCTGGTCACAGCTAGGGCACACCTCGAACAGGACAGGTCTCCTGTGCCCCTGCCGATCTGTGTCTTTTTGCCCTTCTAAATATTACTTCTTCTTGTTCTTTTTTCTTTGTTGTTGTTGTTCTTCTTCTTCCATTAGAAGCAGTCAGAATCACTGTTTAATGTATAATTGGTGGAGTGCACGATGGTTTAAGTCTGGTGCAGCTTCCATAGGATTGTACTTTGCCTTGTCTGATGGTCATCGGCTTGGCCTAGCGGTAAGGCGGTAGGCTGGTAAGCGGAAGGACCTCGGTTCGATACCGCTTCGGCTGTCCTTTCTCTTCAAAAGTTGTGGTTTGTGGACACGGTCTTGTGACTTTGTGCCTCACAATTAATGAAACATTAAAATGGCTCTCATCGTTGCCCATCTTAATGCAGGTCATTCTGGTGGTGACAGTGTAGCGATAAGTATATACTCTCCCTCTTCCCACACCTCCATACCCCCTTCCCCCCATTCTCCCCGTCCCTGATAAGCCTTCTGGTTTCTGTGGACGTTAAGCGCCATGTTTTCTTACTGTGGCCTGTTACTTATTTTGGAGGTTCGTACGGAATCCACACACCTTTTGCACTATTGCGAAACCTAAGCTTCTCACTGTGGGGGTGGGTTGGGGGTGGGGGTTGGGGGGTGGGGGGGTGGCGAGGGCGACGACCATAGATAGAAACCTCTCCTCGTGCTTTTCGCGCGGGACATCATCCGTGACGCTGGCTGGCTGAAGCTGTTGCGTAACTGTCAGACCAGAAAATTAACCCTCTGTGGCACAGCTGCGTATGGCCACGGGTTTCTAACATTACCTGAGCAAAGCCACAACAGCTCGGTATTTTAATACCACGCCAAGTAAAAAATGCCAAAACAATGTACTTGGCATTAAGTATTCTTGTGGCTGCTGCTACATCTCAATCACTTTTAAATATCAGGGACTCTCGTAAGGAAATAATGGGGTGCACACAATTGGACAAAAAACGCCAACACCTGTCGCTGCCATCATCATCGTTATCACCACCACCACCACCAATGGCTTATAAACTGTGTTGCGCTTAAGGAAAGCCAAGCCAGTGGCCGTGTGTGTGTGTGTGTGTGTGTGTGTGTGTGTGTGTGTGTGTGTGTGTGTGTGTGTGTGTGTGCGTGCGCGCGCGCGTGCGTGTGTTTGTGTGCGCGCGCGTGTTTGTGTGCGCGCGCATGCGTGCGTGTGTGTGCGTGCGTGTGTGTTTGTGTGCGCGCGCGTGCGTGCGTGTGTGTGTGTGTGGGGGGGGGGGGGTGCGGGGGGTTAGAGAGCAAAAGATTTAGCACCGTCTTTAAACAACAAAGAGGAGAAGAAGAAAATTATTATTGCACTTTCTCATCATCATCATCATCAGCACCACCATCGCCATCGTCACCACCACTGCCGGCCAATCGACAGACATCGAGTTCAGCGTGAGAAAGGCTACGAGGTTTTAAGCTGGCGGCGATACAGACCTGGGAGAGTTTGCAGAGCTTGGAGTACTGGGTGCTCAGTCCTTTCTGCCGCGTCTCCACGTTGTCCTTGTCGAAGTGGAGGTTGGCCTTGGAGCGTACTGCAAAGTACACACACACACACACACACACACACACACACACACACACACACACACACACACACACACACAAACACACACACACACACACACACACACACGCCACCATTCATGGGGCTATTTTTAAATGGTTCGAGCAAAGCAACGCTTACAGTATCAGCCCTGCCCTACGGGTCACCCCTCGGTTAACACCTACCCTTAGTCTGGCCATGTCACCCTTCGGTTAACACCTACCCTTAGTCTGGCCATGTCACCCCTCGGTTAACACCTTAGTCTGGCTATGTCACCCCCTCGGTTAACACCTACCCGTAGTCTGGCCATGTCACCCCTCGGTTAACACCTACCCTTATCTGGCCATGTCACCCCTCGGTTAACACCTACCCTTAGTCTGGCCATGTCACCCCTCGGTTAACACCTACCCTTAATCTGGCCATGTCACCCCTCGGCTAATACATACCCTTGGTCTGGCTCTTAATCTATTCACGTCACCTAGATGTTAACCTACTCTTATGCTGTCCATGTCACCCTTCGGTTAACGCCTCCTGGTCTGACCATGTCACCCTTCGGTTAACACCTACTCTTGGTCTGGCCACCAATCAGCGCCCCCCTCCCCCCCTCCCCCACCCACCCCGTCGCCTATTCTTAATCTGGCCATGTCACCCCTCGGTTAAAATCTACTCTTAATCTGTCCATTCGACCCCTTACCAAAGTGCATCTTCCGTCACTGCCATCCCCTACCCAATAGTCTGCAGTTCCACAACGTGCCCACACAACAACACAAAAAAAGCAACAAGAGGAAGGTGCGTTTGTGCACACGCATCAACCAGAGGCATTTCCCAACTATTACCCACTCCTTCACTTGTAAACTGCCCCCCACCCCTCCACACACCCCAGGTGATTCCCAAGTCCCAATCCCTTTCTCGCTTTCCCGCGCAAGACTCTTTTCTGTAAGATGGACTGACTCGACCAGTTACGCTTTTTTTTTCTTTTTTTTTTTTTTTGTAGACCACCCCACACCCCTGACGAGTCTGTCAGCTCTATTGCTACAGCATGCAGGCTTTGGGCTTACCAGCATTATGGTGTAAACCAGTCAGTGGTACTGAAACGCAGTGAGGCAATCATCAGTACTACTTGCTTTATCACAAGGTTTATAACAGAGTGGTGGTTAGTCTGCCATTCAATCCCCAACGCTACATCTTAGCACAACATGGCCCTCATCAGAAAGGTCGCTGAAAGGTGTCCACCTGCGCCGAACCGGAACCAGGAAGAGCTAAAGACGAGGGCAATTCTCAAACCAGCGGGTCAGAGTTCTTTGAAGGCAACTCTCCACCAGTTGAATATGCAGGCCCCTCAACCGTGGTAGAGTTATTTAAAGATGCAGGCCCCTTAACCCAGGTAGAGTTATTTAAAGATGCAGACCTCTTAACCCAGGTAGAGTTATTTAAAGATGCAGGCACCTCAATCCAGGTAGAGTTATTTAAAGATGCAGACCCCTTAACCCAGGTAGAATTATTTAAAGATGCAGGCCCCTCAACCCAGGTAGAGTTATTTAAAGATGCAGGCACATTAACCCAGGTAGAGTTATTTAAAGATGCAGGCACCGTAACCCAGGTAGAATTATTTAAAGATGCAGGCCCCTCACCCCCAGGTAGAGTTATTTAAAGATGCATGCACCTCAACCCAGGTAGAGCTATTCAAAGATGCAGGCACCTCAACCCAGGTAGAGTTATTTAAAGATGCAGGCATTTCAACCCAGGTTGAGTTATTTAAAGAGGCAAGCCTCTCCAACAGGTAGAGTTATTTAAAGATGCCGGCTCTTTAACCCACGCAGTTATTTAAAAATGCAGGCCTCTCCAACAGGTAGATTTATTTAAAGATGCAGGCACCTCTACCCAGGTAGTTATTTAAAGATCCAGGCGCCTCATCCCAGGTAGTTATTTAAAGATGCAGGCACCTCAACTCAGGTTGAGTTATTTAAAGATGCAGACATCCAGTATAGTTCTCTCACGATTCAGGCACCTCAACCCAGTTAAAGTTATCTAAACATGATAGCTCCTCGACCCAGGCGCAGTTGTCTGACGATTCATGCAACCCAAACCAGGCAAAGTTATTTAAAGATGCAAGCAACTCTCAAGCCAGCTGGAACAAGTTAAAGATGCAAGCAATTCAATCCTGTTGGAACGAGTTAAACACGTGGGCAGCAGTAAACCCAGCTGGAATGAATTCACCTAGAAGATGCAGACACTCAAACAGCTGGAATAAACTGAAGATGCAGGCAACCAAATCCCAAAACGTCATCCAACGATGCATGCGGCTACTCTCAACCCAAGCTGGAATGAGTTAAACGTACAAACAGCACCTCGACCTAGCTGGAACGAATTAAAGATGCGGTCACCTCTACCCAGCTGGAGTGAGCTAAAGGCGCAAGCAACCCAAGCCATCCGGCACGAGTTAAAAGATACGGGCTGCACTCTGCCTAGTAGCTAGCAATGCGTGACGCGGGCGGGCCACTCACCGGAGGGGGCTCTGCGCAGACTGGAGGCCCTGTCCTTCTTCTTCCGCACCACCTCCTTCTTCATCACCGTCTTCTTGACCATCACTCGCTCCGGGACCTTGACCGGCCGCTTGACCACTTTCTGCACCACCTTGGGGTCCACCTCCTTCACGTAGTTGGCCGGCACGAAGCCCTCCGTCGCGTCCGCCTTCCGCACCTGCCACCAGTCGTTGTTGGTGCGCTGCAGCAAGATCATCACCTGCACAACAACAGCCACGTCATCATCAGTCTTTGTTGGTGCGCTGCAGCAAGATCATCACCTGCACGACAACAGCCACGACACCATCAGTCTTTGTTGGTGCACTGCAGCAACATCATCATCTGCACGACAACAGCCACGTCATCATATGTCGTTGGTGCACTGCAGCAACATCATCACCTGCACGACAACAGCCACGTCACCATCTGTCGTTGGTGCACTGCAGCAACATCATCACCTGCACGACAACAGCCACGTCATCATCTGTCGTTGGTGCACTGCAGCAACATCATCACCTGCACGACAACAGCCACGTCATCATCTGTCGTTGGTGCACTGCAGCAACATCATCACCTGCACGACAATAGCCACGTCATCATTAGTCTTTGTTAACAGCCACGTCATCATCCGTCGTTGGTGCACTGCATCAACATCATCACCTGCACAACAGCCACGTCATCATCAGTCTTTGTTAAAAGCCACGTCGTCATCAGTCGTTGGTGCACTGCAGCACGATCATCACTGCACAAGTCACATCGCAGCAGCATCATCACCTTCACAACACCGATCATCATCGCTATGGCAAAATGGTCACCAACAAAACAATTGCCACCTCACTGCAGCAAAATCACTTCCTGCAAAACAGCAGTTGCAAAAACCTCAGCTTGGTAGATTCGAGGCAAAACAAAAAGTATCAAACAAAAAGTATCCCTGTGTGGGAATTAAACCCTCGTTGAGCTCAGGCATAGGAAACGATTCGAAGGAAAAACTGAAAAATCTAGGGGGGGGGGGGGGGGGGGTCCGGTGGCATGCCCCTCCCCCCCCCCGACTAAAACGGGCGATAGCCGCGTGTGAACGCACTTCGATTGTTCCGAGGGTATTAGGTGCGGAGCTAAAATCGGTGCTCCCTGTTTTGTTGTTTTTGTTTGTTTGTCTGCTTGTTTGCTTGCTTTTTTGTACCCCCGACTTCTTTTCCCCGCGGACATTTTTTGTTTTTTGTTTTTGTTTTCTCTCTCCGTGGAAAGTCGGTTTCACTGCCGCGGAAATTTTGCGTTTTCACGTACACTTCCCATGCCTGTGACCTGGACATGGAAAAGAGCAATCTAGACTTTCTCAGCCCGAGCAATGACGTTAAATCACCATATTATATCACAGTTGTGTGCAACAAAGTCCGCGGTTTAAAAGATATAAAACCGGAACAGGCGGACCAGGTGATTCTAGCAGAATCTCTCCCCTTTAACAAAACAACATTCTTTACTAGGTGCTCGAGGACTGGTCGACTGTTGATGTTTGACACCAGGTCAACTGTGAAGATCATGTCTATGCGGCACTTAATGAAGTAGAAAAATCGCAAGCAACCAAAGACAGCCTCGTGTAATCGTGCCCTTTACACACCAAGGCTAACATGTGGTCGGTTATCGAATAATCTCGTCCAAAAAAAAACGACCCCAAGTTTTCTTTAGATTTGTCCTCTGTTTAGTGAAACGGCAGTTTCAGTCAGCCGAGTCGAGCAGCATATTAATACCCAGTACGCTCAATAGCGATACGTGCAGAAACTCCACAGCAAAGTATCTCGTCATCTGGTTCCCCATCTCTGAGCGTTCTTTCTCCTTGCACTGTCTCTTAGTGTGTAACTAGCCATACAGTATAGTCCCTCTTTAGGGAAGACTGGATGCGGGGGGAGGGGGGGGGGGGGCGCATTAGTATGCTGATTAACCTCGAAAATAATCATTTTTAAAATCTCTCTCTTTCCAAAACTTTTTAATCCCCTCAGAAACAAAGGAGAACTGCTCGTGCACTTTTTTCTTTCCCTGAAGGGCGCCGTTTGTTTGTGTGTGTGTGTGTGTGTGTGTGTGTGTGTGTGTGTGTGTGTGTGTGTGTGTGTGTGTGCGTGCGTGCGTGCGTGCGTGCGTGCGTGCGTGCGTGCGTGCGTACGTGCGTGCGTGGGTGTGCGTGCGTGCGTGCGTGCGTGCGTGCTTGTGTGTGTGCGTGCGCATGTGTAGGCGCGCGTTCATGTGTGGGCGTTACAGTGTAAATTAATGAATTGATGTCAATGAATTAACCAACATCCGGGCCATATATACCCACCCCTTGCCCTGTTTGCCTATTCTGCCCCAAGCAGTATGTATGTCATCGTTATATTATCATCTTTATGTCCAACGCTTTGAAGCTTCTGCCAACAATAACGCCACCAACCACGTTTCAAATGCATTTTTGTCATTAATACCTCTACTCAGCTGTACATTAATATGGAGCAGGATGCAGTCATTCCTGTTCCCATCAAAGGGGTGAACCGCTGTTATTCGTTAAATCGTTAATCAGTCAACAGAAAACACGCCTGAACACGGCGCACGGACACACGTAGAAGCACATGCATTCTCGCACAGACGCACGAGTGAACACACACACACACACACACACACACACACACACACACACACACACACACACACACACGCACACACACACAACCGGTACACACTGGGCAACAATACTCCGAGCTGATCAATGCTATACTTGGAGCCGTGCTTCAGCTGGCATCCTGAGGCCACAGCTTGCCGCTTATCGTCGGCTGCCTGCATCGCCTCTTGTCTACATACAACACCCTGCAATGTCAGGCACGGCGCTCTCATACAGAGTACCTTCATGAACCAGCGGCGTTGGTTTGGCTGGCAAGCAGACGGTTGTGGGTTCGATTCCGCTTTGGTTCTCCTTTTGTCTGACTGTGACTTTGTTCCTCCCTAAAGAATGGGCCATTAAAATGGCTCGCCTCGTTGCCCGCCTTAATGCAGACATTCTGGTGGTGACACCGTGGTGTTGGGAATAGCGCCCTTCTCCAACTCATCTCCTGGGATCTCGGCCCCCGCCAGTGCCTCTTCGGAGACCATTCGGCGTTAAAACGGGTCCAACGACAACGGCAACAACCAGGCCCAGAGCTGTGAGTGTGCTGCTATGCTGTTATAAGTACAGAGTCGGATGTTGACGACAATCCGGTCCTCCAATCCGTTCGGTGAACAAGAAGACAAAGAGGTAAGTGACTGCATGCATTCAACTGTGAACCTGAAGAGCAAAGAGCCTTGGCGAGGCCGCCCTAACCTTGCAGGGTGGTTCATGTCGTGTGTGTATGTGTGTGTGTGTGTGTGTGTGTGTGTGTGTGTGTGTGTGTGTGTGTGTGTGTGTGTGTGTGTGTGGAAATGTGACGTGAACGGCATCAATAAAGCAAGGCGTGGTTTCTCGTCACAACGGTCTTTCATGATTGGTTTCGTCGTACAGACTGTGCGGTTATTGTTCTACAGCAGGTTGTTGTCTCCTCCTTTACCTCTTCCGTACCCGGCAGTGAGCTACTCTACCACTGAAGCATATCTCGGCGGAGAAAAGCAGTGGATTGAAATGGGAAGGCAGAAGGCAGCAGCTTGGTCAGTAGCTACAGTTTAACTTCCTGCCAACCGCGCAGCGTTAGGGCCAGAACACCCGGCAGCAGGCAAAGCTGGCAAGGCTGCAATCTGACCAGTTCCATGATTGAAAGGGGAATTCTTTGATACGTCACCAGAGGGGACGGGGAACCTGGATTTCTGCCTCCGCAATACTCCAATGCGGGGTTTAAAGAAGAAGCCCGTGTCCAGTTTGTGACAACCAGAGAGGAGGAAATGGGGGGGGGGGGGGGGGGGGGGGGGTGTCCTGTGCCACGTGCTAACGGCTTCCATCTGGCAGTAACCTGCCCCTTATAGCGGCACGGCCCGAGTCCACTGAACCTCGTGAAGGTGGCAACCCGACCTGGGCTCGCACTGTTCACAACAAAATACTTCGCCGACTCACAAAAAGTAGTAATAGTAGTAACTTGGTTTTTGTTTTGTGATCCGAACACTATGTGCTAAAAATATGTACAAATTAAAACTGATACATCGTCAATTTAATAGCAGAGTTAAAAATGGGTGTTAAAAAAACACAAAAAACACGAGAAAAAATAAATAAATTATCTTCCCAAAAATATTTATCTCTTTGAAGTTTTCAAATATATACCCCCCCCCCCCCCCCAAAAAAAAAAAAAAAAAAAAATCCTCGCCGGAACAAAATCTTTAGTGATCGAGCTATAAAATATCGAAGAAAAAAAAGAAGAAAATAAATCGACGAAGCAAATGCAACAGTGTCTCTAGTTTGGGCTATTGTTCTTGTATGCTGAAATAGGCAGACTCCCTTCAGATTGGCATTAAGGGACGGTGAGGTCCCATTAGGCTGGCTGCCACACAACAAAACTGGTGGCACGCCCTCTCTGACCAAGCGTGGTGGGTCCCCATTAACCAAACAATAATAGTAATAAAGAGGATTTCTACAGCGCCCATCTACCACATTAGGTGGCAGCACAGGTTGCTTTACAATAACACTAACCACACACACACACACACACACACACACACACACACACACACACACACACACACACATATGCACACACACGCACGCACACATGCACAGACACAAATACACACGCACGCACGCACGCACGCACGCACACACACACACACACACACACACACACACACACACACACACACACACACACACACACACACATATATACACAGAGTGTCGGACGAGGGGATGGGCAGGGCTATGAAAAACAGTTTAGAAATAATTATTAAACAGGTGCGTCTTGAGGGCGGCTTTGAAAGAGGAGGTAGAATCAGAGTGGTGGAGTGTTTGAGGCATGGGCCAGCGTAAGAAAAAGATCTTTCACCAAATGTTTTTGTGTTTACACGGGGATGACAAAGGTTCGTGTGTCAGATGCAGATCGTAGTTGTCTTGCAGCAATACACAGCTGTACAGATTCTCCTGGGGACGCGAGTCTGCTCAAAAACAACCGCCACCAGAACAGCACGCAAAAGCGTGTGATAATTATGCTGAAGGGAACTGGTACGCGGAGGGTGGGCAGTTATCCACACCTACGACACAGTTATTCCCACTGATCACTGTGGACGTGCCAGTCAGCATGAAACCCAGCTTAGGAAAGCGGGAAAGTCCACGACTGTTTGTCACGAGGGGACAACATTGGCTAAGGACAGTCTGACCGGAGATTACGGCAGCTGCGATGAAAGAGAGAGAGACGTTGCGACATTACTGGCGCTCTAACGTTTGCAAGTATCGAGTCACAGGCCATCGCTCCGACACTTAGTCTAGATCTGTGCACATCGCAAGGGAAGTGCTTCACAGCACCAATCTATTCTGTGCGATCTGACTGTCAAATAAGGGATCGGCACTCTGTCTGATTGTACACAAGCAGCCCCCCTCCCCCCCCCCCCATGGACAACCTCAGAGAAGAGACGCTGAACGATACGGTAGTAAAGAACACCGGTGGGATGTCACCATGAAAAGAGGTGGCACCACGGGCCCTATCAGTAGCAGTGGAATACAAAACAGATACAGCCCTATCAGTAGCAGTGGAATACAAAACAGTTACAGCCCTATCAATAGCAATGGAATACAAAACAGATACAGCCCCATCAACAGCACTGGAATACAAAACAGATACAGGCCTATCAACAACACTGGAATACAAAACAGATACAGGCTATCAACAGCAGTGGAACACAAAACAGATACAGCCCTATCAACAGCAGTGGATTACAAAACAGATACAGCCCTATCAACAGCAGTGGAATACAAAACGGATACAGCCCTATCAACAGCAGTGGATTACAAAACAGATACAGCCCTATCAACAGCAGTGGAATACAAAACTGATACAGCCCTATCAACAGCAGTGGAATACAAAACGGATACAGGGCAGTTTTTCACTCTGCGTCTCATCCTTGTCGTTACAAGTCGACGTTTGAAAGACGCCAAAACACGACCGTGAGTGCTGCCATCAGCAGGCCGTATCGGTGACCCCACGAACAAGGCGAGAATGAGTGGCAAAAGTATCAAATACGTCACGAGCCAACCTTCTTTCGTTCTTCGCTGGTAAAGAGTAAACCACTATGGCTGCGCCCTAAGCCGGAACTGGAAGGAAACGTGGCATCTTGTTTGAGGATACTGATACAATCACCAATTAATGAAGCCTGCTCAGGGCAACAGGTGTACGTTGTCTACATTTTTACACAAACCTGAATCTTTCAGAGATAGGAAAGGAGAATCAAATGACAGCCCTGAAATTTAAAGGGGTGGGTGGGTAGCGGAGGCATATCAGACATCCACGGCCGCCCTTCGGGGGATCGGGAAGGCGAACACTATGAGGGTGCAGACTTTCTAGACCAGAAATTCGTGAAATTGAAATGAGCCCTGTACAGCTACACTCAAGCCTACTCCAGTCTTATACGAACGAGTCTGATAGCTTTGGAATTTCAGCACGGGGAGGTGGGGGTGGAGTTGGAGGTGGAGGGGGGTGCTCTGAATTCTACGTTCGCGGTACCAATCCTAATGCAGCTTTTTGTGCGAGTGTGGAGGTGCGCGTGTTGTTCCCGTTGTGCTCGTGCCAGTCGCGTGCCGAACAAAACCTCAGCCAAAGATATCGGTCGTTACGGACGTTTGCACCTCCATAGTGAAAACCCCCGCACAACAGGGCTACTGAAGAATCGTCTGTGTAAACCTAATGACAGCGCGCGGGCGTGGTGATGGCTCTCATTCTGACAGATCTGTCTTCCAAGCGCTGGGTGGTTGACGACAACACAACAAAAAGATGTACACCAACACTTGCCCACGCACGCTTCTCAACTTTGCCCTTACGAAACACGCCCAGATAGTCACAAAACAGGCTAAGACATTCTCAACTTTGCCCTTACAAAACACGCTGAGATAGTCACAAAACAGGCTAAGACATTCTCAACTCTGCCCTTACAAAACACGCTGAGATAGTCACAAAACAGGCTGACATTCTCAGCTTTGCCCTTACAAAACACGCTGAGATAGTCACAAAACAGGCTAAGACATTCTCAACTTTGCCCTTACAAAACACGCTCAGATAGTCACAACAGAGGCTAAGACAATCACTTGAAGTCATCTGTGTCTCCCCCCCCCCCCCCCCAACCCGTTCTCTTTTGCATTCATTTAATTAGACCACCAGTCAAGCTACATGATTGATTTGTTGTTGTCCATACTGTTTATTGTCTTATCGTCTTAATAAAATAAAAACAATTAAAAACAAATTACGATAGTTAACTAGTACTTGTTTCGCCTGTTTTGTTAAACACAGTTTATTAGCATTTTGTTTTCTTGGCATTTATGTTAATTATCAGTAACCGCAACGCACACAGCCTTGTTGATATTTCCACTACCGCTTTATTCTATTTTGAGTTTGTATCTTGACTAAATTTATGTTTGAACCAAGTAGGGTAAAGCAGGGCCCGCAGCTTGGTGAGCTGTGCACAGCAAACACAGACCCATACCCGTGGCACAATCATATGCCTAGTGTAAACTGCCGCCGATCGTGGACTGAATGAAACGACCGGCTGAGCGCGCGAGACAAGCAGGGCGAAGTACACCCGGTACAAGCACTGCTCTTTGATCAGCCGCACTCAGGGCGCCAATCAGAGGCCGTGCACACAAAGGGAAAGCAAATGATGCTGTGTGTGTCTGAGTGGGTGCGTGCTGGTTGACTCCATCCAACGCAGACTAACCCATTCCTGCACCCATTTCCATGTGGAATGTCGAGGTGGGCTCTGGTGTGTTCACCTGACCGTGCATTTCTGATTTGTTTGATTTCACACACACACACACGCACGCACGCACGCACGCACGCACGCACGCACGCACGCACGCACACACACACCACGCACACGCACGCACACGCTAAACAGTTGGGTTCTGAGGGTGGACTTGGTAAAGGAACAGATTCCGAGTTCCGTGCATCCTTGGAGAGGTTGTTCCAGAGCCTAGAGAGAGCAGTGTTGGAGAGGGGAGGCGGAGTATACGATGCGGGCACAGCTGGTGTAAGATCACAAAAATGCCCATATAGTTTAAGCTGGTGAGTGGGGTACAAAGAGCTATACCAACATAAGTGTTTAAGCAGGCAGAGAGAAAAAATTTGCACGGAATTCTTGCAGTTACAGGAAACCAATACAGTTTGTGTGTGCGGCACAATGATTTTTGTAAAGGACCTTTCAGATGATGCGGTGGCGTTGCTCCATATTTTTCTACTTCTTCTTTCTTTCCTTTTAAATTTGTTTTTTTATTTTTTATTTTAAATACTTCTTTAGGTCTGTTGACAAAGTATTCGGGTCAGGAAGACTGAACAGTTACAGCAGCCTGGAAAAATTAGGACGAAAGCGATTTGCCGCTTGAACAGAAATATATCTGATGTGTCTAGCACTGCAGCTGCAAATGTACATTTTGTCGTAACAAAATGTCATTGCTGAAGCGGCAAGAAAACTGCAGTTGTGACAGCGACAAGCATTTGCCTCAGCAACATTACAGCTGTGACAGCGACAAGCCTTTACCCCAGCAACACTGCAGTTGCGACAGCGACAAGCCTTTACCCCAGCAACACTGCAGTTGTGACAGCGACAAGCCTTTACCCCAGCAACACTGCAGTTGCGACAGCGACAAGCCTTTACCCAGCAACACTGCAGTTGTGACAGCGACAAGCCTTTACCCCAGCAACACTGCAGTTGTGACAGTGACAATAAGCCTTTGCAGCAGCAACACTGCAGTTGTGACAGCGACAAGCCTTTACCCCAGCAACACTGCAGTTGTGACAGTGACAATAAGCCTTTGCCGCAGCAGCACTGCAGTTGTGACAGTGACAACAAGCCTTTGCAGCAGCAACACTGCAGTTGTGACAGCGACAAGCCTTTACCCCAGCAACACTGCAGTTGTGACAGTGACAATAAGCCTTTGCAGCAGCAACACTACAGTTGTGACAGCGACAACAACTTTTGCCGCAGCAACACTGCAGTTGTGACAACGACAACAAGCCTTTACCGCAGCAACATTGCAAGTGTGACAGCGACGACAAGCCTTCGCAGCAGCACACTACAATTATGACAGCAACGACAAGCCTTTGCCGCAGCAACACTACAGCTGTGACAGCGACGACAAGCCTTCGCAGCAGCAACACTACAGTTGTGACAGCGACGACAAGCCTTTACCGCAGCAACATTGCAAGTGTGACAGCGACGACAAGCCTTCGCAGCAGCACACTACAATTATGACAGCAACGACAAGCCTTTGCCGCAGCAACACTACAGCTGTGACAGCGACGACAAGCCTTCGCAGCAGCAACACTGCAGTTGTGACAGCGACAACAAGCCTTTGCAGCAGCAACACTACAGTTGTGACAGCGACAAGAAGCCTTTGCAGCAGCAACAATGCAAGAGTGACAACGACGACAAGCCTTTGCAGCAGCACGGACAACGCGAGCGACAGCCTCTCTGGTCGCCAGCGTCACAGGAACCACCACCATAACGTCCCCCGCCCCCAGATCAATGCAGCACTCACACGACAACCTGGCTCTATACGCTCCCTCGGTTAGAAGTCCCTGACGGCTAACGGCGGGGGGTCCCGTGTTTTGGGTCCGTCTCAAGAGACAGCTGGCCAAAAGTCGACGTGTGTGTTTGTGGTTTTTAAATTGCGACAGATCCCCGTGTTTGGATGGCTTACCTGTCACGCGCACACAATTCTCTCTCAGCTGCAAACAAAACGCTGCTGCTCTCTCCACGGAAACGGTTTGATCAAACACAGGTATGGAGTTCTTTTCACTTGGTTACATCAATTGTTTTTCCCGCGGGTGGTGGGGGAGTAACCCGTGGTTGGTAGGGGTATAAAGAAGGTCAGTCCGGAAATAACGTGTGTTTGTGTGTGTTTTGTTGTTGTTGTTGTTGTTGTTGTTGTTGTTGTTGTTGTTGTTGTTGTTGTTGTTGTTGTTGTGTGTGTGTGTGTGTGTGTGTGTGTGTGTGTGTGTGTGTGTGTGTGTGTGTGTGTGTGTGTGTGTGTGTGTGTGTGTGTGTTTCACGGCAACAAGATCATCTGCAAATTGTCCTGAATACCTCGGCACTGACTTCTCGACAAAGCTTAGCTTTAAAATTACCTGTGATGATTTAGTCAGCAAGGCGAAGCCCAGAGCCCATGTACAGAAACATCCCAAGGGGGAGTTAACTAGCGTTCGAAAGATATAACACAAACATAGCAACAAAGACCCGGGTCGCCTACTGTAACTTTCACATGGCATGCGTGTAAATACAAAGTATATACTTGATAAGGCTGTAACTCTGGTGGAGTTCATATACTTTGTATTTATTTACTCGGATGTCACTTAAAAGAAAGAAAGAAAGGTTAAAGGAACTAGCTCACGCAGATATGGCTAAAAACAACAACAACAACAACGACGACAACAACAATAAAAACTTTCGTCATTTATTTAATTTAGGTACGAATTGTCTGTGGAATTAATTTCTGCTTTGGTCCTTTCGAAATCGCCAATTTAAGACAATTTAAGACTAACTGTAGTGGTATAAAGATAGATTCGGGCTCGCCCAACGGAGTGCAGCTATTTCCTGAATGCGTATTACGTCATAACATTTGATTGTTTACACATATTTTTGTATGCTCGGCCTGCAAACAACTGACAATGGCCTCGTCTGGGGTACAGGGTGTTGGGTGACGAATGTTTCTCATCGTATTGATCTGCTGTTTCTATAGGGCCTTTTTCAGACACCATTTTCTGATAATAATTAAAAATGAAATAAAATAAAATACCGGCCGGTGGCACGCCAGAAACACACACATTACGAAAACACGGTAGTAGTAGAATATTTAAGCGTATGGTTCCGGTAGACTACTCCCTATTAATGAAAAAAGACGCGTCAGGAACGTTTCCCTTTACGTGTCCAGTAACAGTTTTGCCCCGTTTCCTATCGCAGACGCCTAAACTTGTGCATAGCTCTCTCCACCCCTCCACCTAGTCACCCTGGTCTACCAGCCGCGACCTGTATCTGCGTTGTTGGTCTCTTGCCAATCGAGCTAAGCGTTCAGATCTATCTCCGATTTCAGTGCACAGTCTAGAAAAAATGGAAAAGGCCTATGAAAATATAAACACCACTATGTTCCATTTTGAGTTCTTTGTTGCTTTCGTTCAATGGGCTTTTTGCTCGAATAGGAAAAATATCGCATGGAAGAATATATTTTTTATCACATGTTAATACAAAAGAAGCGGGACACAAAATAATGTCCTCTCCCCTGTTCTCTTGTTGTGTACATATTCCTTGTCAATTTGTTTTAAATATTTTAATGACGTCAAAATGATTTTGCCCTAATTTCACTGTTAGTCATGGCAGTTTCAAACAATATCAATTCATTTCCATGTATTTTATGCTGTTCCCCATGAAATGGTTAGAAAAATGAAATAATTTCAAACACACTGTCCAGATTTTAAAAAGATAAACGTTGACAAAAATAATTTATACCTGACATGTACCACAAAATGAGAACTTCCGGTATCCTATCAATGATGTCATACCAAAAACAAAGATCGTAAGCAAAGATTGCGTATTGCGTAGCTTACGCTATTGGCTAAAATGCAGGAAAGAACTTGTGAAAAAAGCGGGAATTGTGGTGTCTGGGAAAGTCCTCTTCTAAAATCGCTATAAAATCAGCGGCACGTTCAACCACAAAACCTTTACTTCGGATCATGTTCGTTTAACCTGCTCCAAGCACACGAAAAGTTTAGCTGGGTTCTTTGGCCATGGGACTGTGGAAGTAATATAGGCTGCAGGTTGGGGAGGCACCGCCAAGCTGGTTCCGGAACGACTGGGGTGAAGTTGCTGATGCTGGCCAGGTATATGTATTGCGTATCGCTGCTTTGGGCGATCGGTCTCGCGCTGTCACTGACTGCGTGCTTATAACTGCATTACCAGCTTCTGTTTAACATCAAAATCGTTGTTGTAGTACCGACACCAATTTTTTTACACAATTCTTACTCTGCTTGCAACAGTGTTCTATAATTGCTTAAATCGTAAATCGCAGTATAGCTGAATCGATCACTAGACATTCTGAAACGTTGATGAAATCTAGTTCACTGATCAATTATCTGATTACACTGACGTACATTCCTTCCTTACCTTGACGTAAAAACATAGAAGACAATCTTTTTATCAACACAGTTGTGGCCTGTTTTAAAAAGCAATGCCTAAACCACCATATTCGTCTGGGAACGTGACGTTTTCAGAATAAAAATCCTAAACATTTTGTAACTTTAGAGTTCGTTCACAGTATTCATTCCCTTTTGCCTCATAACATCAGATTAGACTGCTTCATAAAATCAGATCGGGCAACTTATCATGTCAAGAGTATATGTATCATCGGAAAACCGAATACTTTTGTTGTTAGTGTGATGCTTCTGCCACTATTTTTGCGATTGATTTAAACAAAATTTTATTCAAGACAAAATAAAGATACAAAGAATCGTTATGTGCTCATCAACAAGCTGTAGCTTATAGGCGATGAGCTCATTATATTATAGTTGGAAAAAACGCACAATGTAAGGCGGACGAACAATTTCATTTCACTAACAAAAACTGAGTGAGAAATAACAACAATAAAAACGAAAAACAAGAGAAAACAAAGAAAGAAAAAGAAACAAACAAACAAACTACAATAACAAAACACAAAAATACGAACAGTCGCTAGAAAACAGCCAAAACAAAATAGTGGAAAAAACAATACAATGTTAGGTAGATAGATAGATTGGCTGGTGGCTTAAATAAATACTAGCGAGAGAGAACTGGAATGTGGAGACAGAGAGGGATGGGAAAAGGGAAAGATGGTTTGAAGTCATTTTTTTCTTTTTTCTGCGATTATGTTATAAATATTTTTGCACCAAACAAATACAGTCGCTTTACATAGATCTACGAATTATAGATCTACTGGTTTCCAAAGCTGTTGTCAAATATTGTTCGCAAACCTCGAGTTAAATGTGGAAAAGACAAAGGAAATGATGCTGGTTTCAGAAAGTATCGAAGAGTGTACAGCGAGATTAAATTTAATGGAGAAACTGTTGAAAGGGTAAAGATATTAAATACCTAAGAATGACGTTCGATAACGAGCTGTCTTGGAAATACCGCATAGCTGAGGCAGTTAAGAAGGTTCACAGTAGGTTATATTGCTCGAGGAAGCCAAGGTCCTTTGATGTCCGCGAAGACATTTTACGTATGTTTTATACTGTTACTATTAGCGGAATGACTTGCCGGGGTGGGAATACTCCCAAACAAGCATTGGACACGAAAACAACATAACTCAGTTCTACACCTCATATTTAACCGCTGTTTAAGTGTCGTTTTGTAGGCTGCATCAGGGCGAGAATAAGAGAATGAGTAGGTAAGAAGGCTGTATCACAGCGGAGCAGACAACGACATCCATCTATAAATATGCGCGCGATGAGAACAGCATAGTCGACTGTTCAGTCATTCGTTTATTCAAAACTGGATCTTGCTGGTGTATTTTCAGGTGCGTTTTATTTCAATTCTTATTTTCTATGATTACGAAGTTTAAACTGTACAAGACACAAACAGAGAGAACGGAAAGAGATTTGCTGGTCACAGAAGACATTTTATCTCGTAAAAGAAAACTGGACAATCTGAATGGCTCCCAGTTTTATGGCTGTCTGTCTGTCTGTGAAAACATTCGCATGTTTTGTGGTGTTGTAAAAATTATTAAATGAGCGTTCCGTTTAACCATTCATGAGTTTAAACTCGTTGCTGATTACAGCCAAGAAGGCGAACGCTAGCCATCATCGGAGGGACTGGCTGCCACAGATGGGGACCCAACCGCTCGTCTGATCCCGAGAAGCATGAATGTTTATGCCACCCACTTACAGCTTGTAAGTACACTGCATTCCGCTTAGAACAAAGACGCTTTGTCACGGACTGTGTATTTTGTATATCACACCATGAACAGCCCCTCGCCCGATCGCCCAACCAGGCCCACCGCCACTCTATACAAGCTAATAGCTCCTCGCCCAACCAGGCCCACCGCCACTCAATACAAGCTAATAGCCCGATCGCCCAACCAGCCCTACCGAAACTCAATGCAAGCTAATAGCCCCTCGCCCAACCAGGCCCACCGCTAGTCAATGCATGCTAACTGCCCGATCGCACAACCAGCCCCACCGCCACTCAATACAAGCTAATAGCCCGATCGCCCAACCAGGCCCACTGCCACTCAGTGCAAACAAATAGCCCATCGCCCAACCAGCCCCACCGCCACTCAACACAAGCTAATAGCCCTTCGCCCAACCAGCCTCATCGCCACTCAGTGCAAAAAATTAGCCCTTCGCCCAACCGGCCCATCGCCACTCAGAGCAAGCAAATAGCCCCTCGCCCAACCAGCCCCACCGCCACTCAGTGCAAGCAAACAGCCCCTCGCCCAACCAGCCCCACCGCCACTCAATGCAAACAAATAGCCCATCGCCCAACCAGCCCCACCGCCACTCAACACAAGCTAATAGACCTTCGCCCAACCAGCCTCATCGCCACTCAGTGCAAACAAATAGCCCTTCGCCCAACCAACCCCATCGCCACTCAGTGCAAGCAAATAGCCCCTCGCCCAACCAGCCCCACCGCCACTCAGTGCAAGCAAATAGCCCCTCGCCCAACCAGCCCCACCGCCACTCAATGCAAACAAATAGCCCCTCGCCCAACCAGCCCCACCGCCACTCAACACAAGCTAATAGCCCTTCGCCCAACCAACCCCATCGCCACTCAGTGCAAACAAATAGCCCTTCGCCCAACCAACCCCATCGCCACTCAGTGCAAGCAAATAGCCCCTCGCCCAACCAGCCCCACCGCCACTCAGTGCAAGCAAATAGCCCCTCGCCCAACCAGCCCCACCGCCACTCAATACAAGCTAACAACCCCTCACCCAACCAGCCCCACCTCCATCCAGTACAAGCTATAAGACCCATGCGGGCTACGACATCGATTAAGTGTTGGACCTTGTCACTTCCGCCATTGTCATTGTACCGCAACTGTCCATCTATTTGTTGCTGGACAAAGGCACAGCAGGGAAAAGGTGTACGCCTCCTTTGAAAAGCCCCCCACCCACAATCCCTGTCCAGACAGAAAGACATCATAGAACGCCAGCTGTTCACGCATGCTCAAGTGAGGCACAACTCTACAAAATGGTGTTTTCTTGTTGGTTTGACCTGCGAGCGAGACACCTCTTGGATGGGATCGCATCAGTAGCACGCACTGTTTGGCACGGAAATCGGTAACCTTTTAACAATATCGACAGTTCTGAACGACGAACGGGTGTTTTAGTTTGTTTTTTTTCCAGCTCACCAGACACTCCTATATAAAGTCTACATGTATTTGTGCTTTGACCTACATGTCAAACCGTCACCCTTTTTTCTTTTTTTCGGCGAACTAGCTCTTCAAGTCAGGTTTTTTTCTTTCTTTCTTTAATACAATAATAACAACTGGTTAAAACTGGTGCATTTTCTACATTATGAGGCTAACTTTCGTCTTCGCTTTCTGGTCTACATTTTTGTTGGAACGTACCTTGTTCAAATACACAGACCACAAGAGGGCACTGCTCAGAGTTCAGGAGCTGTGTGAAAATCGAGGTGGCCGTCCTGGGCTTTCTGTCCTAATGAGCCTTACGGCTTCTGTGGACGTAAAGCAACACTGAACCGTGCTTACGCATTGGTCACAGTTTGCCCCTAATATGTCAACCGACATCCAAGGACATGAAGCTCTACATCATCATCATCGGGGTAATGCGCTGCGCGCGTTTGTTTCTAATTGCAAAAAAGAGGAAAAAGAAACCATCAAAGATTTTCTGCACACAAAGTTCTAGTTTAAGGAGACGGCCACTGGCACTACAAGGCCACTCTTTTGTTTCCTCCGACAATGTCAGAGACATGCAACAGGAACCAGGAGAGACAAGAACGAAACGGTAAACAACAGGAAGCTAAATCACTCAACGCATTCACTTTCAGCACATCAAGTCAAAATCGAAAACTGCATCTGCAGGAATATGAGGGATGGGGGCGTGCGCGAAAAAAATAAATATTGGGGTGGGGGTGTGGAGGTAGAAGGAGGGAGAAACGATCTCGTCTGGGTGTGTGTGGGTGTGGGTGTGTGTGGGGGGGGGGGGGGGAGGGGAGAGAGAAAAAGTGTGTGTGTGTGTGTGTGTGTGTGTGTGTGTGTGTGTGTGAGAGAGAGAGAGAGAGAGAGAGAAAGAGAGAGAGAGAGAGAGAGAGAGAGAGAGAGAGAGAGAGAGAGAGAGAGAGAGAGAGACAGACAGACAGACAGACAGACAGACAGACAGACAGACACAGACAGACAGACAGACAGACAGACAGGAACAGAGGCAGACAGAGACAAGAGAGAGAGAACGGTGTGTGCATGCGTGCGAGCGTGCGTGCGAGCGCGTGCGTATATGAGAGAGAGAGAGAGAGAGAGAGAGAGAGAGAGAGAGAGAGAGAGAGAGAGAGAGAGAGAGAGAGAGAGAGAGAGAGAGAGAGACAGACAGACAGACAGACAGACAGACAGACAAACAGACAGACACAGACAGAGAGACAGACAGAGAGTGTTTGCATTGAAACTCATCTTCTTTCTCTTCCAGCTATGCAGGCCTACATCCCGAGCCGTGTCCTTGCCAGCACAGACAGCACGGTTAAACCATGTGAGGATTTTAGAATGGGCCAGATCACGGGCACTCTCCATCTTTAAAAGCAAGGTAAGACATACAAGCTGACAACCTGACCACCCCTACCCCTCCTAAACCAATATCAAATAAATAAATGACATAAGGTTGAGGGGTTCCACAGCCCTTTCAATCCCAGTGAAGGCTAGCTGTGCCGCGTCAACAGACCAAACGCAGCACTGTCCTGCTGCGGCCGGAAAAGAGCTCTGTTTCGAGGAAGCAAACCGAGAATGGGAGCATGGAACACCGAGACAGTAGGAACATGGATCACCGAGACAGTGGGAGCATGAAACACCGAGACAGTGGGAGCATGGAACACCGAGACAGTGGGAGCATGGAACACCGAGACAATGGGAGCATGGAACACCGAGACAGTGGGAGCATGGAACACCGAGACAGTGGGAGCATGGAACACCGACACAGTAGGAGCATGGAACACCGAGACAATAGGAGCATGGAACACCGAGACAGTAGGAGCATGGAACACCGAGACAGTAGGAGCATGGAACACCGAGACAATGGGAGCATGGAACACCGAGACAATAGGAGCATGGAACACCGAGACAATAGGAGCATGGAACACCGAGACAATAGGAACATCGAACAACGGCAGAAACGGACCCGAAACAGACATCAGTTTTATTTACGAGACACTGCGCGGGCGGCGCGTTTTGTTTTCAATGAATGGAAACTGTCGGTTAAAAGACGGTTGTCTGCTTCTTCCTGCCACTAGTCAGGAGGAGACAAATGACTGGGCCGTAAATTACTCCCACACTACATTTGATTGAGACACGGTAACGTGCACAGCGGTGGTTAAGTGGGTACGACAGCGGAATGAAAGTTGAATTTTAGAGCTGTGGCTGCATATAATTATGTAAGACACCAACACTTACACTAGGCGGTTTAAATGTGTGTGTTGCTTGGGGGGCGCCTTACCACGGCGCTTCCGAACTGTTGTCAACCCAGTACGACGTAGGCCCACTACAGCTGGTACGAGTTTTAGTCGGACGTGAGAACTTTTAAAATGGGGGGCGGGGGTGGGGGAGTTGTTCATATTTGTGAACTGTTAGCAGCTTGTGGGCTGTAGCGTGGTTTTTGTTTGTTTTTACCTCAGTCTGATTAAAATCTCACCCCAAGAAAGCCCAAGCCGAAATATTGGGGACATTTTACTCTTCTTGTCTGAATTCTGTTTTACCTGTGTGTAATGTATTTATATACATACACACATTTATGGGGGGGGGGGGGGGGGGGGGGGGGGGAGGAAAAAAAAGAAGAAGAGATTTATGAGTACATGCTCTCTCCCTCAACAGTCAATGCTCGTTCCTCTCAGATTCTCCTGGGTGAGTTGATACTGCCTCTATTCCCACGCCGTCATCTCCTCCCGGTCATGAACACCAGCGCGGACTCTGACAACGACAACGGCGAGGATGAGACGTGGCCGCTGCAGCCCCGCAGTGCCGGCGTCAACGGCCTGCTGACCACCCTGGTGATTGTGGTCGCCCTGACGGCGCTCGTGGGCAACACGCTCGTCATCCTCGCTGTCTTCCTCTACCGCCGCCTCAAGGACGAGGTGGCCAATCTCTTCATCGTCAACCTCAGCATCACCGACCTCTCCAGTGCCATCGTCGTCATGTTGAGCTCCGCTGCGGCCGTCGGCGCCGACAGGTGGGCCATAGTCACAATAGCCCGTCTCTAACTGTCCGCAGTCTTTGTCTGGGGTAGAGGGGGAGGAGGCGGCTGTGCGCTATACTCTGCTCTCGAGCAGACTCACAGCGCTCATGTCGCCTGTGATTCCGAACGTTTGACTGTGGCTCCTTATATCGCGTCTTCTTTTAATATCCACGCAAGTGGTGTACTGACAGCACTGTTTGGTTGTACATAGCTGGTGCCACGTGAAATTGCTGCCGTCTCGGCGCACGTTCTGTGTACACCATACAACCATCCACCGACTTACAGTGTCGTTTCATTCGATTCTATATGTGTAGTGTAACTGTGTGTTTAGCTGTAACCTGCCACCTGCACTTTTGGCAGAATGACCGGTATCTTTCACGTCCTCCTGCCAACCGTCTCAATATCTCTACATACTCGGGATGGTGGTAGTGGTGGTTTTGTTTTGGGTTCGTTTATTTATTCAGAGGGTGTGCGCTTCTTCCCCTGCGTCCGGTTAGTATTCGGATCTTCACAACAATGTCCACTTTTTGCCCCGTCGGTTTGCGGTCTTCAAATGGTGTGTGTGTGTGTGTGTGTGTGTGTGTGTGTGTGTGTGTGTGTGTGTGTGTGTGTGTGTGTGTGTGTGTGTGTGTGTGAACTTGAAGTATGCACTACGTTGGCATACCACATAATTATCGGTTCATTCCGTGCTATGTCAGTAGAGCCTTTCTGCAGGCGTGGCCCCTTGTGGCCGGTGCTGTGACCGTGCTTCCTTGTACAGGGGGCAGGACTGCAGAACACGTTCTGGGGTTTGTGGGCCTGTCTCACGTGGGCAGTCCACTGCGCGTGGCAGACCGGGGCGATATAGGTGGGCACGTAGTGGGCGGTCCGCAGTGGAAGACGGTGGTGTGCTTGCTCACTGTCGCTTCACGTTTCAGGTGGGTGTTGGGCGACGTCTGGTGCTCCATCGTGTGCGGGACCAACTACTGCCTCATCATCGTGTCCATGCTGACCCTCTGCTTCATCAGCCTCGACCGCTACGTGGCCATCCACCACTCACTGCGCTACCACCACCTGGTCACCAGGTCCCGCACCTTCCTCCTCCTCCTCTACTCCTGGCTGCAGGGCCTCAGCTTCGGCCTGGTGCCCGTCCTCTGCGGCTGGGTCCGCTACGATTACTGGGAGGCCACCTGCGCCATCAGCTGGCACCTCTTCGGCCGCCCCGTCCTCATCTACGTCATCATAGCCTTCATCTTCTGCTTTTTCCTGCCCAGCGTCGTGCTGGCCGTCGCCTACTGCAAGGTGCTGAGGACCACCCAGAAGATCCAGCCCCGCCCTCGACCGACCGTGCAGCTCGAGTCGCTGGGCCATCCGTTCTGCCAGGACGGGCCCACTCTCAGCCACAGCGGGGTTGCTTCATTCCGCAACAGGGTTGCTCCTAGCCACAGCAGGGTTTCCCCACTCCACAATGGGGTCGCTCCTAGCCACAGCAGGACTGCCCCTAGCCACAGCGGGGCTGCCCCTAGCGAGGCCTCTCCTAGCCACAGCGAGGCCTCTCCTAGCCACAGCGAGGCCTCTCCTAGCCACAATGAGGCTGTCCCTAGCCACCACGGGGCTGCCCCTAGCAACAGCGAGTCCTCTCCTAGCCACAGCGGGGCGCCTTCGCATCGCCCCGCGGAGCTGGCGCGGTGGCCGCAGCGTCGAGCGAAGTACAGCGAGAGTTCCAAGGCTGTGCGCAGCCTGCTGATCGTCATGCTGGCCTACTTCGTCTGCCTCACGCCCTTCAGCGTCACCAAGCTCTACAAGGTCATCGTGTCCAACCCCAGCGGGCTGCCCGGCTACGCCAGTCTGCTGGCCACCTTCTTCCAGTACCTGTCCAGCGTCGTCAACCCGCTCATCTACGGCCTCTTCCGCCGGGACTTCCAGAAGGCCTTCCTCTACCTCCTGAGGAGTGTTCGCTATCGACGCTCGGACATCTCTTCTAACCATCACTCTTCTGGTTCTTTCTGACAGTTCTATCCCTATCAACACACGCACGCACACAAACCACAACCAAAAGGCCGAAACTGCGCGAGAAAGAAAGAAAGAAAGAAAGCGGGAAAAAAGAGACTATACGCCGAGTTGAGAGTTTTAGTAAAGAGGCGATATTTCCACGAAGAACAAAGCTGGACTCTCCATTACAAGCTCACAGACCTTGCTCTGCGATCACCTCACACCGCACTGCCCCCCCCCCCCCTCCTTCTCTGGTGAAAACACCGTCATCAAGTTGATTAACCAGGACAACGCTGTGGTGAAAACACCACCATAACAATGACAATGCTCTGGTGAAAACACCACCATCAAGTTGATATCAATGACAATGCACTGGTGAAAACACCACCATCAAGTTGATATAAATGACAATGCTCTGGTGAAAACACCACCATCAAATTGATATCAATGACAATGCTCTGGTGAAAACACCGTCATCAAGTTGATGAACCAGGACAACGCTGCGGTGAAAATACCACCATCCAAGTTGATTCAAATGTCAATGCTCTGGTGAAAACACCGCCATCAAGTAGATTAACAAAGACAACGCTCTGGTGAGAACGGTGACGAGGACTTTACCAGCTGGAGCACTGCACTGCCCAGACATGCCCAGCGCCACCTTCTTAGCTCCGGGGAGATCATTTGCAGGTGACGAGCTTTGTTAAAAGAACTCTCCTTCCGAGGCTAAACTTCTCGTGTGCTTGGTGCGGGTTAAACGAATATGATCAGCAATAAAAGTTTTGTGACTGATTGAGATTTATGTCGATTTTATAGATCGACTTTTCTGGACACCACAACTAACTCTTGGGTCACCAGCTGATTGCCGCGTTACGCGCTCATTTCTCGCACTAGTCTAACATAACTAAAGTGACTTTCGCGTCACGGATAGAACACAGGAACTCAGTTTTGCGAACAGTTCACGGAAGAAATGCATATGGATACAATACAGTACAACTTTATTCTCTGTATAGAGAAATTTGCATTCTGGCTCGTAATTTACATAAAAAATTCAATAGATTGCTATCCTTTTTGTCACCGACTGCTTTTATCTCTCTGGAGTTAACTTTTGATAACGTTAAAAAATATATATATATAAAATATTAACGTCTACGAGAAAAGGTGTGGACTATTAGGTTTTACCCCAGTTTATTTAACTTGTAATGACTAGTAAATTTAGCAGCAGACGAAGAAAAAATAATGCAACAGACAAATCTTGACCAATTTTTTTTTTTTTAAACTCTTAAAACGCTGTCAACAATTGTGGCAGTACTCTGGTGAAAACGCTGTCACTGACAATGACAATACTCTGGTGAAAATAACAACAATGACAACACTGTGGCGAAAATGCAGTCACCAACTGTCTGGTGAAAACGCTGACTCTGACTGTGACAATATTCCGGCGAAAATGCTCACATTAATGGTGACAATATTCTGGTGAAAACGTTGTCGGTAACAGTGATTATATTCTGCTGAAAACGCTGTCCTTAACGGTGACAATACTCTGGTGAAACGCTGTCATTAATTGTGGCAATACTCTGGTGAAAACACTGTCACCGCTAGAGACATTCATTTAAAGGTACTGCCCGTAACAGTTAATAACAGCGACAATAAACAACCCTGCCTCTGTCAGTGATTAACAATGACAATAAACAACGTGCCTACGAACCTCTCTATGGAGCCTATGACTGACGACGAAAGCTTCACTGTGTCAGCTACACACCGGATTGCTTTCGAGATTTTGTTTTTACTCTGTTTATGAGTGATGAGTGTTGTGATGTGGAATTTGCTGTCGTTCGCTCGACCCCCCCCCCTCCCCCCCCCCCCCCCCTTCAGATCACATTCACAATGTGCCGAGTACCACATCATTTCTGACAGAAATCGAATGGCTATCATTCCAAGGCATGGCCCATTCCTAACAGTATTCACGAAAGAGGTCACGCCGCTTGAAAAGGACCAATAAAAATGCCCAACTCGAAATCCTTCAGCCTTGTTTTCGTCCCCCCCACCCCTTCCCCCCACCCCCCTTCCTTTTTTCTTTTATTTTTCCAGTCATTGGCATATGAATGGATTTCGATCAGATCGCACAGCATGGACCGTAGGTTTGTTGTGGGAACGGAAAAGATACTGTTTGCGTGCATGCGTGCGTGTGTGTGTGCAGTGTGCACTTTTGAGCGAGGTTGGATTGTGCAAAAATGGCAGCACCGCCTCGCTTTCGATCTCATGACCTTGCTGATCATGTTATATAACGGACTGTTAGGTGTGTGTGTGTGTGTGTGTGTGTGTGTGTGTGTGTGTGTGTGTGTGTGTGTGTGTGTGTGTGTGTGTTGGGTGTAGGTGGGCGATGTGAATTTTTTTTTAAATGTAGGTGTAGGTGTGTCTGTGTTCGTGGGTGTGTGGGCGTTGTTTCGGCTGTGAATGGAGAGGCGGTGGAAGGTAAGAATATAAGAATATGAGTAATGACTGTGCACTTATTCGGTCTCAGGAGCGAAGTTTTGTTACGTTTTAATTTATTTGTAGGCTATACTTTGACCTTTGTTATGCTGAATTGTCTAATTGTCTTCTGTTTTGTGGAATTCGGGTGACCCAAAAGGCAAATCTTCATTTCATGCATTTATTATGAATAATAAAGTTATCTGTATTAAGACTGGCCCATGTCACTACACAACCCGATCTCGTGACCGACCATGACCTGTCTCATTAAGACTGGTCCATTCGCAGAAAGTCCATGTGAAAACGTATTGATCATTTCCTTACATACTCATGAGTATATCTGTTGTTTGAAATAAATGTTTTGAATATGATCTGTATGTCGGTGTTCACAAAGAAATGTCTGCTTTGACAGCCGTCTTCGACAAAACCCGATCTGAGAAGGTAAGTTCCTGTAACAGAAATAAGCAAGATGGCTGACACGAAGACACTGAAAAATCGCACAAAAGGGAGACCACTTACCTCTCCTTTTTCCACCTTCATGCCTTGACCTTTGTAGGCGTACATGGCCTTGACCTGTGGTATTTTGCGCGTCTCCACGACGTCCTGGAACACCTCTCTCTCCACCACTTCCTCCACCTCGATCTCCTTGGGCACATCCACCACCTCCTCCACAAACTCCTCCTCCTTCTCCACATCCCCGTTCTCCACCGGCAGGAACTTCTCAGGGGAGATCTGCACACACACACACACACACACACACACACACACACACACACACACACACACACACACACACACACACACACACGGGACATCTGTCAGATACTGGCGTCGCTTCTTTTTCTGGGAGGGAGGGGTGGGGGCTGACAACAGCAATGCGCACAGACAAACAATGAACAACAAAACATTACTGTAGCACCACCCACCTACCTTCAAACCTTCCTTCTACTTCGACCACTTTTTAAATCTCTTCTCAATACTCATTCTTCTACATAACCGCACTTTTAAATAACTAAGTTGTGTGTGTGTGTGTGTGTGTAAGAGAGAATGTAATAAAGGTACGCACTGAAATGTAAGCCTCTGTAAGCCCTCGGGGCTCTTAAGAGACGGAATGCCATAATTTGTTGTTGTTATCATTATCAGTAAACCTTGACCCCAACCCTCTTGCTGGAGTCGGCAGACACCCCCCCCCCCCCCTTCCCCCCCACTGCTTCAACCTATTCACGACCTCTCACCGAGAAATTGTCGGTGTCCCGACAAAGCTAATTTCACTTTGGTTATTCAAGGCAAAGCGCTCTGACGAACTGTTTCTGCACCGCCGCCACTCGAACTGCATCAGCTACTTCCCTTCCGGCTCGAGGCAGCGCCATCTTTCTTTCATTTACAATGGGCTTAACCGGCATCAGTTCTCACACAAGCCACAGGGCTTCCCAGAGAAGCCAATTGCCGGCGACAGTGCGCGGTGCTAGTGAGATGTGTAATACTGAGACAACAGCGACAACGACGTGTCGGCTACGAAACACGAATCAATACAAATACAAGAGAACTTCATTATCGACATCGTTAAAAAAAAATATATAAAAAAATAAGTGGGAAATAAATTTACGGTCTTTACAACATGGCCCACATGAAAGTGAATGGCGATGAGGTTGAGAAACGGTTTATTTCAATCACGAATGCTCTCTCTCTCTCTCTCGCAAGGACTGGCTGTTAGGTCCAAATGGACCTAACGCTACTATCCTTAAGTATTAAAGTTTTCGAGTCCCGGTTCTCTCTCTGTCTCTGTCTCCCTCTGTCTGTCTGTCTGTCTGTCTGTCTCTGTCTCTCTCTCTCTCGTGCGCGCGCGCGCGTAAGGACTGGCTGTTAGAAAGGTCCAAATGGACCAAACGCTACTATCCTTGCGTATTAACGTTTTTGAGTCCGGGTTCTCTCTCTGTCTCCCTCTGTCTGTCTCTCTCTCTCTCGCGCGCGCAAGGACTGGCTGTTAGAAAGGTCCAAATGGACCTAACGCTACTATCTTTGAGTATTAAAGTTTTCGAGTCCGGGTTCTCTCTCTCTGTCATAAAATAGATG
>OY757543.1:27313118-27333143 GCA_963584105.1 Alviniconcha strummeri
AGAATGTCACTGTCAGCTGACTCGTCCCGGAATAGATGCTCAATCTGAGGCTGAACCTAGTTTCACGCTGAACCTAGTCATTCGATGCTTGCATCTCTCTTTTCCAGCTTTCGCTGACTGAAAAACAATGATCTATTACAAAGTCATCTGCCAGTTTCCCTGTCACGACTTTCGCAGTTGACGCATTCGTTTCCAGTCAATGGTTATAGTCTTGGGGGTGGGGGTGGGGAGTGGGGGCTTTCCGAGTGGGAGTTAGACTACTGCCACAGCCAGCGTATACAGTACACTGGCTCTGCAGGCAGTGAAGGGACCAGCAGAAGACAGCCAGCATATAGAGTACACTGGCTTTACAAGCAGTGAAGGGACCAGCAGAAGACAGCCAGCGTATACAGTACACTGGCTCTGCAGGCAGTGAAGGGACCAGCAGAAGACAGCCAGCATATAGAGTACACTGGCTTTACAGGCAGTGAAGGGACCAGCAGAAGACAGCCAGCATATACAGTACACTGGCTTAATTTACACGATGTGAAGGGACAAGCAGAAGACAGCCAGCATATACAGTACACTGGCTTAATTTACACGATGTGAAGGGACCAGAAGAAGACAGCCAGCATATACAGTACACTGGCTTAATTTACAGGCAGTGAAGGGACCAGCAGAAGACAGCCAGCATATACAGTACACTAGCTTAATTTACAGGCAGTGAAGGGACCAGCAGAAGTCAGCCAGCATATACAGTACACTGGCTTAATTTACAGGCAGTGAAGGGACCAGCAGAAGACAGCCAGCATATACAGTACACTGGCTTAATTTACAAGATGTTTAGGGACCAGCAGAAGACAGCCAGCATATACAGTACACTGGTTTTACAGGATGTAAAGGGACCAGCAGAAGACAGCCAGCGTATAAAGTACATTGGCTTTACAGGATGTGATAGGACCAGTAAAAGACATGCAGCCAACGTATATAGTACTCTGGCTTAATTTACAGGCCGTGAAGGGACCAGCAGAAGACAGCCAGCGTATACAGCACACTGGCATCTTTAAGCAGACACACACTGGCATCTTTAAGCAGACACTCACACACTGGCACCTTTAAGCAGACATTCACAAACTGGCATCCTTAAGCAGACACTCACAAACTGGCATCCTTAAGCAGACACTCACAAACTGGCATCATTAAGCACTCACACACTGGCATCTTTAAGCAGACACTCACACACTGGCATCTTTAAGCAGACACCCACAAACTGGCACCTTTAAGCAGACGTTTTTACACTGGCATAGTTATGCAGGAGCTCTGTTCTCTTTCTTTAACCTTGGCTAAACCTATTCAGCTACAACAACTCTGTTTCGTCTGTCTGTGCACAGGTAGCCAGAGCACAGACATCATTACCCAAAGGTTAACAACACTCGTGCCTCACACTGATAATCCACTTGTGCCAACACTGACACTAATAACGCCATATAATTCAAGTCACATGCTGCTCACTGATAATCCATTCCTACCAATACTAACATTGATAATCACCATGTGAAGCCCTGGCATTCAACTCACGTTGTGCTCATTGATAATCTACTCGTGCCAACACCGACATTGGCAACCCCATGTGAAACCCTGGCATTCAACACTGACAAACCATGTGAAACTCTGACATTCAACACTGACAACCCATGTGAAACCCTGGTATTCAACACTGACACTGACAATCCATGTGAAACCCTGGTATTCAATCCTGACAACCCATGTGAAACCCTGGCATTCAACACTTATACTGACAACCCATGTGAAACCCTGGTATTCAACACTGACAACCCCATGTGAAACCCTGGCATTCAACACTGACAACCCATGTGAAACCCTGGCATTCAACACTGACAACCCATGTGAGACCCTGACATTCAACACTTATAGTGACAACCTCATGTGAAACCCCGGCATTCAACACTTATAGTGACAACCTCATGTGACACCCTGGCATTCAACACTGACACTGACAACCTCATGTGAAACCCTGGCATTCAACTCACGTTGTGCTCACTGGCGGCTTTGGTCATCAGTACCGCCAGCTCCTCCAGTCGTTTAATTTCGATCTTGAAGGCTCGGATGTCTTTGTCCAGGCGGTTATGGCGAGACAGCAGTGCCTGCAACGGTCAAAACAATCAACAGATGATGGACGTCAACGTGCACAAACAAGCATCACATTCCCCCCAACCCCCCTCCGGAGCATCCCCAAAACTGAGGTGCTTGTCGTCATCAGGTTGTCCGGTGACAGGGCTCTCTCCCTTCGTAGCCCCCTGCCCCCTCCGTCCCAGCCACACCCCAATTCCCAGCACACTGAAAAAGTGTCTTCACGGTATTAATAAGGTCATCGATGAGCTATCTGGGCAGAACAGCAACGCTGAAGACCAGTCGCTCTCACCCTGTGATCCAGGCCAAGCCAAGCCAAGCCAGGCTGATCCTACGGACTCTATACGGTATTAATAAGGTCACCGATGAGCTATCTAGGCAGAACAGCAATGCTGAAGATCAGCTGCTCTCACCCTGTGATTCAGGGCCTCATTCCCCAGCCAAGCTAAGCTGATCCTATTACACCTAGTCCTGCATGTTCACTGCTCATCCCCAGATAACGCGCCCTGAACAGTCATTAACTGCACTGTTTTATTGGCCTCGCATGTGGGCACAAATCAATCGCGATGTTGCTGGAACCGTTGCTCTCAAAATGGCTGTATACACACAAGTGCCAGTACGTATGGACAGGTGGAAACGTACACACGTGTCAGTCCATGTACACAAATGCACACACACACACACACACACACACACACACACACACACACACACACACACACACACACACACACACACAGAGTCACCCCCACACCCGCTGTCACCCCCACACACAGTCACCCCCAACGCACAAACATAAACAGTCACCCCACACACACAGTCACCCACTTCCACACACAGTCACCCACCCACGAATACACAAACACAGTCACCACCACCTCAAACACACACGGTCATACACGCACACACAATCTTACACCCCCCCACCTCCCCCACCCCCCCACCCACCCCCAAAAGTCACCCATACCCACACACTGACAGTCACCCCCTCCCAACACACACACAGCCACCCTCATACATACACTCCACCCCTTCCTACACAGTCACCCATCCACCCATATACATCCATATAGTCACCCCATACAGTCACCCACCTCGCATACACACACAGCCACCCATGCATACAGTCATCCACCCCCAGATATACACACACAGACCCCCCTTACCCACACACACACAGTCACCCACACACATACACCCCAACCTATACACATACACCCCCACCCACCCACACTGTCACCCACCCACCATCACCCCCACAAACACAGCCACTCACTCCCACACATAAGCACACACATCACCCATCCCAAACATACATAAGCACACAGCCCCCCACCCCTACCACATACAGTCAATGTCATACACTTAATCTCTCTTACACACACACACACACACACACACACACACACACACACACACACACACACACACACACACACACACACACGTGCACATAAACATCCATTTTTAAGTGCATTAATTCTTTAAAAGAAAAACATTTTAATCAAGCCATCCTTTCAGAATCTCTCAAGTTCACCAAGAAGTGTTCACATTTTTTAAGTCATTCCTGTGTTTTTTCCTTGAGAAATGTCATGAAAGAATTAGACTGGCAATGATTTTCTTCTTTTCCCAAATGTCTGCAAAGTGTATGCTCTCAGTAAATCGTTTCTGCAGAGATGCAGGCAGTTCAGTTTAAGATAACACACAAGGGCTACATAAAGCCCATATGAGCTCAAGTTCATTTCTAGTTTTCCTAATACAAACAGGATTAAACAGACCACAGTGTTACTTTTTTTCATCTTTTTTTAAACAAGCTTTATAGCGCCAGTGAGAAAAGCAAAGTGAAACCACTAAACTAAGGAACGTCTAGTATAGAAGCATCAAGGGCCCTAGTAATGAGAATGAAGTAAAAAGAGAGTCGCAACAGCCTTTATGTCAATTTATGGTCTTAAAGTTAGTTGAAAAATATTTGAAACAAGTCTAGAAGTAAGGAAAGACTGGCAGAATGTTTTTGACATATGAACAAAGGCAGCAGGTCTGGCAGTTTGACATCATGTGCTGCACCCAACCCTTTTCTGCTCTTCATTGGAGACGAGTGAAGAGCCAACACACAAGGGAGTTAATTAGCGCTCAGTATACAACAGAAAAGACCTGAGTCGCCTACTGTAACTCTCACCTGGCATGCATGTAAATACAAGGTATAAATCCTCTGGTGGAGTTAATGTACCTTGTATTCACATGCATGCCAGTGACAGTTACCATAGGCGACTCAGGTAACCTCTGGTGGAGTTTATGTACCTTGTATTTACATGCACGCCAAATGGGAGTTACTGTAGGCGATTCAGATCTTTGCTGTTGTATTTGTTATGTATATCGAGTGCTAACTAACTCCCTTGTGTGTTGATTCTCCATGAGTGCTCTGGAACTTGTTCTGTTTTGAAATTGGTGAAGAGTGAGTCAACATAGAGCTGCGCCCTGAGAAGCTCCAATTCAATGAAAAGGAAAGTTCTGTTGAGGCATAACTATTAATAGAACAACTATCTGAAGCCAGCAAATGAAAACGTTGGACATTTTTATGTTTCCAGGCAACTTGTGTCTTGTCAATCCTTAATGCTATTGATCCAGTGCTGCAGCTATGGCCAGACTTTGCAGTAAACAAATACCATTTTCTCCAAGGCCATCACAGATATTTCCTGAGAAAGATCCACATATGCACTTCTTCCATGGAAACAAATAATATTTCCTGAGGAAGATTCACACACACACACACATGCACGCACGCATGCACGCACGCACGCACGCATGCACGCACGCACACGCACACACACACACACACACACACACACACACACACACACACACATCCCTCTTTAACAGTAAATTCATGCAAAGAAAACGAATTTTGTCCTCTAGGAATAAATCTACACAAACGTTGAGAGAGAGAGAGAGAGAGAATAAAATTAACAAAAAAAGAAAGTACATTTTACAAATTGTGGAACCACTCGCTAAAATCCCCTCCTGAACAGAACAAAAATAGTCTTAATAGCAGGGTGGCATTGCTTTGTGTCAGTGCATTGTGTTGTATTGTCCACTACACACTGAGGGTTGCCTGGGGTAAAAGAGAGGTGCCTCCCCTGTGGATGCCCTTTCCTCAGGGCATGTGCATGCAAATATTCTCAGCTAACCATGACAGTGAACGCACCTGTGCTCCAGCTTCATCCTTGCCGTAGTCATCGCTGCACACCAGCGGCATCTTCTCCTTCATCCAGGACTCTGCTTCGTTGGCATCAGCATAGTACTGGGGGGGGACAGCACAGACATCACAGGTATCATACCCTTGAACATGCTGTTGCTTACTGTATGCTTACTGTACATGGGAAAGCACAAACAGTACAGGTAAGGCAATGTGAAAGAGTGTAAGGCACTTTATATTGTGTAAGACAATTTATACCTCATGTGAGCCCAAAGCCAAGCACATCCTTGTGGGGCATTTATTCAGGAACATGCATCCACCTATTACAATAGACCTTTCACTTTCTTTCACACTCCTTTACATCATTACAGTTTTACACATCACTTCTTATCTGACAACTGAAGCTGAGCAGAATCCAGTTCTTGACATATCTTAATTATTAACCATAAAATTATATATGTGCTTACATGGAACAAATGATACCCAGTTTGAATTTGATTGAAATGTGTGCGTGAGTGCATGCATGTGAGTGTGTGCATGTGTGTGTATGTGTAACTTGAGAATGTGTGCTCTTGCCAAAAATTAATACAGTGAAGAATACAGCACATGCATATACACACCTCCATGTGCACACACACATACCCACACACACACACACGCACACACACACTATAAATAACACACCACAGAACACACACCTGCTGAGCTTCAATGGAATCTTCAAGTCGTGTGCGGCGGATGGCAGCTCCATCCTGCAGCTGTTTCCACTTGTCCATCAGATTCTTGATGCGGGAGCCAATCTCCAGGCGAGACTCGTGGCCACGGTTCACCAAGTCCTGGCCTTTGCCACAAACCGCCTCACACCGCGGCCACCGACCCTGCATCTCAGCCTCCAGGGCCTGCCGCCAACAGTGGTCATTGTGGGTCAGTCACAGTAAAGTGGACGTTGTGGTCAGTCACAGTAAAGTGGACATTGTGTACAGTCACAGCACAGTGGATATTGTGGGTCAGATCAGTCACAGTAAAGTGTGGGTCAGTCACAGTAAAGTGGACACTGTGGTCAGTCACAGCAGAGTGGACACCGTAGTCAGTCACAGTAAAGTGGACACTGGGGTCAGTCACAGAGTGGACATTCTGGTCAGTCACAGAGTGGGCACTGTGGTCAGTCACAGCACAGTGGACATTGTGGTCAGTCACAGCAGACACTGTGGTCAGTCACAGCATGGTGGACATTGTGGTCAGTCACAGCAGACACTGTGGTCAGTCACAGCACAGTGGGCATTGTGGTCAGTCACAGCAGACACTGTGGTCAGTCACAGCATAGTGGACATTGTGGTCAGTCACATGACAGTGGACATTGTGGTCAGTCACAGCAGACACTGTGGTCAGTCACAGCACTGTGGACACTGTGGTCAGTCACAGCAGACACTGTGGTCAGTAACAGCTATGTGGACACTGTGGTCAGTCACAGCAGACACTGTGGTCAGTCACAGCTATGTGGACACTGTGGTCAGTCACAGCAGACACTGTGGTCAGTCACAGCACAATGGACACTGTGGTCAGTCACAGCACAATGGACACTGTGGTCAGTCACAGTGGACATTGCGATCACACAGCACAGTGGACATTGTGGTCAGTCACAGTACAGTGGACATTGTGGGTTAGTAATAGCACAGTGGACATTGTGGGTCAGTCACAGAAGACAGTGTGGTCAGTCACAGCACAGTGGACACTGTGGTCACAGCACAGTGGACATTGTGGGTCAGTCACAGCAGAGTGGACATTGTGGTCAGTCACAGCACAGTAGACATTGTGGGTAAGTCACAGTGGATAGTGAGGTCAGTCACAGTAGATGCTGTGGTCATTCACAGCATGGTGGACATTGTGGTCACTCACAGCACAGTGGACACTGTGGTCAGTCACAGCACAGTGCAGGTCAGTCACAGCACAGTGGACACTGTGGTCAGTCACAGCACAGTGGACATTGCAGATCAGTCACAGCACAGTGGACATTGTGGTCAGTCACAGCACAGTGGACACTGTGGTCAATCACAGCACAGTGGACATTGCAGGTCAGTCACAGCACAATGGACATTGTGGGTCAATCACGGCACAGTGGACACTGTGATCATTCACAGCAAAGTGAACATTGTGGTCAGTCACAGCACAGCGGACATTGTGGGTCAATCACGGCACAGTGGACAGTGTGGGTCAGTCACAACAAAATCACTAATACATGCAACTTACACGTTGGAGCTTGCAGATTACATGGAACCCAAAAGACAGCACATCAATATTTGTATGTGACACTTCAGTTAATAATGGTGACAAAATGAGCAGCAGTTCACATAATAGCCATGAAAAAACACACCTGCACAATGATTCAAATATAGCACCCCCCCCCTCCCCCCCCAATTCTTTCAGGGGGTACAAGCGACGGCCAAGTCAATGTTGCTGTAACTGTTCGTTGAATGAGCTACATGATATTCAATGTGCTGTTTACTTTAGTCTAAA
Organism: Alviniconcha strummeri; assembly: GCA_963584105.1. Classification (NCBI taxonomy): domain Eukaryota; kingdom Metazoa; phylum Mollusca; class Gastropoda; family Provannidae; genus Alviniconcha; species Alviniconcha strummeri. The sequence continues at coordinate 27,320,956 of OY757543.1, forward strand.
ATATGATCAGCATCTCAACCAGTAAAGGTGACTTCCATTGGTGAAACAGCCAAACAGCACACATTAAGCGTTTAAAAAAATACAGTTTTCACTTCATTCCACATTTCACCCAAGTCCACACAAGACCTTACATCTGCTGACCTAAACAGGCCTTGTAAATAGGATGTCTTGTATGGGCATCAACTTGCTGATGGATAAACCACAGGTGATATTATGAAACTGAAAGGTCCTTTTTGATAAAAACTTGCTGTGTGCTAAACATTTATATTAACCAATAAACTAATATTGCAGAGCACCCACCCTATGAACTAGACACAACATCAAAGAAAGTAAACTGAGTTAAATACATTAAAAAGAAATTATGACCCATATTTTAATAAAATTACCACCCACACCATGAACTTTTTGTTCCAACCAAGTACACTCACTTTAAGATTTTTTCCATCTTTTTTTCTGGTGTGTGTGTGTTAGTTTTGATTTTGGTTCTTTCGGTTGTGACAGACAAATCAACCCCAGTTATATCTTGAGGTTTCGCAGTCAAATGGAAAGAAGGAAACTCAGTCAAAGAAAGACAATTTGCTTCACCTGTAACCGTTTCAAGAGAGACGACTCACCTCATGTTTCTTGAGCATGACGAGGGCGGCGTTGAGGTCCTTGCCCAGGGAGGAGGAGCGCACGGTCTCAATCCTCTCCCCCACCCACCGGTCCTCCTCCTCCGTGTCCTGCAGGAACTGGTAGTACTGCTGCGCCGTCTCCAGCCCCTTCTTCCGTTTGTCACTCTGCGCCTGCACTCTGCAAATTGTCAGTGCTGATTAGAACCAGTTCCTCTGTCACTGTGCAAATTATCAGCGCTGATTAGAACTAGTTCCTCTGCCACTCTGCAAATTGTCAGAGCTGATTAGAACTAGTTCCTCTGCCACTCTGCAAATTGTCAGAGCTGATTAAAACTAGTTCCTTGGTCACTGTGTAAATTGTCAGTGCTGATTAGAACTAGTTCCTCTGCCACTCTGCAAATTGTCAGCGCTGATAAGAACTACTTCCTCTGCCACTCTGCATATTGTCAGCACTGATGAGAATGAGCTCCCCTGTCACTCAGCACTCTGCAAATTGTCAGCACTGATTAGAACTAGTTCTTCTGTCATTCTGCAAACTGTCAGTGCTGATTAGAACTAGTTCCTCTGTCATTCTGCAAATTGTCAGTGCTGATTAGAACTAGTTCTTTTGTCATTCTGCAAACTGTCAGTGCTGATTAGAACTAGTTCCTCTGACACTCTGCAAATTGTCAGTGCTGGTTAGGAACCAGTTCCACCTCTGTCACTCTGCAAACTGTCAGCACTGATTAGAAATAGTTCATCTGTCATTCTACGCTCTGCTATTGTCAGTGCTGATACTAGTTCATCTGTCATTCTGCATATTGTCAGTGCTGATTACAACTAGTTCCCCAACAAGGAGACAAAGAGAGAGAGAGAGAGAGGGAGGTGGAGAGAGAGACAGAGAGACGGACAGAGACAGAGACAGACTGACAGAGACAGTCAGACAGACAGACAGAGACACAGAGATAGAGATAGACTGCGTGTGGTGCAGACAGGAGAGCAGAGACACATAAAAAGTGACTGGAGAAATTTGGGCAAAAACAAATTAACCAATCTGACCAAGGTGTTTTTGATTTTCACTGTTATGGTACCTATTAGTCAGACTGTTTCCTGCACTGACTCACACATGAAGACTGTCTATTTTCTGCACTGACTCACTTGTTCAGCTCCTCGTTCAGCCCCTCCAGGCGTTTGTCCAGTGAGGTGTTGCTGTGTGGAGACTGCTCTTTGGGGCCCTGAGACTTCCTGTTCAGTTTGCGCACACGTCGCGTCAGAGCCTGCAGCTGTGCCTCCTGCAGGCTGTGTTGTTCCAGCAGGTCTTGGGTACCCTGGAGGTGCTTGCCATAGTCCTCCCCGGCTACCTTACTCTGCACACACACACACACAGATATACCTCATAGAGCTGTGTCCTTTGCAAGCCAAACTGGTAAAGTATTTCAGTAGCCTGGGGTGCTTGCGATAGTCCTTCCCCACAACATTATTCTGTACACACACACACACACACACACACACACACACACAAACACCTCACAAAACTGTCTTCTGCATGCCAGGCTGATATCTTCAGCAGCCTGGAGATGCCTGCCATGGTCCTCCCCCACAACCTTACTCTGCACGCAGAGAAACGCATAACATAACTGTGTCTCCTGCAAGCTGTGCCTTTAAAAGTATGTCTTGAGCAGCCTCAAGATGATTGCCACAGTCCTTCCGTACTACATAGCTTGGAGATGCTTGATATAGTTCTTCCATACTATACTTCCATACTATATAAGAAATACCTCATATGAGTCTGCATCAGGAACCAAGAATGCCACTGCTAGCATTCTAAAACAAAATCTGAACACATGAAAGGTTAAAAAGAACACTTATTTAAGTCACAACATGCAAACGTTAAGGGTAAGCCCCTTTGTCAAGGGACAGAACACTGCTTAAACAACAGTTTAACTGTGAAGACTGAAATGTAGGCTACTTATCAGCTTGTGGCTGTGGTGTCTTCGTGCCCAGTGTAGTAAAGAATCTCGGCACAGCGCACAAAGACACCACAGCCACAAAGAGATAAGCAGCCTACACTGCTCTTGTCACCATTTAACTGTTGTTTAAATGTTGTTCTGTTGCTTAGTAAAGGGGCTTACCTGAAATTTCACATGTTGTGTCGTGTCTTAAATAAGCCTTCTTTTAAACCTTTCACGTGTTTGGAATTTACGTAAAGGTAGGACAGGCCCTATGTAGTCTGCATCAGGGATTCCTCTGCACCTGGAATGAAAGGGAGCCACCTGTCGCCGCACCTACCTGACTTCCTTCAGCTCCTTCTGAATGACTCACTGCACCTACCTGTGCTTCCTTCAGCTCCTCCTGAATGACTCACTGCATCTACCTGTGCTTCCTTCAGCTCCTCCTGAATGGACTCACTGCACCTACCTGCACTTGATTCAGCTCCTGAACTGATTCACCGCATCTACCTGTACTTCCTTCCACTCCTTCTGAATGTCTCACTGCACCTACCTGTACTTGATTCAGCTCCTGAACTGATTCACCGCATCTACCTGTACTTCCTTCCACTCCTTCTGAATGACTCACTGCACCTACCTGTGCTTCCTTCAGCTCCTCCTGAATGGACTCACTGCACCTACCTGTACTTGATTCAGCTCCTGAACTGATTCACCGCATCTACCTGTACTTCCTTCCACTCCTTCTGAATGTCTCACTGCACCTACCTGTACTTCCTTAAGCTCCTCCTGAATGGACTCAATCTCGCGGAACATGGCCATCAGGCTGTTGAAGCCAGAGAGGGTGGACTTGCGTGACTCCAGCTTGTCCAGCAGCTCCTTCCACCGCACCATGATGTCCTGGTCCCTGTCACCACATGTCACCCAGCACCATTACTCCCAAACCAACATTCAACATTACATTACTAACATCACTATCTCATCAGAGAAATCATGCTTAAACACGCTATGGTTAAACATATACCACATCACAGTTAACAATCTCACACATTGCATTTTTAAAACTGAAACAATAACTGTTGTAAATACATATAACATAAAAAGGCGCATATATCAACAATTTGCCGTTTCTGTCTGGAATGGTCTCCCTTGCAAAGTTAGGTCATCAAACACACATCTTTCAAGTCATCTTTTAAACCTCATCTCTTCAAGCTGTCCTAGTGACTCTGTGAAATCCGTGTTTGACAAGTGTACCAGTACTCACTTTTGTCTGACTTTCTCTTTGGCACGATAGTTTCCTTCCACAAGTTCTTTGGCAAGGCTGTTGAGAGCACGGAATCGGTCTTTCTGCAATTGAACACCATTAGAAGTTGGTCAGACAGCTGCCTCAATGTAGAAACTGTAATAGGATAGCTGGAGAAGTCTTCAGTCTTCAGATACAGTCAGATGCACACACACACACACACACACACACACACACACACACACACACACACACACACACACACTTGCATACACACACACACTTGCACACACACACACTGACAATACACACACACACACACACACACATACACACACACACACACACAATACACACACACACAAACAAGCACAAGCACACGTACACACACACACACACACACACACACACACACGCACACACACTCTGTGAACAGCAGCACAGACCCACCCATAGAGATGCACGCAAAGGAAAACCTACCCTTGCCAGTATCTCAGCACTGATAGCTTCATGTTTTTTGACAGCAGCTTCGGTCTGAGCAGCATTGTTGCACACCATCTTTTCATCCAGGATCTGCTCCATGTCATTCAGCCAGGACTCACGGATGGCAGCCTGCCCAACACACACAGCACATTTCACTTTGAGTACTGCTGTTCCATGTTCTGTGTGCCACACTGTATACCTTTCAGCCCTACTGTTCATTGTTCTGTGCACCACATTGAATACCTTTCAGCACTAGTTTCATCTTCTGTGTTTCACACTGAATACCTTTCAGCACACTGTTCCATGTTCTGTGTTGGAGAAGCCATGATTCACCAAAAGCAGCCTTACAAACAGACACACAGTACCTCTGAGGACTAAAGGTTTATGTTCTGTGTTTTTTTGTTTTGTGCTCCACATCAAAAATGAAAAACACAAACATGCCATCACTCAATTCTCAGAGTACAACAACCTGTCGTACAACATCAATTCATCAAGTACCTCACTATGTGTATACCATACTTAACATGTTTGTATCTTAGTATTCAGTTTTCTTACTTGTGGTGCTGTTCAATTCTTCTTTAACTGCATACATCTATAAAAAAAAAAGATTTAAAAAAGAAAGAGACAGAGATAAATCAAAGAAGTTAAAGTGAAATATGTACTCGTGGTGCTGTTGAATTTTTCTTTAACTGCACACATCTATTTTATATAAAAAATAAAAATAAAAAAAATGAAAAAAGGAGAGAGAAAGAGTGATCAAACAAGTTAAAGTGAAATATGCTCACTGAAACTTGTAAAATTCTCACCTTTCTAGCAAATCTTCTTGCAAGTTGCTCCAGGCGCTCTTGTCTGCAAATAAAAAAATCAAAATCAAATGTTGTCCACAACCTGACGTAAACACACAAAAACTTCACCTTCTTTCAGTGCAGTCAGCATCAACAACATTGTTGATTGAGAGAGAGTAACCTGAGAAAATTCACTGAAATGTCATATTTACTGCAAACATTAAAAAAATGTGTAAAGCATTTTGAGTATTACTGCTGAAATACTGAAGGAATGCTTCCCTGTCCAAATCATGTCATAACAGACAGAAACAACCAGCCCTATCACTAATGTCAGGTTGATGGGATGAATGTTATAATGATATGCTGAAACTTCTGCCTCAAAGTTTCTCCACTGAGACACAGCTAGTCCACAACCCTCATGAAGGATAATTATGACAGGTGCAAAGCCCAGTGATGCAAAGTTACACAACTCCTGTTCTTCAGCCCCACACGCTCCTGCTTTGTTGCTCTCCCTTGATCCTGGACACAAACAACCCAAAACTCTCTTCCAGCATCTGGATGCTAAAAAGGCCTCCCTCAGCCACATGAGCTGTTCATAAAAGCCCTTTCCACCTGTACCCAGCTGAATGGTACGTGTAACCCTGTGAGCATGCTAACTTTTGTTTCACACATGCCAGATGAGTTCACCCTTCAGGTACTCCTACCCTGTGTGTCACACAGGCAGAACACGCCAACTTTACCCTTGACAACATGCACACCCCACCTACACACACCAACTTTATCCTTGAGAGCATTCTCCATGCTGTGTTACACATGCACAAACATGCCAACCTTATTCTCGACAGTTTTCTTAATGATGTGTTACATGTGTGAGTGTATGCACACATGTATTATCGTGTGCGATTGCACGCATGCACACACACGCACACACACACACATACACGCACACACATAAAAATACACACATACATACAAACACACACACACACACACACACACACACACACACACACACACACACACACACACACACACACACAGACCACACACACTTTATCCCTGACTGCACTCCCTGTGCTGTGTTGCACCCACCTGATGAGTTCGTCCTTGAGAGCCACCTCTCTGCCGTGCTCGCACTTTTCCAGCGTGGTCCAGGCACTCTCAATATCATGGATCAGCTTGCCCTCAGGCGGCTGGTACATCTTCTGCCCGTTGGCCTTCAGGCGTGCCTGGATGTTGAAGTACTGCGCTTCGATGTTGCCACGTTCACGGTACCTGAACACAGGCAACAAAGAACTCCAATGAGTTGATCTGAGTGTGAATGTGTTAGCACTAGACTACGTCTGTCACCTCAGAGAACATCCCTTGGTTGTAACAACCATAGCCTGGTAGTGATGGAAATCACACTTGTTCTCCTTTGTGGAAGACATGTGGATCATTCCTCAAGGACATGCATCACAAGTCAAGATCTTTACTAAAGCAACTGTTAACAAAGTTACAACAAAATGGCACAAAAATGTATTACACCTTTCAAAAATGCCTAAAACGAATTGAGAAAGAGTGTGTGTGTGTGTGTGTGGGGGGGGGGGGGTAGAAGGAACACTGAACTGACTTGGGGGGTTTCTCCACGGTCATGTACTCCTTGAAGTGCAGCAGCTCCTTCTGAATGCCTTCCAGGGAGTTGGGGAAGTTGCGGTCATTAAGCGTGGTAATCTTGTGCCGGATCCATTCCAGCAGTGATGTCGTCAGCGCCTCGTAGTCGTCCTGAAGCTTCTCCAGGTCCCGGATCATGCCCACGATCTGCACACAGCATTGAACAAGCCTTGGTGTGAGTCTGAAGTCAGAGTACAGCTGCCTGAGTGACACACGACACTGCACATGTGGCGGCGGAGGAAGGGGGGGGGGCACACATGCGGTCACCAGGGTGGGTCTGAATGGGTCTGAAGAGGCCCAAGCTGTAGCAGAGATATAAGGTTTGGGGAGGGGCCCAAATGCGGTCACCAGGGTCTGAAATGTGGCTGAAGAGGCCCAAGCTGTAGCAGAGATATAAGGTTTGGGGAGGGGCCCAAATGCGGTCACCAGGGTCTGAAATGTGGCTGAAGAGGCCCAAGCTGTAGCAGAGATATAAGGTTTGGGGAGGGGCCCAAATGCGGTCACCAGGGTCTGAATGGGGCCGAAGAGGCCCAAGCTGTAGCAGAGATATAAGGTTTGGGGAGGGGCCCAAATGCGGTCACCAGGGTCTGAATGGGGCCGAAGAGGCCCAAGCTGTAGCAGAGATATAAGGTTTGGGGAGGGGCCCAAATGCGGTCACCAGGGTCTGAATGGGGCCGAAGAGGCCCAAGCTGTAGCAGAGATATAAGGTTTGGGGAGGGGCCCAAATGCTGACAGCAGGGTCTGAATGGGGCCGAAGAGGCCCAAGCTGTAGCAGAGATACAAAATAAGGTTGTGGCCATGACAGCACACTGCCAGGGGACTGGGGGGACTGGCGGGTGGTGGTGGTGGTGGAAGCCGTGGTGGGTGGGGGGTGTAAACCAGTAGTCACAGCATGCAGTGAGTTGTACTGGAATCAGAGGTGTACTGGTTGCCCGTTGACACCCCCCTTCCCCCCACTTTCCCATGCTACTATCACCAACCCCTTACCCATCAGTTCACCATTTTCTTTGCCCAACCTCACCAACACGTAAGTAAACGTGGTGCTTAACGTCCACAGAAACCACGAGGTTTATCGGGGATGGGGAGAAGGGGGGGAAGGGTACATGGAGGTGGTAAGTAAACATGGTGCTTAACGTCCACAGAAACCATAAGGCTTGTTAGGGACGGGGAGGATGGTATGCAAGGGGAGGGGGGGGGGGGAGAGGGAGATTATATACCTATTGCTACACTGTCACCACCAGAATGACTCCTGCATTAAGATGGGCAGCGAGGAGAGCCATTTTAATGTTTCATTAATTGAGAGGGCCAAAGTCACAAGACAGCGTCCACAGACCACAACCTTATGGAAAAGAAAGGACAGCCGAAGCGGAATTGAGCCGGGGGCCCTTCTGCTTACCAGCCTAACGCCTTACCGCTGCTGCTATCCTTGAGTATTCAAGTTTTCGAGTTGGAGTTGCAGGCTCTCTCCCCGCCCCTGCCCCACGTCTCTCTGTCTAGCAGGTCCAACACAACCCCCACCCCCTTCCCTCTCTGCCTCCCTCCCACCCCCTTTCCTTCTTTGTCTCCCTCCAACCCCCAACCCCCCTTCCCTCTATCTCTCTCCAACTCCCCCAACCCCCACGCCCTTCCCTCTCTGCCTCCATCCAGCCCCCCTTCCCTCTCTGTCTCCCTCCCGCCAAGTCTCTCTCTGCTTGGAGCGTGCCGTCTGCCCTCTGGGAGCATAGTGAAGTGTGATCACAGCCCCCACTCCGAGCATCGCTTTCCGGCACCTTCAAATCAGTGCTTGGAGTTTGATCACAGCCAGATATTGAGAGCTGGAGCCACAAGCGCGCCGATCAAAATTAAGTAAACATGGTGCTTAACGTCCACAGAAACCATAAGGCTTATTAGGGACGGGGAGAAGGGGGTATGGACGCTGGGAAAGAGGGATATTATATACCTATCACTACACTGTCACCACCAGAATGATTCCTGCATTAAGACGGGCAGCGATGACAGCCATTTTAATGTTTTAGTAGGAAGTGATGGACAAAGTCACAGGACAGTGTCCACAAACCACAACCTTTCTGGGGAGAGAGGAGAGCCGAAGCGGTATCGAACCGAAGTCCTTCCGCTTACCGCGAGCAGATCAAACCACGGCCCAGACGGAGCTGTGGTCAGACGTGCGGCTTGTTGGCGTGGTCAGCCCAAGTGGCGGTCAACAACCTGGCTGCAGTGATACCGGCCACAGTGGCCCTCTCAAGGGCCGTTGACAGCCACTCCAGCGCCCTCCTACCCAGGGTAGATGGGGGAGAGAGAACTGGTAGAGGCGTTTAATGGGCAAAGGGTCATAATATGGGCTGGGAGCCGCCCTTCTTAACAGCTCTCTGTTTTGTCAGGTCAAATAATATAGGATGCTGCTTCCATCAGCTCAACTCTCTTTCTCTCTCTCTCTCTCTCTCCCCTTACAGATCATAAAACATATATATGTTTAGTTTGTTCTTGCAGTATGTGTCCACTGTCATAAATGCTATTTGTGCTTCTTGCGCAGCAGTTCAGCCACAGTAATCATGTGTGTGTGTCAATATTTGGACAATAAAATTCACTTCGCTCCATTTTAGTTCTGTCTCTATCCCCCCCCCCTCCCCCCCACTCCCCCCCCCCCCTCCACATCTCTCTTTCCCGCAAGTGTGCGTGTGTGTACCTGTGTATATATCTGTGTGTGTATGTATGTGTGCGTGCGTGCATGCATGTGTGCGTATGTATGTGTGTGTGCGCGCGCGCGCGTGTGTGTTGCTGTTGTCAGTTGTATTTTTTGTTTTTGTAAACAGCTCTTTCAAAACTTCAACACCATCCTCGGCAAAAGCAGATCTTCTCCTCTTCCTTCAACATTTGACTCTGACGACCTTCCGAATGTCTTTTCTGATTACTTCACTGAGAAAATCCGCACCATCAGAAACAATTTTCCTCCTCCAAACCCAACTGCTTGCCCTGATACCTCTTTCGCTGGAAATCCCTTGCTAACTTTTGAGTCGGTCACTGATGAATTTGTCTTAAAAAATAATCAACAGTGCATCTGCCAAGTCTTGTGAACTTGATCCCATTCCCACCACGCTTCTTTATGAAAACCTTGACATCCTCTTGCCGACCATCACGAACATCATCAACACATCTCTTACCACTGGCATTGTACCACCTGATCTGAAGACAGCCATCGTCAAACCTCTGTTGAAAAAGACATCACTTGACAAAAACCTTTTGAAAAACTACCGTCCCATTTCTAACCTACCTTTTCTGTCCAAAATTCTTGAAAAAGTCGTTCTCCACAAACTTCTCTCCCACCTCCAAGAAAACAACCTCAGCAATCCCTTTCAGTCAGCCTATCGAGCAGGATGCAGCACTGAGACCGTTTTGTTACGTATTGTAAACGATATTCTTTCCGCTCTGGACAGTGACAACATTTCTGTTCTTCTTTTGTTGGATCTTTCTGCTGCTTTTGACACTCTTGACCACCAAATTCTCCTCTCCCGCCTGAACTCTGTTTTCGGCATTCAGTCTACTGCACTCCAGTGGTTTCACTCATACCTCTCAGACAGGTATCAGTCCACTTCAGTCAATAACTCGTCGTCGTCACCATCACAGCTCATGTACGGTGTGCCTCAGGGCTCAGTACTGGGGCCCATTCTCTTCGTCCTGTACACTACGCCTCTCTCCGATATCATAGCTAACCACTCTGTAAACCATCAGCTTTTCGCAGATGACACACAGCTCCAGAAATCCGCTCCTCTCAATGAAGTGACCAACCTCACCAAAGAACTCAATGCATGCACAGACAACATAAAAACATGGATGACGGAAAATGAGCTCAAACTGAACGACGACAAAACAGAAACTCTTCTCTTTCCCTTTTCGTCTTCCTTGAAACCTTCTACCGTTCCCCTCCCTGACTCGATTACTCTTGGCTCTCACAACATCCCCTTCTCTGATTCTGCCAGGAACCTTGGATTCATTCTTGACTCAAAACTGTCCATGAAGAAGCACATCATAAAAATCTGCCAAACTGCTTATTTCGAGCTTAAACGCATTAGTTCAATCCGCAGGTTTCTCACTGAAGACGCAACCAAGACTCTTGTTACTTCCTACATCCTTTCACGGCTTGACTACTGCAACTGTCTCCTTATGGGTACACCTAATTCTGTCATCCAACCTCTCCAGAAAATTCAGAACTTTGCTGCAAGACTTGTTCTCTTGGCACCCCGTCATCACCACGCAACACCTCTCCTGGAAAAACTGCACTGGCTTCCCATTTCAGAACGTATTAAGTATAAAGTCGCTTGTATGTGTTTCAGTGCTATAAATGGTTCTGGTCCTGCTTACCTCTCTGAACTGCTGCATGTCTACACTCCATCTCGTACACTACGCTCTTCTTCTGACACCCGCATGCTGGAAATCCAACAATACAAACGCAAGACTCATGGCTTCCGCACTTTCTCTTGCTTTGGACCCCACATTTGGAATTCACTCCCACAAGACCTTAGACACTGCTCAACCCTGTCATCTTTTAAAGCCAAACTGAAAACCTTCCTCTTCTCACAGTATTTCCATCCTAACTAATATCAGTACCCAGTTTCTGCTACAGTCAGTGTGTGTGTGTGTGTGTGTGTGTGTGTGTGTGTGTGTGTGTGTGTGTGTGTGTGTGTAAACTGTTTTGGTAGGACTATGCTTTACATGTGTATAGAATATCATATTTAGGTTAATATGTATCATGTGAGCGCTCAGGGCGTTGATGAGCGCATGATAAATGTACATTATTATTATGGATCACATACTGGAGTGTGACAGACATGGATGACTGATCACATACTGGAGTGTGACAGACATGGATGACTGATCACACACTGGAGTGTGACAAACATGGATGACTGATCACATACTCATGATACTGGAGTGTGACAGACATGGATGGTGGATCACACACTGGAGTGTGACAGACATGGCTGACTGATCACACACTGGAGTGTGACAGACATGGATGACTGATCACATACTGGAGAGCATCCCAACATATTTACCTTTACTGGGAGTCACCACGGAGCACCTGTCCTCTATCCCTCGCTTCACTGCCCTCCGTCGACTGCCTGTCACGTTTCCATGGAGATCGGATGAACATTCTCCATTGACAGCCGAGTGTAGAGTCAGGTTGTTGGAGTCCAGCCGGCTCTGAGCACCGGCCTTTGCTGCCAACCTTGTCTTGAGACCTTCAGCCTGGCTGGCTTTGCCCTGATCACTGCCTGTGGAGGTTTTGTGGGGCACATCTGCAGACACCATTGGCTGGACAGTCTGAACTCTCGGTGTCGATGATGAAGGGGCAGCCGGGGGATCCTGAGTCTGTGCAATGCTGGGAGTGGATTTTTGCGATTTGGAATCAGGAGGCTGCTGATCTCCAGCGCAGGCCTCTGCACTGGCCTCTTGTGTCCAGCAAGCATCCCCAGCCTCTCTGTCTTCG
>OY757543.1:27333343-27401821 GCA_963584105.1 Alviniconcha strummeri
GGTCCCCATGTGTTACACTTACAGACATACATGTCCACCCTAAAGACTGGTCCCCATTTGTTACACCTAAAGACATGTCCACCCTAAGACCGGGTCCTCAGAAGTGGTTAGCTAGTCAGTTCTCGGATTGCAGCGTCCCGTTCACCATACATGGTCCCTTCATGACGACCAGTCCATAGTCTTAGAAGCAAACAAAACAGCGCGACAAAATGAAACCCACCACCACGAAGACTGCATCAGACTGGATGGCGCATGCCTCTGTCGCAACTACCTGTCCTTCTAACAGAAAGCGCCCCCCCCCCACCCCCCCACCCCCACCCCCAGGCTAAACAATTCAAACTAATCGGTACGTCATGCCCGACGACAGACCCATCATAAACCACCGATGACGTCCACGCCGGTCTTGCTGCTGCCGGGCCTGTCGCGGAGCAGGACGAGAGACGGGACGGACGGAAATTATGAATCAGCAAAGAGGGGAGTTCGTTCACAGAGCCGGGATGACGTCAAACGTGTACCAGTCAAGGGACACAACCACAGAGGTGATAAACTTCTGCCACCCGGCATGCAGGCAGTACACCAACAAGGGAGATACAATCCACCAAGGCCATAGATCTTCCACCAAGGCCGTAACCCATGTCCTCATTCGGGCTCGATCTGAGACAAGGAACAGCTAGAAAGTCCCCCCCACCATCCCCCTAGGACGCCTGCACTATGCAGGAGGTGAACAGACCCCCCCCCCCCCCCCCCCCCTCGCCCCTCCGCGCTCTTGACTTTACCGGGCCCGACAGTTCCGACAGCAAGGCGTTAGGCTGGTAAGCAGAAGGACCTCGGTTCGATTCCGCTTCGGCTCTCCTCTCTCTTTCAAAAGTTGTGGTCTGTGGACACCGTCCTGTGACTCTGCCCTCACAGTTAATGAAACATTAAAACGGCTCTCATCGCTGCCCATCTGAATGCAGAAGTCATTCTGGTGGTGACGGTGTAGCGTTAGGTATAGTTCCCCCTCCTCCACCTCCTGGGATCTCGGTCCCCGCCAGTAGCTCTCCGGGAACAACTCGGTGTAAGAAGTCTGACGAAGGAACTGTTCCCAAGGTCTCCTAATGCGCGGTGGAGACCGCGCAGAGCCGAGAGAAAGCGGCAGGAAGTAACTGTGAATCAATGCCGTTGGCTCGACAGCGTGCTAACTCAGGAACTGGAACACCCGGGGGCCCGTCCTTCCTGTGGCAGCCTGCTTAGCGCCCCCTTCCGCCCCAGCGAGCAAGCACACACGTTGAAACAACACTGTCACGACCACTCGGGCTGGGGGACCAGCGCACAGACCGCTTTCCTTGTGAGTGTGTGCGTGCGTGTGTATGAGCGTGTGTGTGTGTGTGCTTGTGTGTGCGTGCGTGCGTGTGTGTGTGTGTGTGTGTGCGTGTGTGCGTGCGTGCGTGCGTGCGTGCGTGCGTGTGTGCGTGCGTGCGTGCGTGCGTGCGTGCGTGCGTGCGTGCGTGCGTGCGTGCGTGTGTGTGTGTGTGTGTGTGTGTGTGTGTGTGTGCCCTGTCTTGCTACGCACGCTCAAAGAGACTCCACTTCAGACTTCATTTCCTTGCTGCACCTGCTGTCTCAAGTCCCCTTCACGTCGGCGCCAGCAATACCCGGCCTGACGAGAGGCAATGGCAAGTAGCCTTGAACACTGCAGGTATGAGGGCCGTATCGACAAGACACAGTTGCTGCACAGTCAAGTGGACCGTGTCTTACTGCCGTGTCCACAAGGCACAGCTGCTGCACAGTCAAGTGGACCGTGTCCCACTGCCGTGTCCACATGACACAGACGCTGCACAGTCAAGTGGACCGTGTCTTACTGCCGTGTCCACAAGGCACAGCTCTGCACAGTCAAGTGGACCGTGTCTTATTGCCGTGTCCACAAGGCAGACAGCTACTGCACAGTCAAGTGGACCGTGTCTTACTGCCGTGTCCATAAGACACAGCTGCTGCACAGTCAAGTGGACCGAGTCTTACTGCCGTGTCCACAAGACACAGCTGCTGCACAGTCAAGTGGACCGTGTCCCACTGCCGTGTCCACATGACACAGACGCTGCACAGTCAAGTGTACCGTGTTTCACCGCCATGTCCACATGACAGAGACACTGATGGTTCCTTCGCCGTGCCGACATGATACAGACGCTGACGGTTCCACCGCCGTGCCGACGTGACACAGACGCTGCCACAGTCAAGCGGACCGCGCTGCACTGTTGCGTCCACATCAAATAGAAGCTGCAGCGGCTGCGGCCGCGATGCGGGAGGTGGGGGATGGGGGGCGTACAGAAGCAAGCGTTAAGACCCACTAATTAAGCCACTCGTTCACAACAAGCCCCTTCAACAACTTGACATTTGCTCACAAGGCAGACCCTGTTTCCACCCCTCCTGCCGCTGTTTGAAGGTCCCGTGGAGTTCAGTCTCACACACGTGGAGAGGCGGGCAACGCGTGGCTGTGCGTGCAGCAAGAAGCCAGTTGACAGCGACTGCATGCACCAATCCCAACCGGCGCTCCTCGTCAAAGCCTCCAAACCTCGCCTAACTTCAACGTGCTTCGGAAACCTTCACAAACCAAGCGCTGTCGTGAACGTGCATAAACGCACCTCGCACCACGGTGCTGTGGCTAGCGCACACTATCGGGGCTTCGGCCTGACAATGAGAACGACACTGTAGCATTCGGTTTGGAAACTCCACCATCACACCGGGACCCTTCAGTTTGACGGCAGGTGCGAACGTTATAGCTTTGCACTGAACACCGAGACACGGAGCCTAGCTGAAGAGAGCGAACTGGTTTGGTCTTGCAGCAGCAGTGACTGAGGCTGGACCTCGGTTTCCTCTCGCTTAAAAAGGTGCTTTTTCTTCCGTATACGGTATAGTGCCCAACTTGAACGTTATGAACACTCGTGCCAAAGACCCAAAAAACAGTAAAAACAAACTTCCGCGCACGCGCACACAGTCAATTCGACAGCTTAAAGAGGTGCGATTTCAAAGATGGTTTGACAGATGTGAGTGTGTTTGGTGATCTAACTTTGCAATGGAGATTGTTCCAGACAGATGGTGCAGCACAAGATCAAGATCTCTGACCAAGCGAGTACGTGCACACTGAGGGAAGACAAAGAATGGCGGTATCAGAAGAACAGCGTAGCTAGTGGGTTGGTTTGTAAACATTCAGGATTTCAGTCAAGTAGATCGGAGCGGTAGAGCCGAGGCACTTGTAGCATAGAGAAGCGAGTTTTTACTGTATTTGTGAATCAGTGGGCAGTTAATAGAGAGAAGCAAGACGAGGACAGATAATTATGGTCAGTTCTGGGAACTCTCAGGACAAGGCGAGCAGCGTTGTTTTTAACCTTTTCAGCTTATACTGAGGACAGCCAGACAGGAGAAAATTGCAGTAGTCAAGACGGGAAAGAACAAAGGCAGAGACAAGAGCTTTTGTGACACCTCTGGACAGAAGATGACGGATGGAACTAATGCAGCGGAGTTCAAAACTGGCTGAGCGTACAAGGCTGGAGATATGAGCTGTCACGTCAAGTGGCAATCAAGTGATACACCAAGATTTTTGACGCTCAGACATGGGCACAGATGCACTCATACAGCCATAGAATACTCTTGCTATCATCAAGTAACAATCAAGTATTACACCAAGGTGTTTGACACTCAGACATGGGCACAGATTGCTCCACCTAGTGTCACAGAATACGATTGCTCTGCGCCACCGACGCTCCTGTAGTTTATGGACATTTCGTGACTTTGCCCCCCCCCCCCCCCCCCCCCCCCCACACACACACACACCACGTACTAGTAATAAACATTAAAAATAAAATGTCCCACCTCTGCCAGTCTTAATCACTCCTTTGGTGACTGTAGCTTTAGGTATAGGTTTCCTCTTCTATCATCTCACATGATCTCCGCGGCTCCCGCCAGTACCCTCCCCCCCCCCCCCCCCCCCTCCCCAAGAACTCGCCGCTTGAGGTCAAACCGACCAAAACTTCTACAGTAACTCGAGTTTACGGCTAAACTGTCCGCTTCGCCTGTCGGAAACTGTCCGTCACTCACTGACAACAGCTTCACATCCGAAAAGCGCCCAGCCAGATTTCGGTGTCAGCGTCAGTCATCACCATAACCTCAAGCCCTAACCGGCGGCGGCCAGCTTAACCCCCTACTTGTTTTTCACACCACTCGGGTTACACGGGAAACTCCTCAGTGCTGAAAAGCGAGCTCAGCGCCTGTGCAATATGCCATTGTATCCGTGTGAAAAGTGGACAACACGCGTCAACAGTGCCACCGACCAGTACTGATGTTGCTCCATCATTCAGTTTGATGGGAAAGGACAGACTGCCATGGCATGCTGAAAGAAATCTCTGTCAGGGAAACTTTACTGAATGCTTGCCTCCCTTCGCGACTGGACACCAGGTGAACTCCGTTACCAGCAAGAACAAACACTGACCACAGCCAACACCTGCTCAACGGTGTTAGCTGGCAATGACACGCGAATGTCAGATATTCTAATTCTGAAAAGTACACGCCAATATGAGATTTTATAATTCTGTAAAGTACACGCCAATATGAGATATATCATAATTCTGAAAAGTACAATGAAAGAAGAGGAAGGTGAAGCCCTGTGAAACAGAAAAAAGTGAAGAATATAGTTTTGGATAAAAACCCTTCGTCTGAAAGAGACCAAGGCCATAGTTCAGGAGCTGTGTGAGAGTCGAGGTGGACGTCCTGGGCTGTCCGTCCTAACGAGCCTTCCGGTTTCCGTGGATCGTGCTTTGGCATTGGTCACAACTTGTCCCTAATATGTCAACTGACATCTGAGGACATTAAGCAACACTTCACCACAGAGACCAAGGTTGGCAGCAAAGACCGTGCAGGTCTGCACTGTTGGCTCCACGGTCATTGTTGGCAAGAAGGGGCAACAACAGCTCTATCCCACCACAAAGAGGCAGTAGCGGAAGCTCTTAAAGCATATCATTACAAATTTAACGGAATCCCGAGGCCCTCTTCAAAAAGATACCAGAGCATTCCACTTTCCAGACCATCCAGTTATTTCGCTGCGCTTTGACAGTGTCAAAGCCGTTTGTGAATCATCGAGTCGATCAGTTTAACCACACTGCGGACAACATTAATAATGATACACGTTGGTAGCTGTTACGTTTATAAGCAATAACACTGTTAGCGTACACTCTGATACTTCGCCCACAACCCGGGTTTGGGCAGTGGTGGAGAAACGGCCGTCACTGTCTGCCGCTACAGACAAGACACAAACGGCCACGTTGCCATACGTGGAGAAGAACGACTGATTTTTAACAGTTAGCGCTAAGGTGATCAAGGTGATCTGGGGTAGTTCACCAAGGTGAAATGGGGAAGTTCAAACACAGTTCATCACTTCACCACGAACACTGATTCCTTGCTCAGACATGGCACATGCTACTGTCGGTCTGAAGCCTAGGGAAACGGAGCTAAACAAACTAGAAAGGCAGAAATTAGAACAGCAGAAATTCCTGGCAGCGAGTGAAGCATACAAAGCTGTATACTCTGACCTACCCCAAGGAGAACAACAACAAATTTATACAGCACACTACCAACCAACCACAAAACAAACAACAACAAAAAGGCAATCCAAAAACAACCACACACACACACACACACATACGCATGCACGCACATACACATACACACACACACACACACACACGCACACACACACACACACACAAATTTAAAAAAAAAAATCTGTCATTCAGCTATCTAGAAATATTCGGCATACAGATGGTCCACTGTATTGTCACTGGATACAGTTTACCCAGTCCATGATTTGGTCGGAGGGGTGGGAGTGGGGAAAGAAGGGTCGGGGGAGCTTATGCCTGCAGTGACAGCGACGACAAGGTGCACTGTAAGGCCGGTGTTGTTGCAGCCCACACAGCTCTGTGTTCAGGGCAAATTAAGGGGATCATTTTCCTGCCCCCGACACCTCCTCCTCCTGTGGCTGTGGCGAGCCCACGACAGCGCACTGACCCAGCCTTATTGACCAGGTCCTTCACCCCGCCTGGACCTGCTGGCCCCACTCCAACCAAACAACCAGTGCAGGCCTGACCTCCTTCTGAGAGAGCGGCAGGCAGGTAGTGGCTGCGTGGAGTATGCTTGCTGGCCACGCTAGGCTAGCAGTCTGGCCACGCTCTTGAAAAGCAAACAGTGCAGGCTGGACCTCTTTGGGGGCGGGGATAGCTCAGTGGTTAGAGCGCCGGACTCGTGATTGAAAGGTCGCGGGTTCGAATCCCTGCTGGAACGGCGGGAGAATTTTCTTCTCCAGGGTCGACTTTCTGTGCCGACTCTTATTTCGGTATCCGTTCCACCCCCGTGTTACCACAGTAGCACGTAAAAAATCCCGGTCATTCTGCCAAAAAGTGCAGGTGGCAGGTTACAGCTAAACACGCATACACCTTACGTATGTGGCTTTTATTGAACCGTGCTTCGGCATTGGTCACAACTTGTCCCTAATATGTCAAATGACATCTGAGGACATTAAGCATCAACTCACCTGGACCTCTGTAAAACAGAGGCAGGCAAGTCGTGGCTGGGGGGAGTGTGCGTGGCGGACTATCGGACTACCCTTCCCCTTCCCCGCCATAGTTGGTTACATCATACTTAGGCTCCCTTCCATCTCATGCAGGGATGGATTCCTACAGCTGCCGGTTTCTGAGGCTATGGTGTAACCAACTATGGCAGAGACGTGACAACGGAAAAGCCAGCGGTTGCTGCCCTGAGCCAAACTCCAAGCACTCGTTTACGATGCTCAAACGGTAGCAAGCTTCGATCAGACAATTCAAATTATATCAGGCGTTTCTTTTACAACTGGCCACGTTGCTTACGCCAGCACAAATGAAACCAAAATCGTTTGAATCGAGACGGAACTTCTTTTTTCCAACTTTTTTTTTACGCGGTGTGGGTGTGTCTCGTGGTTGCGTGAGTGCTTGCTTCCACCATGGAGCTATGGCTTCCACAGTCTTAGTACCCAAACCTTTAGGAGGGCACTGACCGCGTCGGTGGACAGCTACGCGGAGGTAAAGAGTGCCCCTTCAGTGGCGTAACCAAATCTGGCAGAGTTTGGAGGAAGGTGCCGGACAGCTATGCTCATATGGCCCTGAGCATCTCTGCTGGCCTGACCTAGCCTGTTACACTGGCCATGTACCCTACATCACCCGCATCTGTAAATAAATGAATGTTTGTCTTGACACAAACACTTTTCTCCCATATGTCGTTTTGTGGAATTTTATGAATGGACCTCCAGCAAGATACAGGGTTCTCATACCATTATAAAAACACAAACAGACCAGATGACCAGCCACCCATCTCCGAAACCCAGGCAGTTTGTGGTTAACGGAAATACTGAGTCTCTTTAAAATGCTCGGTTGCCAACAGGTTAAAGTTCAACACGGTAATAACTACAGCTTTGGGTTGGTCATATGTACAACTCCTCATGAGTGACTCCCGGTACCAAACAACAACAACAAAAACAACAAAAGTTAACCTCACCTTTGACGACAGTGCAACAAAGTTACACGCTGTCCTGACCGCTCAGATCTGTTTTCTTCTGTTGCACTGGGAATTAAGCTCTGGGATTTTTCTTCTCCCTTTCCTCTCGCTATGGACAAGTCTAACATTGGCTCAGGGTTTGTCTGGCACGTGCAAGTGGTGTGTGTGTGTTTGTGTGGGTGTGTGAGAGAGAGGGGGGGTGAGAGAGAGAGAGAGAGAGAGAGAGAGACACACACACACACACACACACACACACACACACACAGACTGTGTGTGTATGGGGGGGGGGGGGGGGGGTGGATTGTTAATTTTTCAATTTTGTTCGACTCTGTTGTTGGGTGTTTCGCCGTTATATTTTCTTTGAGGGAGTGGGTGGGGTGGGGGGAAATGGGGGGCGAGGTGGGGGTGGAGTCTTCACTGCTCGCAGTTACAAACGAGGATGTTTTCAAAGACCCGTGTCATTTGTATTGTTAAAGGGTGAGTCACCCAAATTTCAGTTCAAAGATACACAATGGACTGTGCAAAGTTAACGACACATCAAAAATATTGACTTCTCCGCTACAAAAGACATCCCCTGGCCAAACCATCACTTGGTCCCTTGGTGGACAGTGCGGACAAGCAGACAGGCACAAGGTCACCAGTCACCGTTACCTTTCCAGCCTGACACCGCTGGCCCGCTCCCGGGCCGTCATTCACTGGCCTTTTTCTTCTTGCGTTCAGTGGAAGAATATGTTGCTTGTCACTCCTGCCGAACACACATACACTCGCGGTCGAGTGGTGAGCAAAAACCACTGGAGGCCGCTGAGCGAATCACGATTTGCCTTCTGCGATGATCTTCTCTCTGAATTTACCAATTTTTCACCATTAGAGAAGAAATCAGAGCGATCGTCTGCAATGCCATGTCACTTGTCAGGTGGCGCCACTTAAACTTGGCTAAAGGTAAAACTGCCAAAACGAGGTTGGGTGTTAAATGGAATTTTTTTCTTTCTTTCTTTCTTTCGTAAAACAGTAGCTGGGGGCTGGGGAAATTTTTCAGATTAGTCATAATTCCTTAGGGCGAGAAGACAGTTTTTAACTTCTACTGGCCTGGCGGAGGAATATGTTGTCACAATGCACACGGGCAGTACATTATAGTATTACTACCGCCGGTCTACCAGGCACAAAGAACTGCGGTCCTGTTTCTAAGTTTTCATGTCGGCAACGGTAATGAATGTACAGCTTGTTTTGCACAAATGACCCAAAGAGCAAGGGGTATCAAAATCAAGCATAATCGTCCAAAACCTTCGCCTCCAAACACGCACCGGCCCGCCAGTAAAATCTAGTCTGTACAGCGGGAGAAGTCGGTTCAACTCCTCCGCTCTGTGAATAAGAATGAAGGTCATGAAAAATGATGAATGGGCGGCCACAGCGTTTTCGGCAATGCCTGGTCTCATGTTTCTTTTGGTCCTGCTTGTGGTTCGGGCCAGTGAATTCATTCTATTGAAAAACGGGTGATGGCTGTTAGAGTTAAGAACCCCCTACCCCGAAAAAAGTCCCCAATGACATGTGGCCCTGTTCTCGGTAGCTGGGGGGTGGGGAGAGAGACGAGGAGTAAATGGTTGAAAGGTTTGATTTCAACTGTAAATCGGGTTGCCATATATAATGACAATTATATCTCCCTGACTCGGCCGCTGAGATCACGCGGTGGGCAATGGAACATATCCCACTCCAAGCTGTAAGGTTACAACCGCCACGCACAGAAACCGGTTTGTGCGTCAGGTGAGCAGGTGGTAAATCACTGGCAGATGATGCCGGTCAGCGGTGACACGGACACACTGGAGTGGAGGGCGTTGTCTGGACGTCATTAGCTATCCACACAGCTCCAGGGTCAAACGAGGTCATCTGTATATTATTATAATAATAATAATAGATCGACCAATCCACATCACTGTGTCTGCACACAGCGCTACCCCCATCCCGGCTATACGTTTCAGCAACGCACACACGGTATTGGAATTCGGATCATTAAAATGTGTTTGACAGCTGCTGTTTTGTTTCGTGATCGTATTGGCTTTACCACACACCCTTTTCTTTTCTGCCCTGCTTAAGCACACACAACGCTGAGTTGAACCGATAGTGCTGCAAAGGATTTAGTTTTCTGTATCATACTCATAGGCACTGTCCATGACACCAACATTGGAATTTTTTTGAAGGCAATAACCCTCTATGGAAAAAATTCTGCGGCAGTGAGTTTGAATTTGTTTTACCATAAAACTATAATTGCTACATGATCAGTATCACTGTAGACTACAACTTTATTCACAAATTCATGCTAATTAAAACTGACGCAACCATAATATATATATTTAATAACAAATCTCTTCATAATGGAGCAAAAGACAGAGTAACACAGGCACTGAACACATTTGTTTTTTTCCATGATGTATAATATATGGAGGGGCTTGAACAAAACGGAAATGATGTATCCTGCTTGCTATGATCCCACAGAAATATAGGGCTATCATGAACTGAGCAAACAAGGCACTGCTGGCCAAACACACAGCTCTCCAACACTTCACCCATAACAGCAACACTCTATCACATTCACTCCCACCACACACACCACACAGAAGGGCTGGGCTCAGGAATGCCACTCACTCCAGTGGGCTCATGCTGAAAAGGGGCAGGCCAGTGGATCAGAAAGGAAGCACACCTTTACACCATATAACGTTTCAACTGCCTTCAAACCAGTATCACTACAAGGGTGGGGAGAAAGGCAAGCAGACCAAAGAAGGTATGGCAAAGAGCCCAAATCTGTTAGGTTAAGTATTATTACAGTATTATTCAGCTACTTATTTTCCATTGCAGTGTCCACACCAGTTCAAAATATGAAGAAAAAATATCTCTTGACATTGTGACAATATTTGTCACATGAATTTTTGAGTCTGAGATGAAAATTCTGACCATTTTTTGTTGTTGTTTTGTTTGCATGCACTGTTGTTATTCTTGTTATACCTGATGGAAATTCTGGTGCATAGGGCTATAAATGTTTCAAACAATAATTATATTTAAAATAAGTGATTTGATGTTCCTTTGGAAATCCATAATAATGCCTACAAAAGCGGACAACACTTCAAACTGACACTGCAATAATCACAGGGCTGTAATCAACACAGTGTTGTAAGCTTAATAAAAAGTTATTTGTTAATTTTGATTGGCATGTTTCACGTGTACTTAAATTAAAATTATGTGCACAGAAAAAAGGCAGGCAGACACACACACACACACAATGAAGCCAAAAAACATGAGATTATCTAATACATGAAAAATGATGAATATTATTATTAACTGTATAGATCTAGACCTGTGATGGGTGGTTTCAAAGGGCTCCAAATCTCTTCCAACTTCCACACACCATCAAACTGGCACCATTGCGGTTGGTTATCTCTACTAAATTCAGGGGTTTGGCTGGGTGTGCTTCAGCTTCTGTTGGAATGGCCAGGGTGGGTGGAGGTCACTGCATATTATATAAAGTATAAAGTGGCCTTTTTCAGGTGTGGGGGCGGGGATAGCTCAGTGGTTAGAGCGCCGGACTCGTGATTGAAAGGTCGCGGGTTCGAATCCCTGCTGGAACGGCGGGAGAATTTTCTTCTCCAGGGTCGACTTTCTGTGCTGACTCTTATTTCGGTATCCGTTCCACCCCCGTGTTACCACAGTAGCACGTAAAAAATCCCGGTCATTCTGCCAAAAGTGCAGGTGGCAGGTTACAGCTAAACACGCATACACCTTACGTATGTGGATTTTATTGAACCGTGCTTCGGCATTGGTCACAACTTGTCCCTAATATGTCAAATGACATCTGAGGACATTAAGCATCAACTCATCATCATCATGCCATTCACTAAGCATATAATCATGCACTTCAGTGTCATTACTGGACATCCCAACTTTCTGCAACTGTTCTCTTCACATACACATACACACACACATGTGCACGCATGCTCACACTCACACACGTGTGTATGTGCACGCTCTCTCTCTCTCTCACACACACACATGCGCGTGCATGCTCACACTCACACACATGTGCATGCACACGCTCTCTCTCTCTCTCACACACACACACACATGCTCATACACACACGCATATGCATGCACATGCACACACACACACACACACACACACACACATACACACAATTAAAAAATAT
This sequence comes from Alviniconcha strummeri, assembly GCA_963584105.1. Taxonomy (NCBI): domain Eukaryota; kingdom Metazoa; phylum Mollusca; class Gastropoda; family Provannidae; genus Alviniconcha; species Alviniconcha strummeri. The sequence goes on from OY757543.1 coordinate 27,345,085, forward strand.
GAACTGTCACTAATGTGATGGGTGGGTGGGAGTTTTTGCTGCTTAATGTCCACGGAGGCGAGAAGGCCTATTAGGGACGGTGATGTGATGGGCAGCAGGTTGACATTAAAGTAGGGCTGTCATTGTTTTTAGGTTTAGTTCATTCTAAGTTCTATCCTGGTGTACCAGTCTTCCACACCAACGTTTGACCGGTCGTAACTGATTGCTGGGCACAGGGACAGCCAAACACTTTCATGGCACAGCTCTTTAAACTGGTAGCGCTGCACCACAGAACTGTGAGCATTTGAAAAATCACTTTTATGACTGGTCTCTTTAAATTCTTCTGAGACAGTGAGGTCCGACTGAGTCACTGACACTACCCGGGCAACACGGCATTGTTCCTCGGCGGTTGCATTGATCACTATGAAGGGTCTGACTGCGTATTTTGGGCTAATGAGTGGTAAACAAATGCAAAAATCCCCACGAAAATTCAGTCTGGATTTTACCCCACTATCCTAGGCGTGTTTAACCCACGTTCTCAGTCATTTACAACAGTATCTAGCCACCTTCTGTGACAGCCCGTGAAGCCCACCGCTTTTGGGAGAGGCCGCAAAATTCTATTGCAAAACTTGTTTTGATCAGGCGATGCGCTCCAGCGGTCCCATGTAGGCCTAGTCCCTGTTGTTTTGACACGGGCTGAATCAGCCAGTGAGTCGGATTCAAACGGAGCGCGGTTCGCCCCACCCCCACCCAACAGGCACACCAAATTTAGACACTGGCATGATTAGCAACAGGACCGTAGGCTAACGCCGCTACGTTTCAGTTCTTGTCTCTTGCGCCGAAAGATACTCACACGCAGGCAACAGTCACACCCGCCACATTAACGGTAACACAGATCACAGCCGTCAACTCACCTTGCTCAAAACGCCGCTAAATCCCAAATTCTCCTGCGGCACAAACTTTTTTGCGCTGTCAGTCACTGACGGGTAGCGAAACGAATCGAGTGCCCAACAACTTCTGGCAAATCCACAAGAATTAGTTTGCGACACACAAGCAAATGCACGGCACACGACACCCAGTAACTCGCTGACAAAAATCCAATGCAGCACGAGTCAAGGTGAGGCTAGGGAGTGTGAAAAGGTACGTCCAAAAGAGCCCGGGTTGACAGTGTAGTTTTCGTGTACTCCAGTAGCGATTCGCTCAGCGTTGTGGCTGTTCGCCGTGTGCCGCCAAGTGCGACAACACAGGGCGCGCGCGATTTCTGCATACCGAGCGGCTCCGGCCTTCCGAGGTTTGACGAGGTAGTGAAAGAAGGGTCGACGTAGGCGGGAAAGTCTCAGTTGCGTGCCGTGGCATGGGTCATGTACGACCCTGAGCCACACCCACAACCGGCAAAAGTTACAAAAATCCTAAACACGGACACTTAGCTTTCAGAGGCAAAAAACAACAACGACAACAAAAGCAGTGTAGACCCCGGCCTTGCGGCTCAGAAAGTCCTTCGGATGACAGTTAAATTTGACTGACCGGAACCGACTGCTACGGTCGGGTCATTCCCGGGCAGCGGGCGCCTGTCTGATGCTGACGTATGCAAAACGTTTGCTAAAACTGTTGACAGATCGACCGCACGTTGAAGATCCCGTTGGTCTATCCTCGGTAGATCAGTTACTGATGGAAACATGAAAATTACCTAGTAGCCCATTAAAAATATGACAATAACGGTCGAGTCAATGCCGCAGAGTACCCGGCGGCCCTGAACGCTGGTCCGCACGGTCACTGAGTTTAATTGAGTTCATACCGGAAAGACTGAGAACCGTCCCGGCAAGCTTATTGGCTGTTTGTGCACACGGCATGTGACATCAGTACACTGAACCGACTAGAAATGATACTGATATATAGTTGAAGTACGTTCATTCATTAAACCCTGGGGGCGGGGATAGCTCAGTGGTTAGAGCACCGGACTCGTGATTGAAAGGTCGCGGGTTCGAATCCCTGCTGGAACGGCGGGAGAATTTTCTTCTCCAGGGTCGACTTTCTGTGCTGACTCTTATTTCGGTATCCGTTCCACCCCCGTGTTACCACAGTAGCACGTAAAAGATCCCGGTCATTCTGCCAAAAGTGCAGGTGGCAGGTTACAGCTAAACACGCATACACCTTATGTATGTGGCTTTTATTGAACCGTGCTTCGGCATTGGTCACAACTTGTCCCTAATATGTCAAATGACATCTGAGGACATTAAGCATCAACTCATCATCATCATCATTAAACCCGTGACTCTATGTCAGTGGTCCCGGCACTGGCAGTGACGGGCCCTGTTAAACGGCTGAATCCAACTGAGACTAATCAGCCGGCTAATCAGTATAGGCCACTACCGATGTGACACTACACTGAGCCGTGAGGGAAGTTCCGCCGACTGGCTCAGTGACTGTCTAGGTCAAAGTAGACACAGCTCAGCGATGCCGCGAGTGAAGGCCGGCACAAATCTCAATAGGAACTCAGTAGAGGCCTGTAGATGATCCACTAAACATCATGTCATCACTGCGGACCTGATGTGCTGAACAATAACTACTCAGTTGTTTCAAAACGGGCATTACTGTGCGGAAGGTGTGTGTGTGTGTGTGTGTGTGTGTGTGTGTGTGTGTGTGTGTGTGTGTGTGTGTGTGTGTGTGTGTGTGTGTGTGTGTGTGTGTGTGTGTGTTACATACCCCCCAAAACCGCAGATTTTAATATACAGTGAGAAACGGTAGATTCCTCTCATTATCTGCCGGTTTAAATTGCTAATTTTGAATGGCAAACTACGATTCAGAGGTTTCCTAAACAGTACAGCTCTCCAGTATCATTCACAGTATAGAACTTTTTTTAATCAGTTATTTTTAGTCTCCTTCTTCTTGATGCTGTTCCGTCTCCGCTGGCATTCAAGGGTCGAAGTCTACAGGCGGTTAAATCTATGTGCAACTGTTTTCCTGAATTTATACGACGAACACGGCGTTTCTAGTGCCTGACCAACAGCTAAAACACACACTCACGCACGCACGCCACGCATCTACAAAATGTCTGTAGTAATAAAAACGAAACTCACACTCAGTGCTGCCTCTCTTGGGACTGAAGCTAGTACGTGCGCCTCTCTCTTTCTCTTTACATGCACGCACGGGCACACGCGCGCACACGCACACACACACACACGCACACACGCACGCGTGCAGACACACACGATCGCACACGCACACACACACGAGCAGACACACACACACGCGCTAACTAAAAATATTAATATCATCTTTATTACAAGTTCCATTTATGTTCGCCATGTTGCTAATCAAATAGATGTTTGTGACCTCATCAGTTTATGTACGATTCGGGCTTTTGCTTTTTGCACGGCTCAACTGTTATGTTGTTAATGTATTGTTATATAAAAAATAAACTTTGTTTAAACCAACTGTTTTCCTGCACACGCACTCTTCTCCGCTATTCAGACTACTGTGCTACGATTTTAGGGACAATTTAGCATTTAACAACAGGGAAGAGTTAAAATCTCATTTACTTCTTCGACCCTATCACAATCCACTGTGCCTCAGAAATTAGTGGCCGAATTTTACCCCAGCGCTACATTTCCAGGCAGGCACTTTTCGTGTGCTTTTCGCTCCTATTTCCAAGTGTACTGGTTGAACACATAACAACTCATTGTCTGATTCATGTTGCACAGTTCGCAGGTGCGAAGTTATTTTCATGACTTTCCTCGACTCGTGTTATGAAGTCAGTAAGTAACGGTAACTATGCGTTATATGAAGACGGTTTTTTATTTTTTATTTCTTCACTTGTTTCCTCGCGGCGGTCTCCCTGTCAGACAAATTGGAAACTATACTGCGAATAGTTTACTTGTTGGCTGCTTTGTTAATAATAATAATAATAATAATGTACATTTATCATGCACTCATCAATGCCCTGAGCGCTCATATGATACATATTAACCTAAATATGATATTCTGTACACATGTAGAGCACAGTCCAACCAAAGCAATTTAATAAAGTATTATACGCTAAAACAAACAAACACACGCACCACACACACACACACACGCGCGCGCACACACACACACGCGCGCGCGCTCGCGCGCACGCACACACACACACACACACACACACACACACACACACACACACATACACACACGCACACACACGCACGCACGCACGCACGCACACACAGTGACTGTAGCAGAAACTGGGTACTGATATTAGTTGGGATGAAATTAGTTACTGATTTGTCTTCTTGGATGACTGAGTTCGTTAGTGGGTGAATGATTAATTGACTGTTTATTAACTGGTTGCTTGTACGACTGAATGAGAAAGTGCAACAGTGTAATCGTGTAATTTTGTGACTGAATGACGGATCTATTTTTAATTCAGTAAGTCGCTGGAACTGTTACTCATCTGCATCAAATATTGTTATATGATATTGTAACGCCTGGGATTCTGTGGTCAAGTGCAGGTTGAATGGATAATACCTCTACTTGTCTTTGGTTGGATAAAAAAAAAAATGAAGGTTATAGAGAATTTGCCGGAAGTTGACTGACTGAGCACGCATGGGCCGAACGACAAATCAGTCATGCACCATTCCATCAGGTGATGCTTAATGTCCTGGGATGTCGGTTGACATATCAGGGACAAGCTGAAACCAATGCGTGAGCATGGTTCAATATAGCTTTACGTCCACGAAAACCAGAAGGCTCGTTAGGACGGACAGCCCAGGACGGACACCTCGACTCTCACACAGCTCCTGAACTACGGCCAGACTAGTCAGACATGTACCACGCTGACCACTCAGTGTTGAGTTCATTCACTCCAAGTCTAACCACGGGTGGAACGTTGAAGGACCAGCAAATTTCAGATAATCTGGAGACAAATCTAAGGCTGGATGCCATGTCGAGTATGTCTTGAGTATGTTTGGGGAGAAGAACAAATGACTTACACCTTGAAAAAAACGAAGAAAAAAAAAAAAAAAAAAAAAAAAAACGATAATAAGCTAAAGACAAACTTAGGGAGAAAGAAGAAGAAACCTAGGAAACCAACGGACTTTAAAACAACAAATATAGTGATAGTCCACGCAAGAAACAACTCAGAGTTATAGAGTAGATCCATTCCTACAAAAACTGCTGTCTATAGATATTCTTTCTTTCCCAGTACTACCATCGACTGGAACAACTTAGAACAGGAAACAGCTAGTAGCAAGACATTAGAGAGTTTTAAGACACAAATCTCTCGCTGCCCCTAAAGTGAGCCGGTTTGACCTAGAGGTAAGGTTGGTAAGCGGAAGGACCTCGGTTCGATACTGCTTCGGCTCTCCTTTCTCTTCAAAACGATTGTGGTTTGTGGGCACTGTCTTGTGACTTTGTCCATCACTTCCTACTGAAACATTAAAATGGCTCTCATCGTTGCCCATCTTAATGCAGAAATCGTTCTGGTGGTGACTGTAGCGATAGGTATATAATCTCCCTCTCCCCCCACCTCCATACCCCCTTCCCCCCTTCTCCCCGTCCCTAATAAGCCTTATAGTTTCTGTGGACGTTAAGCACCATGTTTACTTACTTACTGCCCCTAAAACATCGAGTGCTCCCCCCTTGTCCGCTGACGTCATACCCAAGATTGGGTCCTGTCAGCGTATTGCACTTATACTAGTTATAGTGCACATCAAGAAGAAGAAGAAGAAAGAAACGGAACTCGCCCGGGTAGCCAATGCCGTCTCAGACCGACGGTTACTGTTTCTACAGCTTGGGTTTCTGGTTCGTTCTCCTTTCAGCTTCCTATCCTGAATCTGCCCATTGCGACTGACATGACGTTTTAATCCAGCTGTTAACTTGCTTCACCGCTATAATTATGTTCTACTCTGTCTTCTAGTCTGGTAGAGAAAGCATATTGAGTATGTGGTCAAGCCTCGGATGACCACAAGAACTTGATTGTGAGGGCGATGTGTATCTGGTCACAGACGTAAACGATCCCTAGACTATCGATCCTCAAAGGCGAGGAAAGTTCCATCGATCGTCTGCCTTCGCTGTACGCTCCATGGGATAGGCTGTGAAAAGATTTTGATAGGTGGGGCGCATTATTGTTATTATTATTATTCGTCTGCTTTGCGGAGGGTTGGGGGGGGGGGGGGGGGGGGATTGAATGACATATGTGGGCCTGTTTCACGCTGCATGGCTAGAAGCAATCATTCTGTAGACAATAATCACGGCCAGTCATTCGCATATCGTCATCGACAGGATTAGCATGTGGGGCTCTGACCCGAGCTTGCCTGATCCAGGTGTGGCGACCCGAACGTCACGTCCTGCATTGAAATGTTTAAGAAACTGCTTGAAACCGTTCTTTACCGCTGTTCCATTCATTGGGCACATTGGCTGGTTGGTTATTTTGGTGAATTCGAACCCGATAATCTATTTCTCTAATTTAAGAGTTGGATGGTTCCATATTAAACAGCGGTAGGCTCACTCGTCTAAATTAATTCGATGCTGACACTGAGCGAGCTTTCCCGGCCAAATCAAGCTGTCCCACACGCCGGCTGTGTTGGTGTGAGCTCTACCTGTGTGACAGGTGGGCAGCGCACCCTAGCGGCAAGCACGACACGAATGCAGAGGGCGGTGCCTTGTAGTAAGACTGCTCGATACGCTACCGAACAAATGCTACTTGTTTTTAAGATTGCCGGAGAGTGTCGGCTTTGATCAGCAATCCGTTGAAGTCTCTGGGCTTTTCCGCCACTGAAATTTGTCACCACTGATAATTTGCTGTGTTGACTGAGCGTAATTACCCGGTCTCGCATTTCATATTGACCTGAATGAATACTTACCTGCCAGGTTGTCTTCCACGCTTGTTTCTTTAGTCAGCTGACTTCTCAGTACAGCAGTACTGAAACTCAGCACCACTCCTCCTCCTCCGACACCTACTGCTACGTCCATTACAACGACGAAGACAAATGAAACGGCATCATACGTGATTGAGGCTTGCTTCAGACATTAAAAACATTTGGATTATACCAGGACAGACTGAGCATGAATAGCCGGCTTTGGATTCCAGACAGGAGTTTGTGTCACAGTGTTGTCTTCTGTCATACACTTCGTGAATGGGCACTCACACGTACAACAGCATGCACACGCACGCACGCGTGCGTGCACGCACGCACACACACACACACACACACACACACACACACACACACACACACACACACACACACACACACACACACACACACACACCACACACACACACACACACCACACACACACACAACACACACACACACACACACACACACACACACACACACACACACACACACACATGCATGCATGCATGTACGCACTAATAATATACAGCACTAACAATAACTACACACAACACACACACACACACACACACACACACACACACACACACACACACACACAACACACACACACACACACACACACACACACACACACACACACACACACACACCACACACACACACACACACACACACACACACACACACACACACACACACACACACATGCATGCATGCATGTATGCACTAATAATATACAGCACTAATAATAACTACCATCATGAGCACTGCCCCCCCCCCCCCTTCCCCCCCGTAACATTAGCAACTACAGCAACAATGCAGTTGGCTCAATAAAAGGGAAGAACATGCTCTGCATGATTATATAGATTAGCATTACAATTAAACATTTAGGGATACAAAATTCCTTGTTCATGAAAGAAGCCCATAGTGGGGGTGAAAATTTGGATGATTCCCTCCCCCATTTTTTCATCTCATTGTCATTAACATCATTAAAAATACAGAAAAAGAAGAAGAAGAAGAAGGGTTTTAGAGGAGTCTGTATATTGTTGACATCAATTAAAACAAAAGGAAAAAAAGCTCTCATAGATGAGACTATTTATGAAATAAAATGAATACAGTTGAAGTATATATATATATATACACACCATGCCCTAACAGTTCCTTTTTGTGAGGATTTCTTAGCTTGTCATGATTTAGTAAAACTGCCATAGACAGAAAGGCTGTCTGACATCTTATTTTCCATTCTACATGCTTAGGTTTGGTGAATTTCATGTTTTGATATAGTTCTGATGTAGCATGATTTAAAAAAAATAAAATGTGTGTAAATTATACCCATTATGATCTTGTTTGTGCCTCAGCATTCCATATACATTTGTTTGATGAATGTTCCAGTTGCTAATTTTGCAGAGTTCTCTGCCCAGTCCTCAAGAATGTGGCTGTTGGGGGAAGAAAAAAAATTACACTCCTCTTTTTCATCTCATCATCACTGACATCATTAAAAATCACAAAAAAGCTCTAGAGGACATGTATGTTTATTTTTATATGATTATATATAGTAGCATAGTAAACCAGTCGGTTAATTTCCGGGAACTGCCCTGTATTCAGTGTATCATTCCATTTGTTTTGCTCAGCTATGTAAATTAATTTGTGTCAAAATGCTTGATTTTTATTCCTGCAGGTTTTTGCCAGACTTTTGGAGGAGGATGGGGCGTGCACTGCCCAAAGCTCTAGTAAATCAAAACAATGATCTCAGCTTGAATACCAGGGGGCCCCGGCTTTATGTAAACATCTATATCATGGGTAATTATGACTGACTACATTGTTCATTGTATTAAGTTAGGTAAAATGCCTGTGTGTATTATAGTCGTGCAAGCAAATAGTATCTAATCATGGCCAGGTAAAGCGAGCAACAGAATGGTGATGATAATAATATGTAGGCTGGCATATATTGCTTCTAAAATATAAAATAAAAATTCCTCATTTCATTAAATGGCCGTCTTCAGCATTTTGAAATAGCTGTCAAAGAGAGAGAGAGGGAACAGGCGATCACATTAAAGGGAAGCAATCCCAAAATGAATATGAAAATTTTACAGGATAAAACATGTTGCGTCCCTTGAAGCAGTCGTAACAACAACTGTTTGTTTCTTTTGATTCCCGGAAAGCATTCGCCTGTTTCAGTAGGTGTGAATTCCGCGATTTGTATTCGCTGCGTTGGCCTCATGATAGATCTAACTAAAAATTACTTCTCACAGTAATGCGTTGTCAAAGAAAGTCTGATCACTCTTGTCGTCTGCTTCAAGTGCTGTTTACGTCTTTGACACAAAAGAGCCAGAAGGGAGGCTGCTGGTGAATGGTTGGCAGTTTTTGATCAGGGCCCTGTTGGCTGAAACTCCCAATTCGTTGCAAATTGGAAGATTCTATGAATGAACAGGTACGTGGGAATATGTTTTTGCTGCACTTTTAGTGTCGATGAACATTGTTTGGCACGTTTAGATGGCACATCAGTGCTCGGCGATCGTTATTGATTGACCTTGCCGTCGAGTCCTCCGGCTGCGAGTAGCGCTGAGAGGGAATGATTTTCAGCCGGTATTGAAACTGTGCCGTTGCCGCTGCCCACGGGTGAACTTCATTTTCAGATCGTTGATCTGCAGAGCATTGTTAGCCTAGTGTCTGAGATCGCACGGTCGACCAGGACAGCAGTCGTTGTAAAAAAATAAAATAAAAAGGAGAAAGAAAGCCAATCTCTGGTTTCCCGCGTCTGGGCTCAGCCCGCTGCTCTTTTCCCTTTATCAAACGTCCGCCCTCAACATTGTGACTCAAGTCAAAACCCGTCAATTTACTACTGTGTCATTTGAGGGGGCACGGTGCCCGGAAGATCAGCAGTTGGGGGAGGCCTGGGTCAGGTATACATGTATACACGTAGAGATAGACAAATCTATTGCCACAGGAATAGTCTACCTCAGTAGGTGTGTAACTGAAAAGAGCTGACTAAAGAGGCCATGTGAGCTGGGTTTTGAACTCAGAGTCAGTGGGGAGATCTCGCAGACCGGCAGGCAGCGAATTCCGACACTGTTCGGCCAGACAGATGGGAGCGAAGACGAAACTGACTGAAACGAGTGTTCATCAAAGGATTTCGCTAGACTGAGCTGGATTACGTTTTGGACTTTTCAGCCAAAAGCTTCTCGCTTGAGGATTGGAGGATGCATAATCAAGTGTTTGATATGTGCGGCAGAGTGAGGCGGGTAGAGGGGAGTGTACGGCTGTCGAAGACGGTTCGCAAAGGCTGCTATCTTGTAATCGCAGCGGAATATTACAGGCGGCCAATGCCGCAGACACTGAGTGGTGTTAATGTGATCTCGTTCATACGGTTGTTTTTCTTCAGAAACTATTCTGAACCCTCTGCAATCAGCCTAACTCGGTGTTCGTAGGCAGACGGGCCAATGTTGAGGTCACTCAGTGGTGTTAATGTGATCTCGCTTACGTTTTTTGTTTTGTTTTTGTTTTCTTCCCAGAAACTATTCTGAACCCTCTGCAATCAGCCTAACTCGGTGTTCGTAGGCGGTCTGCCAGTGTTGCAGTAATCAAGGCAGGTTATCAAAGCGGCGACTGACTGACAAGTCTGGCTCAGTTGCAGGAGCGGCCAGTGCTTTTTGGCTGAGACTGGGATACGTTCGAACTCGGAAACTTTATCAGTTCAATTACAAGGACTGGAATTTAAGTTCAGTGGTGGTGAAGTAGAGCTTCATGTCCTCGGACGTCGGTTGACATATTAGGGACAAATTGTGACCAATGCCTAAGCGGCACGGTTCAATGTTGTTTTGCGGGGCGTCCACAGAAAGCGCCGTAGGGCTCATTAGCCTGGACGGAAAGCCCAGGACGGCCACCTCGACTTTCACGCAGCTCCTGAACTTGACTATGACAGTCGAAACCTGTCCAATAAATAGTCCTTGCTAAGCTAATAATAATAATAATGCCGGTGTGTCTCCTCTATTGTTTTCGTTGTCTTGATGACGCAAATGATGTCAGCGGTGCCGGCGACAACGACGCGGCAAGTCTTGTCTCCTCTATGGTTTCGTTGTTTTGATGACTCAGTGTGGTGCCGACGACAACGACGCGGCAAGTCTTGTCTCCTCTATGGTTTCGTTGTTTTGATGACTCAGTGTGGTGCCGACGACAACGACGCAAGTCTGTCTCCTCTGTAGTTTCCGGTTGTTTCATGACGCGGCACGGTGGTGCCGACCGACGACGCATGTCTTGTCTCCTGCCTGTTTTTGTTGTTTCATGACTGACGCATCGTGGTGCCCATTGGCCGTGCCGCCGGCTGACTGACGCACGTGGTGCCGACTACCGTGCCGCCGGCAACCAGCCACGGCATGTCTTGTCTCCCGGTCTGTAGTTTCATCGTTTCATGACTGACGCAACGTGGTGCCGACTACCGTGCCACCGGCAACCAGCCACGGCATGTCAGTCTTGTCTCCTCTGTAGTTTCGTCGTTTCTTGACTGACGCAATGTGGTGCCGATTACGGTGCCACGGCGGCATGTCTTGTCTCCGTAGAGTTTTCCGTTGTCACGTTTTCAGTGATGACGCAATGTGGTATCGGTGAGACAGTAATCACCGCTTGTGGATCTCCTCAGTCTGGTTTCCGTTGTTTTCATGACGCAGCCGTGTCAATAGTGGTACAGCCGGATGACTATCACAGTATGTCTCATTTATCTCTTGAACTGTGTGGAAGGTGTTTAGCGGCATGGACTTGGTCGGCGGTGTTCAGTCCCGCTGGTCGAGTCAAGACTTCGAGGTAGTGTCGGCAGTCACTGACTGACACGGTGATAGAGCCCAGTGTTTGCCAAGGTCAGTCCGTGTTCACCGTCACTGCTACAGTACTGAGCAGGGCCCCACTCAGTAACGTGTCAGCGCCGAGGACAAGGTCCACGGCGGGCCTCTCTTTCCCTTCGCAGACTCGCTCAGTCTCTCGCTCCGCTCTTCGACCTCCCGGCCGTGCACGTGTTAGTACCCTAGCTGTGATGTGAGCTGCCATGATCAGGTGCTGGTGTAGCTTCGCTTCTGTTTGCAGCACCCGCAACTCAAATGTCAAGCGCGGTGGGGCGGCGATGAGAGAAAGGGGCGAGGACGCCGAGTGTTCCCCCAACACGTTACCCACATCAGCCCCAGGCCAGACCACCGAGTACGTGTAGCGCACGGTGCACGGGCCGTCAGTGGCTGGCTCTGTGGGGCCCGTTAGGGGCGCGACTGATCAACCCACTTCACCACTCACACTTTCCCACCGCACACTGAATGGCTGGTACCAACGTGGTCAACGACTATGTGGCAGGGGCGATAGGAGGTAACAGAGAGAGTGTGTCTGTGTGTGTGTGAACACCGGTTTTGTGTGTCATAGTGTGTGTGTGTGTGTGTGTGTGTGTGTGTGTGTGTGTGTGTGTGTGTGTGTGTGAACACTGGTGTGGTGTTAGGACGGTGTGTGTGTGTGTGAACGCCAGTGTCGTGTCACAAGTTGTTGTGTTAGGACGGTGTGTGTTTGTGTGAACGCCAGTGTGTGTGTGTGTGTGTGTGTGTGTGTGTGTGTGTGTGTGTGTGTGTGTGTGTGTATGAGAGAGAGAGAGAGAGAGAGAGAGAGAGAGAGAGAGAGAGAGAGAGAGAGAGAGAGAGAGAGAGAGAGAGATTTTATGTGATTTATTGATCTTATAGTTATACACCCGTCATCGCTTCCGTCAAGAACCGAAATATAATGCGGATCCATGAAATTATTATTATTATTATTATTGGTCACTTTTATGTAGCGCTATTCTATTCCCCTACCGTGACAAAAAGAAAAAGAAAAGAAAAAAGAAAAGAAAAAAGAAGAAGAAGAAAAAAACTAGCTAGTAACTGCTGCATATAGTAAAAAGACCAGAGCTATGCTATGAATGTTTTAGATGTCTATGGAAAGCAGAGATGGCCGAGTTATTCCGTCTTTATTGCTGAGCAGCTAAAAAAAAAACAAACCACACACACAAAAAACAACAAGCCACACAGCATTTACACGTGACATGCTGATGGCTGGCCGTTCAAGGGCTTTTCTTTTGACCTTGCTAATAGTTAAAATACCGAACTGTTGTGCATGTCTCCAGTGACAGTATGAGTGACTGCGCAGCGTACAGAAAAAAACATAATTCTCCGTTAGCTAAAACTCCACTCACCGTGTATTGACACCAGGTCAGCCGTGTGGGTCGTTTTTTTGTGTGTCTGTGTAAACTGAGACTGTGTAGCTAAAGCATGCTATTTTGTATCGCTGGGAGGAACACTCCAAGGGCCAGTGAGGATTTTCTTTTTCTTTTTACATTCGTGTGCGCGCATAAGTGTGCCCCCCTCCCCCCTTACACACACACACACACACACACACACACACACACACACACACACACACACACACACACACACACACACACACACATGCACAGACATGGCTGACACACATACAGGCCGGCCTGCTAGGACCCACACAGAAATCGGAACAAGAAAAAAGAAGATGCTTTGAAAAGGCTAGTTCCCTTCAATACACTTAGTGGTGGCCTCTGCAAGCATTTATGTCTGAACACTATGAGCCCCCCCTCCGAGCCCCCCCTCCCCCCAAGAAAGGCTAAGGTACATGGTGTGGGGCCAGCTTTGGCCGTAATTCTGTCTTCATAAAGAGGATTTGCTCTGTGCCCTTTACATCTCAGACTCAAAGCAATTTACAATGACAAGGCTAGGGGCCTTTTAGAAATTCCGTGTATTATTCCTGTATTCCCAGCGAGCAGTTGCACTCACCTATGTAATCTTTTACTGGCTGGTTTTTCAGGATGTGCGGGTGTGGCTGTGGGCCACCCTTTGGACACCGTCAAGGTAAGACTGATGCTCAGCAGCAGTACTGTGTGTGAATGAATGAATGATCATTTATAGGGCGTATAAAACTTCCGTGCAACAATATAAGTGTGTTCACAGTGCAGGGGTTTGGGGGAAAGAAGCAGGCATTTTCATATACACACACATGCACATCGTAACAAGCACAATGAATCGAGCACAAGCACGCGCGCGCACATGCACATGTGCCAGCACACACAGATATATACACACACACATGCGCGCGCGCGTTACCTCAGATGCATTGGTTCCCAGGTAACGCGGCGTACACTAAAAGGCGACCTGCTACTGCAGGGACACTGGGGGAAAGAGGACGCGGCGGGCCCAACGCACAAGTTTTAACACTTTAGATAATTGGGGCCATAAAATGCCCACCCAATCAAAAAAGAAAAAGGACAGGTAAGAAAGGTTAAAGGGTCATAGCCCGAAACACACAATACACTCAGTTACAGTAATAATACTGTACATTTATCATTCGCTCATCAACGCCCTGAGCACTCACGCGAAACATATTAACCTAAATACAGTATTCTGTACACACGTAGAGCACACGGTCCTACCAAAACAGTTTACATAAGGTATTATATGGAAACGCGCGCACACACACACACGCACAAGGATAGACACAATGACTATAAGCTGGCAGAAACTGGGTATTGATATTAGCTGGTGAGAAGAGGACGGTTTTCAGTTTGGCATTAAAAGATGACAGGGTTGAGCAGTGTCTAAGGTCTTGTGGGAGTGAATTCCAAATGTGGGGTCCAAAGCAAGAGAAAGCACGAAAGCCATGACTCTTGCGTTTGTATTGCTGGATTTTCAGCATGCGGTTGTCAGAAGAAGAGAGTAGTGTACGAGACAGAGTGTAGACATGTAGCAGTTCAGATAGGTAAGCAGGACCAGAACCATTTATAGCATTGAAAGACATACAAGCGACTTTATATTTAAGGCGTTCTGAAATGGGAAGCTAGTGCAGTTTTTCCAGGAGAGGTGTTGAGTGCTAGTGCCAAGAGAATGAGTCTTCAGCAAAGTTTTGAATTTTCTGGAGAGGTTGGATGACAGAATTAGGTGTACCCATGAGGAGACAGTTGCAGTAGTCGAGTCGTGCGAGGATATAGGAGGTAACAAGAGTCTTGGCAGCATCTTCAGTGAGAAACCTGCGGATCGAACTAATGCGTTCAAGCTCGAGATAAGCAGTTTGGTAGATTTTTATGACGTACTTCTTCATGGACAGGTTTGATTCGAGAATGACTCCAAGGTTCCTGGCAGAATCAGAGAAGGGGATGTTGTGAGAGCCCAGAGTAATCGAACCAGGGAGGGAAACGGTGGAAGGTCTCAAGGAAGATGAAAATGGAAAGAGAAGAGCTTCTGTTTTGTCGTTGTTAAGTTTGAGCTGATTTTCGGTCATCCATGTTTTTATGTCATTTTGTGCATGCATCGAGTTTGTTGGTCTTCTGCTTCTGAAAGGTTAAAAAAGAAAAAGAAAAAAGAAGAAGAAATAATTCAAAGAGGATAAAATAGAGATCCATGTACAGACTGTCAACGATTCTAGCATGACTGTAATTTGTTGCAAATTTTTAGCTGTCAAAAAAGATCATAGTAATGGAGTTTCAACAGTAAATTTTGTTCAAATGGCGCCAAAATAATCAAAGGGAGGCAACTTAGGTTTTGAGTGATATTGCGACAATACACACCTTTAATTACAGAATCAGCCTTAGCTGTTTGTACTACCCCCGTTCTCCATTTGCAGTTTGAAAAGATGAAAGTTTTTTTCTTTCATTCTTGTTTGGTTTTTATCTGTTCCAAAGAAACAGCGTTACTCTAACTTGTTTCAGACTAATATTCTCAAAAGGTCTTGTGTATGAAAGTGCCATATGTTTTGCTTTCTTACTATGCTACTTAAAAATCCTTTTAATACAAACAGACGGATGCTTTAAGACACATCTGCAGAGACGGCAGAGCTGCCAACCACTGACATAGAGAACTACGAAAATACGCATTTGAATAAACCTATTACTGCTGCTGGGCGGTTCAGTGGAGCTGCTTTGCACGAGTGAATGCCCTTTGTAATCTTTCGCGTAAGACGTCGTGAGAGGCCGCAGCGTCAATTCCGTGCCGATTTCTGAGTAGACGTTGCTTCACGCCGTGTACAACAATGGAAGTTGAACCTATAATTGCGAAGTAGTACAAATGTCAACACTGTTGCAAAGACAAGCTGGAGGAAGAGTTATGAGCTACAACGAAAGAAGTGTGTTTTGAGAGTAGAGCGAAAAGAACGAACTGAGTCTGCCTCCCTGGTGCTCCGGCCTGAACGGATTCTCTGCTGGTGATTAGCGTCCAGCCAACCGTGGAGGCCGTACCTGGGCCCAGATCACATAACAAGTAGCCGTTCCGCCCGCTGTTCATATCGCTTGCGTTTCACTGTGTGTGTGTGACCTAATTGAAGAGGCGCGACCGGCTACGGGCAAACACGCAACGCATGCGTGGCCCGTCCCATGCGGAGAGATAATGTGAGCGTTTTGGGTTCTCGCCCTGCAGAGGGAACCCCGCCCGACTCTTGACTGAAAGAATTTTCTTCTCCAGGGTCAACCTTCTGTGCTGACTCTTAGTTCGGTGTGCGTTCCACCCCCGTGTTACCACAGTAGCACGTAAAAGATCCCGGTTATTCTTCCATAAGTCATTAAGTGTGGGTGGCAGGTTAAACACGCATGCACCTTATGTATGTAGCTTTGCATGAAGTGACATGGTGCATAGTTGTGTGGTGTACACAGAACGCGTGCCAAGATGGCAGCAGTTTTTGATGCGGCACCAGCCATGCCAGTACACCGCTTCGGTGAATATTAAAAAGTGCACTATGAAAAAGCTATTCACTCATGTAGAATCACATGCGAGCACTGTGAGTCTGGTCGAGAGCGGAAAATAACGCTATATAAAAGCAATCAACAACAACCCGAATTAGTTTCTGCGTTCTCCGGACCCACCGCGTAAACATCAGTAATACATGGAGTTTGTTGTTGTTTCCAGTTACTCAACGAGCCCAGCCGAGCGCATGCCTCTCATCATCTTCCCTCATGTGTGCGCATGCCTCTCAGACTGATCTTCCCTCATGTGTATGTAAGGTGTAGCCTAATGGGTGTTGTCAGTGAGTTCAGTCACGTCACATACCGTGACTCCCCGTAAACTCTTGAATTTGTTTTACCCTCAGGTAAAAAGCGCCAGAAAACTGTAGGTGGATTTGTTCAGTGCCTTTTCACTGCTCTCCAGTATTTGACCCTCGTCTTGCTCCTGTGACTTTTTGTGTTCTATGATCCCTGACCTGTTTGACTCCACTCATTGACTCGTCTCCCACGAACCCTCGCTGTCTTCAGTTTCTGCGGCACCACCTCTCCTGTCACCCCTAGTCTTTTGTCATCCTTCATTCGTCTTCAGTCATGACTTCTGTGACCTTTTGTCTTCTACACACCCTTGTTTTCTGTGACCCCTCGTCTTTTGTGACCTCTCATTCTCCGCCGTGAGGACTTCTGTGACTGCAGCGTGACTTTGTGTCTCGTCTTTTGTGGCCTCTCACTTTCTGTGATCTTTTGTCTTCTTCAGCCCTCTGTCTTCCGCGACTTCCCATCTTCTGTGATGATTTCTGGGACCTTAGGTCTGTGACCCCCATACTGTTCCGTTCTTGGCTTGGCTTGTATCTATGACTGCGATTGAAACTGATTGACCATAGAGAACACAGCACGGCACAGGCAAAGTAACTAATGACATCCGTAAATAGTTAGATGGCTGCAGAAAAGACCCACTAACCCTACACACAGCAGCAAAGACCCACTAACCCACTTAATGGTATAAATTGAAATATGACCCACAGCCGGCTTTGCCCGGGGTGAGTGAACAACGAAAGGATACCTCTCACTTTTCGCCTTGGACTTAGTTGGAGCCAAGGTGAATAAGCGTCACGGACCCTGTCGACAGGGATGGAAGCACATGTATAGATGCCATTTCTCAATATTTTTATGCCACCAGCAGCAGAAAACAACAACAACCCTACACACAGCTGCAGAAAAGACCTCCAATCCTACACACAGCAGCAGAAAAGACCCCCAACCCTACACACAGCAGCAGAAAAGACCCCCAACCCTACACACAGCAGCAGAAAAGACCCCCAACCCTACACACAGCAGCAGAAAAGACCCCCAACCCTACACACAGCTGCAGAAAAGAACCCCCAACCCTACACACAGCTGCAGAAAAGACCCCCCAACCCTACACACAGCTGCAGAAGATACCCACAACTCTACACACAGCAGCAGAAAAGACCCCCCAACCCTACACACAGCTGCAGAAGATACCCACAACTCTACACAGCTGCAGAAAAGACCCACAACCCTACATACAGCAGCTTGTATCTATGACTACATTTGAAATTGATTGATCATAGAGAACACAGCACGACACAGGCACAGTAACTAATGACATTCGTAAATAGATGGCTGCAGAAAAGACCCACTAACCCTACACACAGTAGCAAAGACCCACTAACCCACTTAATGGTATAACTGGAAATACGACCTACAACCGCTCTTGGGTGAGTGTACAACGGAAGGATACCACTCTCTTTTCGCCTTGGAGCCAAGGTGAGTAAGTGTCAAGGACCCTGTCGACAGCGATGGAAGCATGTCTATAGAAGCCATTTCTCCTGCTGTTGGCGTAAAAATTGATGTTTGAAGGTCGCAAGAACACGACTGCGAGTGCTGCCATTGCGTGCCCAGCACTCAGTCTGTACCGGTGACGTCAGGAGCATGGCCGGCATTGGGTATCACATCACATAAAAGTATCACATCACGAACCAACCTCATTCTGGTCTTCAGTGGTAAAGAACAAACCATCATTACTGCACCCCGAGGAGCTCAAATTCAGTTGAAAAACAGCAACAACAAAATCCTTTCGTATAAATTATAAATATTGACAGAACAACCAAGCGAAGTATGAGCACAGTGGCCTACATGCCATGTGCGGCAGTATAATTCATGTCGGTCTTTTGGAGTTCAAGTTTCGTGCAATTTTTTTTTTGTTGCGAATTTTCGCTATGATGATCACAGAGGTGACTCCTGTGTGAATTTAATCTTGCCTGTATGTGTGAGACTAGACACTTTACTCCCTTTGTGACACATTACACCCCCGTGTGATTTTAGAGCCAGCGGGGATATTGCAGCCCGGCATAGATCTATATTGACTCGTTTTGATGTGCGCCATTTAACAGACCAAATGAAAATCCTGGCCTGTGATGTAAGTGGACTTGACAGCCATGAACGAAGAGAAAATACTAATGATGTATAAATTTGGTTAGTGCTTAGGCGGACAGTTAAATAACCACCGGTAAAAACTTTCACGGGGATATTAACAGTTGTTTTTTTCACTCGCAAAAGCAGGCTGTTTTTACAATATTACATGAACTGTGACGTGCAAGACTGTGGGTTGTGACGTGAGACAGTGTTAAAACCTGTGACGCCTTTATTTGACAGTCAACAGAGGATTTATTTGTGACGCTATGATGAGATGATAACGAGGGCTGTAAATTTGAAGAGCGCTCTGTTACAGTGTTAGTCTGTATATATCCAAGCTCTACAAATCGTGCTCCCGGCGCAGTCGTGTTCACCCATAGTTCAGGAGCTGTGTGAGAGTGGAGGTGGCTGTCCTGGGCTGTCCGTCCTAACGAGCCTTAGGTTTCCGTGGATGTAAAGCAATATTAAACCATGCTTCGGCATTGGTCTCAGCTTGTCCCAAATAATGTAATATGTCAACCGACGTCCGAGGACATTAAGCAGCACAGCCGAACCAAGTCATGTTCAGAGAGTTCAGGAGCTGTGTGAGAGTCGAGGTGGCCGTCCTGGGCTCCTCGTCCTAACGAGCTTTATGGTTTCCGTGGAAGTAAAGCAATACTGAACCATGCTCACGCATTGGTCTCAGCTTGTCCCTAATATGTCAACCGACGAACACAGCAGCAGCAGTCATGTTCAGAGCTTAGGAGCTGTGTGAAAGTCGAGGTGGCCGTCCTGGGCGCCCGTCCCTAATAAGCCTACGGTTTCTGTGGACGTAAAGCAACACTTCAACAGTCATGTTGTCAAAGAGACACTGTACAACAATGTTGTTTTTCTCTCCAACCAACACCAGGTGCAGATGCAGACTCAGGAACCCCATGCCTTCAAAGGAACATGGGACTGCATCAAGGCAGTCTCCCATCAAAACCTGGTAAGACAACTAAACTCAGTTTAAAGGCTTCACGACAGTCTCCCATCAAAACCTGGTGAGTAAGATGACTAAACTGAATTTAAAGGCTTCATGACAGTCTCCCATCAAAACCTGGTGAGTAAGATGACTAAGCTCAGTGTAAAGGCTTCAATTACTTCAAGACAGTCTCCCATCAAAACCGGGTGAGTAAGATGACTAAACTCAGTTTAAAGGCTTCATCACAGTCTCCCACCAAAACCTGGTGAGTAAGACAACTAAGCTGAAGGGATGTGCGACTGCATCGTCTTATCAAGGCAATCTCCCACCAAAACCTGTTGAGTAAGATGACTAAGCCTGGTCTAAAGGGATCAAGACAGTCTCTCATAATAACCTTATGAGTGAGATGACTAAGCACAGTTTAAAAGGGTGTGGGATTACATCAAGACAGCTTCCATCATAACCTGATGAGTGAGATGACTAAAGCCAGTCTAAAGGAATGTAAGTTTGCATCAAGACAGTCTCTCATCATAAAGTTGTGGGTAAGATGTCTGAGCCCAGTCTAAAAGAATGTGGTATTGCATCAAGCCAGTCTCCCATCAGGGATTAAAGAATGTGGGATTACATCAAGACAATGAGTCTCCCATCAGGTCTAAGAGATTGTGGGATTGCATCAAATGTGTCCCATCATAAGTGGTGACTCAACTTGATCCGCTCCCTCCAAAATTCCCACTGGCCATGAATGCCCAAAGACTGTCCACACCAAAACCATAGAGGGTAATACTGGTACAAGGACTCCATGGTCACACCCTCCATCTTTTTTCTTCTTTTTCTTTTGTTTTTCGTAATGCACATACACCCAGACTCCCAAAAGACTAGGGGTGATTGTGGTCACCTGTCATAAGGAAGACCCTCTGATACAAGCCCACCTCCATTAGAGTTCATCTATCCTACAAGACATACTTCTCATTACAACTTTGGCAAACGCCTCTAATCCATTTCTTTACGTTGTAAATGAGAGATGCTGTAGAAACAAAACAAAAAACCCAAGAAAAACAGGCATGGTTATTTTTTCAGAACCGAGGGTTTTTCCGAGGCATGTCATGGCCGCTGGTGTCGTTTGGCTTCATGAACTCAGCGTTTTTCGGCATGTATGGCCACCTTCTACAACTCTTCGGGCATAACCTACGAGAAACAGCAGAGCCGCATTTCTTACAGACCTTCACAGCTGGATTCTTGGCCACCTTCCCCACTGTCTTCCTGGCCTGCCCAATCGACGTGGTCAAAGTCACGCTGCAGTCACAGATAGAGCACAGTGTTTGCCCTAACACAGGTAATTCACAGTGGACTGCCTGTCTGCCCCAGCCATGTGGGCAGAGTCACGCTGCAGTCACAACAAATTAAGGGGGCGGGGATAGCTCAGTGGTTAGAGCGCCGGACTCGTGATTGAAAGGTCGCGGGTTTGAATCCCTGCTGGAACGGCGGGAGAATTTTCTTCTCCAGGGTCGACTTTCTGTGCTGACTCTTATTTCGGTATCCGTTCCACCCCCGTGTTACCACAGTAGCACGTAAAAAATCCCGGTCATTCTGCCAAAAATGCAGGTGGCAGGTTACAGCTAAACACGCATACACCTTACGTATGTGGCTTTTATTGAACCGTGCTTCGGCATTGGTCACACAACTTGTCCCTAATATGTCAAATTACATCTGAGGACATTAAGCATCAACTCATCATCATCATGCAGTCACAACACAGGTAATTCACAGTGGACTGCCTGTCTGCCAGTCTGCCCCAACCACATGGGCAATCACACTGCAGTCACAACACGGGTAATTCACAGTGGAATGCCTGTCTGCCCCAACCACATGGGCAGAGTCACACTGCAGTCACAACACAGGTAATTCACAGTGGACTGCCTGTCTGCCCCAACCACATGGGCAGAGTCACACTGCAGTCACAACACAGGTAATTCACAGTGGACTGCCTGTCTGCCCCAACCACATGGGCAGTCATGCTGCAGTCACAACACAGGTAATTCACAGTGGAATGCCTGTCTGCCCCAACCACATGGGCAGTCATGCTGCAGTCACAACACAGGTAACTAATTCACAGTGGACTGCCTGTCTGCCCCAACCATGTTGGCAGAGTCATGCTGCGGTCACAGATAGAGCACAGTGTTTGCCCTAACACAGATACTTCACAGTGGACTGCCTGTCTGCCCTAGGGATGTGGTCAGTCATGCTGCAGTCACAGCACAGGTAATTCAGGAGACTGTCTGTTTGCCCCAGTGATGTGGTCAGGGTCACACTGCAGTGACCACACAGTTAATTCACAGGAGACTGTCTGTCTGCCCCAATGATGTGGTCAATCATGCTGCAGTGACAACACAGGTAATTCACAGGAGACTGTCTGCCCCAATGATGTGGTCAGTCACACTGCAGTGACAATGCAGGTAATTCACAGGAGACTGTCTGCCCCAATGATGTGGTCAATCATGCTGCAGTGACTACACAGGTAATTCACAGGAGACTGTCTGCCCCAATGATGTGGTCAGTCACACTGCAGTGACAACGCAGGTAATTCACAGGAGACTGTCTGCCCCAATGATGTGGTCAGTCACACTGCAGTGACAACGCAGGTAATTCACAGGAGACTGTCTGTCTGCCCCAATGATGTGGTCAATCATGCTGCAGTGACTACACAGGTAATTCACAGGAGACTGTCTGCCCCAGTGATGTGGTCAGTCACACTGCAGTGACAATGCGGGTAATTCACAGGAGACTGTCTGCCCCAATGATGTGGTCAATCATGCTGCAGTGACTACACAGGTAATTCACAGGAGACTGTCTGTCTGCTCTGATGATGTGGTCAGAGTCACACTGCAGTGACGACGCAGGTAATTCACAGGAGACTGTCCGTCTGCCCCAATGATGTGGTCAGTCATGCTGCAATGACCATGCAGGTAATTCACAGGAGACTGTCTGTCTGCCCCAGTGACGTGGTCCAAGACACACTGCACTCACAACATAAATAGACTGCCTGCCTGCCCCAACAACATGGTCAACTTTACACTGCATCACAACTCAATTTTGTCCATATTTTGGTAAGACTGAAAGTTTCTATGGATACAACTTTTAACTTTGTAGCTTATTTAGCTTACAAAGGGCAGTGTTGTAAGCATCATATAATCTTCTTCTTTTGAGTGACCTTCTTCATCATATTGAAAATTATGTCACTGTTAGGGGTTGTGCAGCAGAAAAACAAAAAAATAAAACTTGTACAAACAAACAAGCATTGAGTTTTGAGTGTCCCACTGGCATATCTGACTAGGCCAGTGCAGCTGCTGTAGTGGTCACTGGGGGCAACCCCAACCAGCACAGCCTTAGCCTTAGCCTCGGTACTGTTTACAGGTGAAGTGGGGCCTACTCTGAGGGTACTGATTTTGGAAGTCTCCAGATAATAACAACCTCATACTTCATCACTGAAGTGACATGGGTGTTTTATGTGCTATGCAAGTCTCAACAAAAATAATGGCTTTTCTGTTTTGCATGAGAGATGTGTGAGCTGTCTTTTCTAAGATGATGCAGTGTGTCTCCCCCACAGGTGTGAGAAAAAGGGTCCATTTCTACAAAGGCCCAATGGAGGCCACACGCGAGATCTTCAGAAAAAGTGGGCTACGAGGCACGTTTCGGGGCTTCTGGACACAGCTGGCACGAGACAGTCCTGCCAACGCCGTTTACATGTCCTTCTATGAAGTATCTGCTTACGAGGGAGGTCGGTACTTCAAATCTGTCCCATCACAGGTCGTCAACTTTGTCAGTGGCGGACTGGCTGGTGTGGTCAGCTGGATTATAATCATGCCACTGGACGTCATCAAAAGTCGAATGCAGGCAGATACACGTCAGAAGTGCTATGGTGGGTTCTGGCACTGTGCCAAGAAGGCCTACAACCAGGAAGGGTGGAAGGTCTTTTACCGAGGCTGTCTGGCTGTGTCTTTGAGGGCTTTCCCAGTCAATGCGGTGACTCTGATGGTCTACACTGAAGTTCTTGTGACCATGAATAAATACAACCAGCCCTCATGATGACGTAGACTTTTAGGCTGCCTGAACCTGACTGCATCCCTGTGACACGGGTATATTTATGTAGGTGCTAAAGTCTAGACCCGGTTTTTATTTATTCACCTGTGTGCCAGTCATGTTGAGCAGACCACTTGTAGATAATTTGATGACTGTTTTACATATCCATTTATTTCTGTATCAAGATAACTTCATGTTGACTGATTTATATTCATTTTTTCACCCATCAAGTGCTTGATCTAAGGCCTTACATACTGAAATAATTTGAGAAAAATTGTTTTTCTTTCTTTCTTCCTTCTAATGATCGTTTTTGACTTGTTTGAATGAAAAGAATGTTTTTCTTCAAAGTTTGAAGTGCACGAACCAAGGATACGCAAAATACCTGGGGTCTCGCAGTTTAAAGAACAAGTTAACTTGATTCAGATCATCTCAAATGGAAAATGCAATCTGGGTGTTATCTCTGGCATTTCAGTGTTTTCTACACCCAAGTTATGTACTAAATGACTACACATGATGCAGGGGTGGGGGTGGGGGGTGGGTGTAGAAACAAAACTGATGATTTCCGATTGTACACAGACCGTGAGTCATTGAGTGACCATGCATCCCCTGTGTCTCAGATGACACCCACACCCCCACTCCATCCTGAATGAAGGTTGTTTGCCCGACAGCTTGGGAGATATGACTATCATAGCTCAGTGTCTGTTTTTTGACTCCCACCAAGCGAGTCTATGTAATGACCAGTGTTGGGTGGATGTGGTTTCTGTGCAATATCTTGCGAGTGCAATCACTGTCGGAAAGCTTGGTGAATGTGGGGTTTGCCTGACAGTGATAGCTTGTGGGTGTGGTTTCTGTCTGAAAACAGTGATTGTCTGGTTGCAGTGAGTGACAGCTTACATGTACATGGAGCCTTTTTTGCGGAGCAAAGTGGAGGTTGCATGTGTGCTGCGTGGATGACTGGGTATGCCCTAGCAGAACAATACCTGTGTAAAACAATACCTGTGTACAGGGTATGTCTTAACAGAACAATACTGTGTACATACTGTTTTTGTTCTCTGCCTTGTGGTTACAGCAGCATGCATTCTTATTGAATGCTATTGATTGATTGATTGATGATCACTTATATAGCGCTATTCTCCGCTCTCTTGAGCAGACTCACTGCGCTCGCCTGTGGTTCTACATGAGTGACAAGCTTTTTATAGCGCGTTTTTTGAATATCCACTGAAGTGGTGTACTTACAGTGCTGGCATGGCTGGTGCCACATGAAACTGCAGCCATCTCGGCGCAAGTTCTGTGTACACCATACAACCATGCACCATGTCACTTCATGCAAAGCCACATACGTAAGGTGTATGCGTGTTTAGCTGTAACCTGCCACCTGCACTTTTGACAGAATGACCGGGATTTTTACGTGCTACTGCGGTAACACGGGGGTGGAACGGATACCGAAATTAGAGTCAGCACAGAAAGTCGACCCTGGAGAAGAAAATTCTCCCGCCGCTCCTACAGGGATTTGAACCCGGGACCTTTCAGTCTCGAGTCCGGCGCTCTAACCACTGAGCTATCCCCGTCCCCGACAGCTATGCTGTTGGATGACCATACTACACAATGTCAAGGAGTTTGGGGCATGTTCCAGTCGCACAAAATTTGAATTTCATCAACAAATGTCATTTTCCCTCAAACCACAACCATTTTGATGGCCAGATCTGACTGCCATAGCCAGCAGCTTGAAATAAGAAACCCATATATTTTCATCCGATTGAACAAAAGTGTGAGGCTGTGATCATCAGTGGTACACCTCATCTTCCTTAAACAATCACATTACCATTTTTTTGGATAATATCATTGTGATAAATGTTAAACTTTGTGCAGCAGTAGTGCTTACTTAGCTGTACCTATTAAGTACCATTTATTATTACCTTTGCAAAATTTGCACGAGTATCTTACTGCTGAATTTTCAATGCATTTTGCATGCATTTTTTTTATACTTTTTTTTTTATACCATACTTGTTCTCTTTATTTAAGAGTTCTATTTTCCCAGTTTTATTGTAAATTCTCTGAGCATTTTCTGTTTTTATTTATGAACTTTTAAGAGTTAAATTTCTATCCTAAAGTATTGCTGAAATTTGATGGTTTAATTTGCTTAATAGTCAATAAAAAATAAATTAAAAAAAGTAAAGATGAAAGTCCAATTCAATGGCCAGTCTCCATTCAATATATATATATACAACTCAGCTTCAGGGATTTGCTAATTGCTACACAAATCCAGACTGCCAACCTGCTAAAATGATGCAGTAATGATGGCAGTTAGCTTAGTAACATACATCAGTCATAAAATATAAAAATAAAACTTAGAGATGAAAGTCAAATTTATTGGCCAGTCTCCAATATACCAGTCAGCTTTTGGGATCTGCTACACCAAATCCAGTTTGCGGAGTTGCTAAAACGATGTGATGATGGCAATTTGTTGGCCCAGGTCAGTGCTGCCCCCTCTCCCCAAGAAAAAGAAAGGAAAGAAAATGGATGCAACTGTTGGGCTGGTTCAGCTACTAAAGATGGTGTAGTCAGCAGTTTATTACACACTCTTAGCTAGGTAGAGGTAGAAGAGCTAGATGACATGTTGCAAGTCTCCACAGATCTGCTCATTGAGCTAGATGACATGTTGCAAGTCTCCACAGATCTGCTCATTGAGCTAGATGACATGTTGCAAGTCTCCACAGATCTGCTCATTGAGTTAGATGACATGTTGCAAAACTCCACACATCTGCTCATTGAGCTGGATGATATACTGCAAATCTCCACAGATCTGCTCATTCTCACAGTCCACAACTTGTTCATTTACATGACTTAGTTTCCTTGCTGCCTGCTCTGAATGGTAGCAACAATGAAATGTGTTGAACTCCTTTTTTTCTTCAAGCTGCTGTCTGTCCCTAATATGTCAGCCTGATGTGTGAGGATGTTAACTTTAAGCCCCACATAATCTTCAAGCTGCTGAATGTTTTGGATGGAATTTACAAGTGTGAGAATTTTATCCCTGGTCTGGTGATAATAGAACCAAAAACAAGACCAAGTCATTTTCTCCATGTACCTTTTGTGGGAAAAACTTGCGCATCTATACAGAGGAAGATTTTTTAAACAAATTTGTTGTGTGTGTTTTGTTCTGAAAAATAAAGATTGTGTGAAATGCATAACAGTGTACCAGTGTAGTAAACAGCTGAACAGTGTATTTTACGTTCACATTTACCTGGGCTCCATCTTAATTTTCTATGCAGACAGACAGTTCAAAAACTGTTTTTATACATTTCATATATTGCCCTCATGTAACCCTAATGTTTGTTTGGGCATAAAACACCAAGTTACTTACAATGGGTCTGTATAGTAAAACACACACACACATGCTCTGCAGATACTTATACAGGTTCTCTTTAGAATGGGCAAAGAGTAGCTTCCTGATTGGCCATTTGTGTTAGCTCTTTTTATATTTTTTATACGCAGCTTCCTGATTGGCCATTTAATTATTATTATTTTTTAAATATATGTAGTTTCCTGGTCGGCCAGTTGTGTCAGCTCATTTTTTTATTTTATGTACATATGTGTGTGTAGCTTCCTGATTGGTCAGTTGTGTCAGCTCATTTTTTAATTTTTAATAAATTATATATATATAACACTTCCTGATTGACCAGTTGTTTCAGCTCTTTTAATTTCTTATATATAGCTTCCTGATTGACCAGTTATGTTAGCTCATTTAAATTTGTGTCAGCTCATATTATATGGCGCTTCCCAATTGGCCAGTTGACAGCTCTTAATTATATATATATATATCTTCCTGATTGACCAGTTGTGTCAGCACATTTTTTTCTTCATATGTTTTTTTTACAGATATAGCTTCCCTATTGACCAGTTGTGTCAGTTTTTATATATATCATATATAGCATTCTCATTGGCCAGCGGTGTTGGCTTATATATATATATTATCTTTTTACATATATAGCTTCCTGACTGACCAGTTATGTCAGCTCTTTTAATTAAAAAAATAATAATATATATATAAAAATATATCCCCGATTGCCCAGTTCTGTCAGCTTATTTTCTTTAGATTTACATAAAGTATAAAACCGACACAACTGGCCAATCAGGAAGCTATTATAATAGCTTCCTGATTGGCCAGTTGTGTCGGCTTTTATACTTTATGTATATCGCTTCCTGATTGACAAGTTGTGTCGGCTCATTTTCTTTTTCTCTATAGCTTCCTGAGTGGCCAGCTCATTTTTTATGGATATATAACCTGCCAGAATGGCAGACAAGATTTATTTTTCCATTTTAAATCTAAGCATCTGGCTCACTTTGTCAAGGAATGTAGGATATTCAACTGATGTGTGTGAGGGGCCCAGTGGTTTCTTTGGGGATGTTCTTTGAATCTCATCTACAGAAATATACTAGGTTAATAAGTTATTTTCATTGATGCTGCAGATGCAAACCATAACAAAATCCCATTCACTCACCACATGACCTTTGCTGTTGCTTGGTCATATTCCGGAGCTATTGCAACAATAGCGAGAAGACTGGCCTCTATTGAGATTAATGAAGGGAGGCAATAAGTTGTAATTTCCCATTTTGAATGCAAGTGAGCTGAGCATACTTTTACTCTCCTCTCCTCCCCCACCCCCCTGCCATCCCCCCTTTCAACAATGAATATGTAAGAAAAGAAATGAAGTAATCTAAGTGGCTGCCTGTAGACAACAAGAACAAAAGATCTTTTCAAAATGATAACTTTTATTCATTGGAAACTTCCACATGTCAGCTCTTTTTTATCAGATGAACACATCCAGAGATATTTTGAGACCACAACGAGCTGGTAGCTAGGTGTACCCCCTTATTTCTTTTCCCATGAAATAAGAAGCCTACACATTAGATAATCCAAAATAGGCAACGGAAAGCTGGCCTCATGAATGATGACAAAAACAGCAAAAATAGATGGACACAACGCTTGCAAAACAGACTGAGAGGAAGGTGATGCAGAAAAGAGAAAACCTCAAATGAAGTTACCAAAACAAAAATTCTGTATTGATCAGAACACTGTTATGGTATTTACAGCACAGACCATACTGTTTTTGGATGTTATGCTGGAAGCCAAACCAATTCCTGTGTGCAAAACTTGCTTAATGAAACCACAAGTGAAGATGACAACAAGGCTGTCATCACCTTTTTTTTTCTTCTTTTAAAAATAAATAAATACAGCATTGTAATCTTACAGTAACGGACTGGCAAGTAATCTTTCAAATTTCTATTTCTGGTACTGAGTGATCTGTCATCTCGGCCCACTGAAGAGATGTTTGCCAAGGTAAGCAGTTTCTGTTTCTGTCTGACACATGTTCATAAGAGCAGTCTCCAGAAAAGCACACCTTCCAAATTTTAGTCCCAGATAACAATAATGACTAGAAGCTGCATAGTTCCAATCTCAGGGAAGAAACTGTTGCCTTGTGGTTTAAAATTCATAGTATTGTAGAAGCAGACATATCAGACCTCCAGGTTCAGGCAGGTGCATTCACATACACTGCACAATCAAACCCATTGGAGGCCTTGTTTCATGCAGGTACACACACCGCACAATTAAACATGCATGAAGCTTCCAGTTTTGGACAGGTATATCCACACACACTATCAGAGGCCTCCAGTTTCAGACAGGTACATCCACACGCCGCACAGTCAAACACATAGGAGGCCTCCAGTCTCGGAGGCCTCCAGTTTCAGACAGGTACATCCACACATGCCATCAGGGGCCTCCACTTTCTGACAGGTACATCCACCCACACCATTAGAGGCCTCCACTTTCAGACAGGTACATCCACCCACACCAGTAGAGGCCTCCAGTTTCTGACAGGTACATCCACCCACATCATTGGATGCCTCCAGTTTCAGACAGGTACATCCACCCATGCCATCAGCATTCTCCAGTTTCAGGCAAGTACATCCACACACACCATCAGCATCCTCCAGTTTCAGACAGGTACATCCACACATGCCATCAGAGGCCAGGTACATCCACATATGCCATAATGTCCTCCAGTTTTGATCAAGTACATCCACACATACCATTGACATTCTCCAGTTTCAGGCAAGTACATCCACACATGCCTTCAGCTTTCTCCAGTTTCAGACAAGTACATCCACACATACCATCAGTGTTCTCCAGTTTCAGACAAGTACATCCACACAAGAGGTTGATCAAAAGACCTTGTCCAGCCACTCCTTCATGTAGACACAGGTGGCTGGGGAGATGGTTCCCCCCTCATGACACTGGTCAATCACCTGCAACAAAAATATATACAATATACCTGACAACACATGCTACACACCATATACCCTCTGGTCATGAGTCACCTACAAGGCTAGTCTACAATGCACACATCACAGGACTTCACCCAACTCCCCTCACCCCAGTCCGGCTCGTCAGCTGGTTGTCGATGCACATCACCACACTTCACACACACACTGTCTGTGGGTCGTTTACACATCAACATACATTAACCTACTCACAGAACAAACACAAAGAATATAGGATGACTTGGAATTTTTACTCAGAGAAGACGTACTCGCAGGGCAGAAACAGGCTAAAGGAACAGAAAAGATGGACTGTGCTCACAGGACTAAAGGAGCTGTGCTCACAGGACTAAAGGGGCAGAGAAGATGGACTTTACTCACAGAACACAGACTAAAGTGGCAGAGAAGATGGATCTTATTCACAGGACACGCAGGACTGAGCAAGGGGGGCACACTTCAGTCATGTGACAGACACAGGATAAAGGAGCAGAGAAGACACTTTACTCGCAAGACAGACAGACTAAATGAGCTTAGAAGACAGACACAAGCTTACAGAGCAAAAAACTGCAGTCAAAGGACAGACACTAGCTAACAGAGCAGAGAAGAAAGGCTTTATTCACAAGACAGACACAAGCTAACAGAGCAAAGAAGGCTTTCCTCACATGACACACACAGGTTAAAGAAGCTGAAAAAAGCATTTTGTTTTCCTCTCAGGACTGACATAGGCTTACAGAGTGGAGAAGAAAGACTTATTATTTGCAGGACAGACACAGGCTTAGAGAGTGGAAAAGAAGAGCTTTACTCACAGGACAGACAGGCTAACAGAGTAGAGCAGAAAGGATTTACTCATAGAACAGACACAGGCTAAGAGAGTGGAAAAGAATGGCTTTACTCGCAAGACAGACATAGGCTAATAGAGTGGAGCAGAAAGGCTTCACCTGTAGAACAGACAGGTTAAGCCAGCGTAAAAGAAAGGCTTTACTCACAGGACAAACATAGGCTAATGGAGTGGAACAGAAAGGCTTTACTCATACAACAGACACAGGTTAAGAGAGCAGTAAAGGCTTTACTCACTGGACACACAGGCTAACAGAGCAGAAAAGAGCTTTACTCATAGGACACACAGGCTAATAGAGTGGAAAAGAAGGGCTTTACTCACAGGACAGACCCCACAGGGCACTCTCATCAGTCCTGTGGTGGGGATCAGGGGCTTCAACAAGCGGTACATCCTGCCATCCTCACCTTCAGACCTGCCACTCCCAACCTTCACAATGTCCTTCACCTTGCCATCATAAATCAAGGTGTTGAGAACATCCTTGATGTCACTGACAGTAAGCTTAATCTGCACAGACAAAAAAATTCAAGAATGACCATTGCTACCAATATTTTCTGCTTGAAGTCTGGTCCAGGTGGGTGATACCTCACAATAAAGATCACCTGTGCACTTCAGCCACTCAGAACACCTCCGTTTTCCACACAGAACACAGGAAGAGTGGCTGCCATGGTTTGCAGGGCTGCCATGGTTTGCTCACAAGCTGAAGCACAGCAAAGATGCCATAGGCTGGTGGAGTCTGACCTAAACATTAAAAAAATAAGTAACAGTGCACTTTCACTGATGAGAAATCAGCTGCAATCAGTGAGGCAGTTTAGACATCACTGTGCACTCCACCAACACAGTAGGCTACCACATGGTGGTTCAGGTTGGGAGCTTGTGAGGAGAGAGGCATGGTTTAAAACTCAATGGAACATTCTACAGCACCAAAGATAGCAGCAAAGGCATGAGTATCTCTATGTATTTGTATATGTACTGCGCTCAATCTGTCCCTGACAACAGCCACGGTGTTCCCAAAGGCATTACATTGGTGTTGGGTAATTTGCTTCCTGAAAAAGCCATTCCAGAATTTACTGATGACTGATCAGGGTTTTGCATTTGCAAATTAGCACCACCAAGACAAAAGAACAGCACATGCTCAGTTAAGTCACACTCAAAGCAGAAATATTGAGCTTCCATTATGTTTCTAAAGCTCTCCTGTGACATACCAACCATATGTGGTTATCTGGGGATGAAGAGAGATGGAGAAATGCCAGTGATGGGTGGGGTCAGTGATAAATGGACTGACCAACAGAGAAATGGGGGAGGGGTGGGCAATGAAAGACAGACCAACACAGAAAAAGAATGGGGGGGGGGGGGGGGGGACAGAGAAATGGGGGTAATGAGAAACAGACTAACACTGACAAGAAATGGGGGTAGTGGTGGTGGGTACCATGGGGGGGGTGGCAGAGGTAAATAAATGGGGAAGGGGGAGTGAGAGAATGGGTGGAGGATCAATGACTGGGGGAGGGGGGGGGGGGGGGAGTCCTCCAGACCAACATACAGTGCTGATGCCAAGCTGTGTGATGTAGCTGTGCACTTCTTCTGCAGTCGCCAGAGCTCCGTTTTGTTGTGCTATAGGGTCACTGTGCCGCTCCTTCACTGCCACTGCCTGCAATCATCATGTAACCAACTGACAACCTCATCACACTGTAACCAACTGACACAACCTCATCCCACTGTGTAACCAACTGACACAACCTCATCCCACAGTGTAACCAACTGCCACAGCCCCATCCCATAGTGTAACCAGTAACCAACTGACACAACCTCATCTTGCTGTATAACCTACTGACACAACCTCAACACCGCTGTAACCAACTGACACAACCTCATCCAATAATGTAAACAACAGACACTTCCTCTGCAGTCACTAGATCTCCATGTTGTGCTATAGGGTCACTGTGTTGCCTGCAACTATAATGTAACCAGCTGACACAACCTCACCCTACTGTGTAACCAACTGACACATCCTTACCAATCATGTAACCCAGCTGATGCAGAGAAGTGTTCCATCTCCCCCAAAACATCCTCATATAACAAGTAACAACACTGACAAACACAAAACAAAACCACCACACTGAAACACAACAAACAAAAAATGGCTTGTGCCAAACATAACCAAAGCCATCTTATACAGTTTCCCAGTATCTTGTTTCATTCTTACTTCAGGAACAATGATCTCCACCATGCATTCGCTCTCTCTCTCTCTCTCACACATACACACAAACAATACAGACCCATCACACCAACAGCTACACAAAGCAGACTACACACAATTCTTACCTTCTGCTCCAGAAACTTGAGGCAATACTGGTTGAGGACGTCAGCAAACTCATGGTCAAACTTGTGGTCATTGTACCAGGCACCCCCCGTGATAGAACTGTCTGGCTCCACCTCATACAGCATGTACAGGTTCTTCTTCACTGCCTGCACAACAACCCAACACCACTTTTGCATTTAGCGCTCAACCACCGCTTCTTGTTTCTAAAGCAAACACGGCTTTTTCATTTTACAATGAAACAAATTTTTCTATTCATTGCGAAGCATGGCTTTTTCATTTAACCGTCAAACATGGCATTTCATTTTTCTATCAAGCATGTCTTTTCATTTCGCTGTCAATAGCAACTTTACTACTTGACCATCTAACTGTTTCTTTCTGGTTTCCATTCAGATATAAATGCCATTACTTCTGTCATTCAGAAAGCTGCATTCTGCCTCATCAGCTGTATTAGTATTGACTTTACATTGTTTACACTTGTAATTTTGCAATAAACCAGTTGAAGAAACTAGCTAGTTCCTTTATACTACTGTAAAAGCTTTAAGACATATACTAATAATTAAAGTACTTCTATAACAAAATCTTGTCCAGAAAGACTATTCTAAGTGCATACATACACCTGCACAAGCAAGTATATATGTAAACACTATACACAATTTACAACCAACTTAAATGGACAATAATCAAGGATTTAAAAAAATAAAGAGAAAGTGCTTATAATATATGCAACATAAAAATAACAAGCCTTCACATATATATAATGCTGAGTGCTTCAAAGGGAAGTGGTATTAGAACCAAAAGAGTGGTAATCCTTGCTTAAGAGTTCATTTGCATGAAAAAAGAGAGAAAAAAAAGAGAAGTTTTACAGAAAGTGGTCTTAAAATGGGTAGCACCTCATCAGTGGTCTTTCATCTGAACCACAAACCTAGTTAAAGTCCAAGGTTTTTAAGTATGCAAAATGACCATAGAAATGACTGACAAATGAGTTATTAGTTTAAGATTTAACGAAATAAAAAATAAAAATAAAATGTTTGATTGGGTTTTTAATCAATTTTATTTTCTGTAGGCTGGCTGAGACTAGTCTCAGGTTCTCCATCAGTCAAGTGACTTCCCAGAAGTGACGTCAGTCTGGGGAGTCAGTGCGGTTGCCATCTTAGATTCTTCAGTAGACTGTGTATGTGTGTGGTTGACAAAAAAGTTAACTATGCTGGCCTACTGTGTTGCCATGAACTGTAACAATTTGCAGATGTCCCCAGGTATAACAATGCACGAGCTCCCGCGCAATCGACCCACAGTGAGGCGAAAGTGGATTAAATTTATACCACTCAAATGATCTCACTTTCTTGCTGCGCCGCATCATGCCCATTTGTGTAGCAAGCACTTCAGTGAGTGCAATTTTGCAAACCCCATGGAATACTGGTACTCTTTCAAAATCCTGCCTCACAGGCTCAAACTGATACGGCTGTATCCTTGTGGGTCTCTCGGGCAAAGTATCACTTTCGTCTTTGGAGCTCGAGTTGGCCATTTTGCAGTGACTCCACAGAGTGATGTAGTAGGCATATGGTCATGTGATTTGGGCGTCGTGGCGACGCTTTCAGTACGACAGAAAATGCCTTTTTTCGTGCATTTATAACCCTCAGATCACAGTTTCACCTACATCATCATTCTCAGCGAGCTTTAATGGCAATTGTATCAAAAATCACCCCTAACCTTGGACTTGTCCTTTAAGAAACATAAATAAAAGAACAGAAACAGAAATAAAATAAATCCCAGGCAGCAGAACTGACAGCGACAGATTTGACAGCCTTGATGAGTTTCTTGCTCATCATGTTCTTCAGCAGCTTGTTCAGTTGAGGGATGCCCAAGTTTGTCTTCATGCGAATTTCTCGTATCCACACACCTGTAGATGAGATACATGATGATGGTATTGGGACTGATCCACATGAATGAACAATAATACATGATAATGGTAATGACAGGCACATGAATATATATATGATGATAGTAATGACAGGCACATGAATATACATGATAATAGTAATGACAGGCACATGAATCTATAACAATACATGATAATGGTAATGACAGGCACATGAATATGCAACATGATAATGGTAATGACAGGCACATGAATATGCAACAATACATGATAATGGTAATGACAGGCACATGAATATGAACAATACATGATAATGGTAATGACAGGCACATGAATACAGCCAATCTTTCTGAAAGAGACCACTGGCCAGGTGACAGGTGAGCCCTGGGACTGCAGATTACAATGCCATCCTGGGTTGCGATGTATTCCCTCAGCCCCCCACCCAGTCTGTGGGTAATGGATGTAATTAACCTCCATGAATGTCTTTCTTCCCTAAACTCCCTTCCCAGTTCAGTTCAAGATGGTATCCATGCACATAAGAAAGCCCCTGTGCACTCCAATCCGTCTCTCAGAAATTTGAAATTTGCCCAAAGTTGCCTTTGAAATGGTTCCAGTGTTCATCTGACTGACTGTTGCCTTTTCTCATCAGGAAGGAAGATCGCTGAGCGCTTCCTCTTTCCAGCATCTCTCATCCAAATGATTGATAGTGTGATGTCCTTGGCTTTGTGCCTGCAGGTAGTGTTTCAAGCTCCTCAACACTTAAGATCTTCTGAGATGCAAGCCACTTGTGATGGATGTTTCACCCACCTCGGTCTCTGGGTAATGGATCTAATCAACCTCCATCAAAGTCTCTGGGTCATGGATTTAATTAACCTGTACTAGTCTTCAAGGTGGACTGAAACCTTTACTGTTGTCCCATAGATATTGCACGTGCTGAAGACTTGGCTTTCCTTCGAAACTTTCCACTCTTGTTTCTATTAATCCCATACGACATATACATGTTTTCACTTGGTTTCTATTAATACCCTACAGGATATATATTTTTCCAGTTTTACTGGGAATCAGGCAGCATTTCACTCTGTTGCCACGCTTTAACTTGTAAGTAAAACATAACGCCCACTTTTGGGGGGGCAGAACATTAATTTTGACAATCTGACTGGCTGAACTGCTCAGGTGTCTAGCATCCTGAAACCTTAACTGTTGAAGGAGTCCCAAGAACACAGCAAGCCACTGATGTCTGTGCAATGCCTTAGTGTTTATCTACCCTGAAGCAATGGAGGTACAGAGCTACAGAAGGTTCCGAAGGATTCTAATACGCCCCCCCCTCCCCTCCCACCCCCAATCTGTTTGTACAATTCTGATACATTTTTCTGTGAGAAGGCTGTAGAGCCCCCTCCCTGAGCGCCCCAGCCCAAAGTCAGCTAGTGAAACCTGCAGGCAGTTGCCACCCTACAGAGTGCTCACCAACCTTTGTTGCCTGCGTCAGCGATGATCTGATAAACAAGCCTCTCCTGGCTGTCTGCGCCTTTGACCTGACTGATGACAGAATAGCACAAACATGTTCAGCATGGCAAGACACTGGAAGCAGAACTAGAGGCCATGGAAACAACAGGCCTTGGCACAGCTACTTGTGTACTACTAGCAGCTTACAAGCAAACTGCATACAGTTCAGCTACACACAGAAGAAGAAAAAGATGATGATAAAGCTATATACTTCAATCATATTAGATGTATTTAAAACAATAAGAGATGAGGGGTGGGGGAGAAAGAGTCGTGTCAACCTGACACGGTCATCTCTGGATGGGGGCGGGGGCGGATGGAGTGGTGGGTGGGTGGTGGTGGTGGAGAAAGAGACGGAGAACAACAACAGGTTTATTACCTGCCAGGAGCGGTGTCATCCTTGAGACGATAGAGAAGCTGACTTGCACCTGCTGCACCTTTCTTTTTGAACACAGTGATGCGTCCCTGTGCACAACACAGCAAAACACCTCATGCACCGCTGCTACAAAATGCAATATATTCAACAGATCATGTACCTGACACAAAATGCTAAACACCCTGTACATAAGACAAAGGCTGAACATTTCCTGTACGCAGCACAAAGCAAAATGTCTCATGTACTGAGCACTACAAAATGCAAATTACTGAACAGATCATGTACCTGACACAAAATGCTGAACACCCTGTACATAAAGGCTGGACACTTCCTGTGCACAACACAAAGCAAAACATATCATGTACTGCTGCTACAAAACACAAAATAACAGATCATGTACCTGACACAAAATGCTGAACACCCTGTACATAAGACAAAGGCTGAACTGTGAACACTTCCTGCACAACCACAAAGCAAAACGTCTAATGCACACAATGTGCTGAACACATCCTCTACCCAACAAACAGTACTGAACACCTGTAAACAATCCAAAGTACTGAACACCTCTATACACAGCATAGCATACTGAACAACCCTGTCCACAATGCAAGGTACTAAAAACCTCTGTACACAGCACAAGGTAGGTACTGAACACCTCTGTACATGACACAATGTATTGAACACTTTTTTTACACTATATATATATATAATAGCAGTACTGAACACCTTTACACAACACAACATACTGAACACATGTACACAACACAAAATACTGAACACCTCCTGTCCTACATAAAGTACTGAACACCTGTATCCAACACAAAGTACTGAAGACCTGTATCAGTGCATGCAACATAATGCACTTAACACTTCCTGTACACAACACAAAACACTGTGCACTTCCTGTTGGTACTACTCCATTAGGTTGAAAAGATTAAGAAAGAGAAGAATCCAAAAAATATTTCTGCATCAGTGTTGACTCAGCATATTATTATTATACAAACTGTATGCAAAAAGGCAGACTTTCTGCTTTGTGCAAAACATTGAGTGCTGTAACCAGTGTATTGAGCTAGAGTCAACCAAGAGCAGTCCTACTGCAGTGACCTACTGCTGACTGTATCCAGGAGCTGGAGTCAACCAAGAACAGACTTACTCCCAGTAAACATACCAGATCTAATCCAGAAGTGTTTTGGGTATGGCCTGTTATGGCTATTAAGGCCAGTGTGCAGCCAGAATCAGGGTTAGAATATCTCCAGCAAGTCACACAGTGCTCAGTTTCAGCTGGTACATGGTACCAGCAACTTTTTTTTTTTTACCAGTACAAGGAGAACATTTACTGGTAAAAACTGGCATATGCCAGACTAGTCTCGGATGACAATGCTATAAAATTCTCTGTCTCTTTTTCTCTCTTTCCGGGTAACATTACCAGGCTAAATGTAACCAGTTTCTATTGTTGCAAAATAAAATCTTTCATGCAGAATAAATTAACAACAACAGCAACAAAGCCCGCTCCCCCCCCCCCAAAAAAAAGAGAGGAGCAAACTTACTGCCTTGAGCAATGCATTGAGTGCTGTGACCCACTGTATGGAGCTGGAGTCCGGCAGCGCCCGTTTGATGATGTCATCATTGATCCCCTCAGGGTTTTCCTGGCACAGTATCACAATTCTGAAACAGGCACAGTACAGCTGCAGTTCTGTATGTGGGGTCCGAAGTAACAAAAGCAGAGAACAAAATCTGCGTGTTGTACTTTTGTAGTCTGACTCCAAGCAGGCAAGAAGAGTAAAGAATAAATGTCATATAGCATACTTAGCCTTGTAGCAGCTTAGATATAATATATATATATATGTTATGTGGTATTAGTCTATTACAATTTCCTGTTTTTGTATCCTAAATGATTACTTTCATTCCAAATCCTAGCCTCATTTTTGTCCACTTTCAGTTTCACATTGTACTTGCTCACTTACTGTGTGGAATGCTAAAGTACAACTTAGCAGGCAAAAGGCCTATGACAGTATGAGCCACATAATTTATATGATCATTCCACTTCGGCTCTCCTCTCTTCAAAGTTCTCACTGTCTAAAAGTAGTAAAAAGCCTTGTGATTCTGTTTCTCACAATGCAACATCAAAATGGCTCTTGTGACTTAGCGAAGTTATCGCTGCCAATCTTTATTTTCAATCCCGAGTCATTCTGGTGGTGTCAGTGCTGCGTTAGGTATACTATCCCTCTTCCATCACGTCCTGGGATCTCGGTCCCCGCCGGTACCTCTTCGGAGACAACTCGGCGTTTTAAAAACAAGTTTTCCAAACTAACGACACAGCACAGGAAAGCACTGCTTCATGAACTATGCCTCTACTGCGGCAAAGGTGGAGATAGCCATGGCTTTCCAGACAGCACGTGCGACCCAAAAATAAACAATAACCGAAGTGAAATGAGGCAATAACTTAGTACCGGAAACTTTTCCAATACAACAGTATAACCTTCGTTCAACATCCATCTCCTCTGCTGGTTCTTGCTTGATCCCAGGTGTTGCAAGTTCCGAGGTAGCCATATTTTCATGTTTCTCTTGTGTTTTGCCACCAAATAGAGATGTTCTGTTTGAGAAAAGAGGCATATTTTAAACATATTATGACCTAGATCTGTCTCATAAAAGATTATGAAGATATAACTTGTACATGTATTTGATACCAAAGTATCAGACAGGAAAAGAGTTTAATACATTCATATATATATATACATAGTATTATTAAGACAAACACATTTTGTTGTAACCCAGTTGCAGACTACTTTCTATATTGTGGATCTGATCCATTTGTGAATTTTACCAACTGTCAAAATGGCCGGCAAGGTGAGTTGGCAAAGCTAATCGAGGGCAACAGTAATTAAATTCTGCAATATTCTTGTGACAACAATAGTTGTGGATGTTAGCAACTCATTGTTTTGTGCATACATATGCAGACTGACGTAATCTGTACTGTGACGCAAACACTGTTGGGGGGAAACCGAGAAAAACAAGGTGCCCTGCTTGAGCAAATCGGTTCAAGCAACGTGTTTGGGGAGGGAGGAGGGGCAGCTTGCTCGGTTTACTGAGGACAACCCGACAGGAACGGCGCATGAAAAGTAATGCAGTCACAGCCTAACTGCTGAAAATTCGCAGTGACATAATTAACCAGTCGCCAAAGAATGCAGTGAATGAATCCAGATCCAGAACTGGCAGAAGACTGGACACTAGCGATTAGCCAATCGGCGCACGCAGATCTGACACACCTTCAGCTAATCCTTCGACAAAACAACGGGAGTTATAGGCCTACCCAGATCTTCATACAGCAAACTGAGACCAGCAATGGTAAAAGCATGGGGGCTGTGAACTCGGACATATATACGGTATCCAGATCTACTTGAAAGTGGGGTGAGATTCGTACCATGCCACTTCGAAGTGTGGAGCTCGGAATTACTCTGAGATGGATAAAAGCAAGCGGTCATCGTCTTGAACGACTAAACATAAACGTTGATGGTAATCGCCATATCTCATTTAGATCATGATTGTACAGTACAGCATTAAGCCTACAAAGTCAGTTGTGCCAAATTCAGCTTTTCTTGTTGAAATACATGCTGGATGCGATTAGTCTAAAGATGATGTTCTTGATAACATCATACCGATCACCGTGGACACAACACAGACACTGTTTCAGCTGTCATGATAATAGGTATCAAACACACTGCCATCACTGTACCTTCCCTATTATCATGGCAGACAAAAATATTTTTTCTGAACCAACACATATCAAATGCCAAAAGGTGCTGTCTTATTATTTCAAAACAGTTCTCTCAAATTGTCAGAAAGAAGACACACTTCAAACTGTACATCATTCACTTCCTGCCTTGATGTTTCTCCATATTTGCAATACTGCATAGCCAACTTGATTCCCGCAATGTGCAGAACAAACCTGCTCTCTGTCGTAGCCAGTGTTGCTTGATGTGGCAAATAAAATATCATCACTTAGATTGATGCTTCAAATGTGCAAGCACCACCATGCGTCCTAAATATAAATGTGTTGAAGTATTCGATCAGTGTGCATGTCCTGGTGACTGGTTAATAATGAGAATGATTCTGGTGATTGGAAACCCCCTCCCCTCCCAAGCACACACACACACACACACACATTCGCCTGTATGCCTTCTGCTCATAGTAAACTGAAAGATGCAGATGCAGCTTAGTGGATCATGGCTGCTTATATCAAAGAAGAAGAACTTCCTGTTGATGTTTTGTCTCTGACTGCCAAACCTGTTGTGGCTTTTGTGTGTGTGTGTGTGTGTGTGTGTGTGTGTGTGTGTGTGTGTGTGTGTGTGTGTGTGTGTGTGTTGTTGTTGTTGTTGTTGTTTTTGTTGTTTTGTTTTGCTTAATTGTAAACTTTTTTGTTTTTGTTTTGAATGCTGTGAGCTGTACATTATGACAGGCAGTCTTTTACATTAAAATCAGATTAAATGTGTACACTGGTATTATTTTAACCTTGGAATTTTAATCAGAAAAAGAAAAGAAAAACTTGATGAAAAATGCTTTTGTCATAAAGATGCCCATGTGTCCTAATAGATTTGCTCAGTAAAAGCAAGAAAAGAAAGGGAGATACTTCATGTTGCAAAGCTGTTTGTGTGTGTGTGTGTGTGTGTGTGTGTGTGTGTGTGTGTGTGTGTGTGTGTGTGTGTGTGTGTGTGTGATTTATTGTCCATATATATATATATTCTTTGTGTACACTTTATTATAAAGTGACAAATATATTTTCCAGCCTGTTTTGTATTCTTACTTCCGGAGTTCTGCTACATGGAGGGTGAGGATTGGTAAGTATCATCATTTGACATTTATTTCATCAAGATATTTTATAATGTGAGCAAGTGCTCTTTGTACGTTTTACAATAATCCCGCCCCGCTTAACGGATCAATGCAATTTCATTACTGTACTTTAGTAACCCGGGAACCGGAGCAGACGACGCTTTTGTTTTGAAGCGCGGCGTGTGGCGTAACGCCACATGGCCTTCACACAGCCGACCGGCGATAGCTGCCAGTGCGCGCCTTTTTCAAATCTGTTTTCTCCCTTAACATTTTGACCGCTTGTTTGTTTACCTACTCTTTGTCTATCTAGTCCTTTTTATGCACTAAGCTATGTATAATATAATTTGGCATCTTAGAATGTTTATTTAACGTTTATTCAGACACCGGATCGAGCTTAATTAGTAGCCGATGCCTCTCTAGGTCCATTCTTTTATAGCCGTCGTCTGCATGGCGCGCTTTGTTTAGTACTAGTAAATGGTAGTGAAATGTTGTGTTGATTCGATTAAAGTAATTCTGTGTCGATCAATGCGTTGTCGTATAGTATTTTGCTTAGCTGACTTCATGTTTAGTGTTTATTTTGGGCTGAAATTAACTTATTAAGTATTGTGTACTGTAGAAGCTAAATTGTATTCATAGACTACTTAATCTCACTATCAGCGCTGCTGCGACTAAGGTTACGCGCCCCAGGCAAAAGTTCGCACCGATTGTTTTAATGCTAGTCTTTGAGTTTGTCTTGCTTCTCTTACAGAGCGTTGTATTGTAATTGTTATGTACCATTTTAACCGTGGGAGCGTGCTCTTTATTCCGATGTAAGTTTTAGTGACGTTTATATTTTGTACATTGTGTTAGTTGTGATTTAGTTGTACAAATCTGTATATAGCCAGGCGCAAGCCACGCTTCCCACTCTTGTTGTAAATAAAATAAGTCATGTGTGTACATTTTGTTTATACAGTTTAAAAGACTGTAACTGTAGCTTTTATTTGATGTTTTTGATGTTTTAATTAGTTTAGTTATTGTAGAGGAAAGTGTATTTGTGCGGGCCAGGGAAACACAATTGTCAGCCATTTTGTGGTCCAGAGGGGCGATTTTACTGTAGCGATAGCGTGTGTTCCCTGTGGCCCGCGCCGTTCTCTTATCTATGCGTGAGCGTGAGGATTTTGTGTGTGTGCTGAAAACTGTCTGCGGCTGAACAAGTAAAAACTGATTGCTGCCATACGCCTGCTGTGGTCTCCACTTTATTGACTCCGCTGCCTGTGTCTTGTCCTTTGACCACTCCACACCATTACAATAATAACAAAAAATAAGAATGAGAAGTAGCACCACCATGTCGTGGAACTAAATGACTAAACACAGTAACAGTTGAACTGTCTGCTGCAACACTTTGATCATTTGCTCCTGTTTAGTCTGGCAGTGGTCCTGATGTATGAGGATTTAACACAGTTATGAGTTAAACAAAAGTAGAAACATGAGTATGTTTTTTAAAATATTTTGTATTATGTTAAATCCCATGTAGTGCTAAGTACACTGCATGATTGACGGTATAACCTACAGCTTTAGATCTTTACACTTAGTACAAGTTTTATTAGGTAATGACACAGTTTAGCGCTTAATTTTGATTTGTTATGAAAGAAAGACTTTTGGCAGTGTTTCTGGGCAGAGCTATAACTTGTACAAACAGGGCTACCATTGTACCAGTGCTTCCACACCTGAGTGTGTACTAGTGCAGTGTTCAGTCAGTGACTTCCTGTTGTGTGCTCAAAAGTTCTTTTAACAGTGTGGGCAGGGGCAGCTATGATTACTTCCCTCCTACTAACAGTAAAATGTACCCTCCATTACAACGCCCTACCCCCAATTTTTTTGTTTTGTTTTGTTTTAAATCATGTACTCTTTTATGTGTTAGTTCTCAAAATTGGAACACATGGCCCATTACAACTTAGCCAAGAACAAAGAATCAAACCGTAGTGAGAACAAACTAACTTGTGCACATGCTAATGTTAGTATGACTATATTCCTGTTGTACAGACTGAGGGAGACAGTTGGCTGACTTTGTTACACTGT
Source organism: Alviniconcha strummeri (assembly GCA_963584105.1). Classification (NCBI taxonomy): domain Eukaryota; kingdom Metazoa; phylum Mollusca; class Gastropoda; family Provannidae; genus Alviniconcha; species Alviniconcha strummeri. The sequence continues at coordinate 27,389,208 of OY757543.1, forward strand.
CACTGTGTGCAGCCCTGGCCATGAAATAGTCTAAGGAGACAGTTGGTTGACTTGGTTACACTGTGTGCAGCCCTTAGTTTAAGGATACAGTTGGTTGACTTTGTTACACTGTGTGCAGCCCTTAGTCTAAGGATACAGTTGGTTGACTTTGTTACACTGTGTGCAGCCCTTAGTCTAAGGATACAGTTGGTTGACTTTGTTACACTGTGTGCAGCCCTTAGTCTAAGGATACAGTTGGTTGACTTTGTTACACTGTGTGCAGCCCTTAGTTTAAGGATACAGTTGGTTGACTTTGTTACACTGTCACTGTGTGCAGCCTTAGCCATGAAATAGTCTAAGGATACAGTTGGTTGACTTTGTTATGCTGTGTGCAGCCCTTAATCTAATGATACAGTTGATTGACTTTGTTACACTTTGTGCAGCCTTTATTCTAAGGATACAGTTGGTTGACTTTGTCACACTGTGCGCAGCCCTTAATCTAAGGATACAGTTGGTTGACTTGGTTACACTGTGTGCAGCCTTTATTCTAAGGATACAGTTGGTTGACTTTGTTACACTGTGTGCAGCCCTTAATCTAAGGATACAGTTGGTTGACTTGGTTACACTGTGTGCAGCCCTTAGTCTAAGGATACAGTTGGTTGACTTGGTTGCACTGTGTGCAGCCCTGGCCATGAAACAGTCTAAAGATACAGTTGGCTGACTTTGTTACACTGTGTGCAGCCCTTAGTCTAAGGATACAGTTGGTTGACTTTGTTACACTGTGTGCAGCCCTTAGTCTAAGGATACAGTTGGTTGACTTTGTTACACTGTGTGCAGCCCTTAGTCTAAGGATACAGTTGGCTGACTTTGTTAAACTGTGTGCATCCCTTAGTCTAAGGGTACAGGAGGTTGACTTTGTTACGCTGTGTGCAGCCCTGGCCATGAAAAGCAGAGTACGATTATGTCCCTGTTGTATAGACTAAAATATACAGTTGGTTGACTTTGTTACGCTGTGTGCAGCCCTGGCCATGAAAAGCAGAGTATGATTATGTCACTGTTGTATAGAGTAAAATATACTGTTGGTTGACTTTGTTACACTGTGTGCAGCCCTGGCCATGAAAAGCAGAGTATGATTATGTCACTGTTGTATAGACTAAAATATACAGTTGGTTGACTTTGTTACACTGTGTGCAGCCCTGGCCATGAAAGGCATAGAGTACGACTATGTCCCGGTTCACCTGGTGAAGGATGGTGGGGACCAGGTAATAAAAGAAAACTGGCATTTCTGGTTTTTATACTTAGATTTTTTACAAGCAGATATTTTTGTTTTTTCAGTGGAACATTTGGGTCAGTTTAGCTGTGGAAAGCCAGCTGCAAGATGCAAGAGAGTAGTGCTACCCAACTTATTATATGCAGTACTGTTTCCTGGCATTGGTTGTATTGACCAGTGGCATCTGTACAAAAGTTTGTCATGGCAGCGTTCCCCACTGATGTTTGTTCTTGTGTAGACACATGCCTGATGTTCACATATCTTCCCCACCCTCTGCACTGCCTCCTCCCTCCAGCTCTCTCTCCATCTCCCCCTCCATTTCCATGCTCCCCCCCCCCCCCCCCCCCATGCCTATCCCAGTTTCTCCCTCTCCTCTCTGTTGCTCCCTCCCTCCTCTGTCCCCTCTCTCTTTCTTTTACTGAATTGTTGAAGATCTTCTTGGCATACTGCTGGCTGTAACATCTACTGGATACATTCCAACAATAATTATGTTTAGCAGGTATTATGGTAAGCAGAGTGAGTAGCCCAGTAGCAGTTATGTTCAGTAGTTGTTACAGCCAGCAATAAGTCAGGTAGATGTTACAGCCAGCAGTATATTCAGTAAATATTATGTCTATCATATTCCAGGCCCTTTGCAACAAAATCATGTTTTTTATGTTGTGTTTATGGATTATTTGTGTTTATGTATTATTTGCTGTGCATCACATAGATATTAGACTATACAAACACTATAAATTTCAGAACAAGGACGAGTACAAAAGTAAGAACCCAATGGGCCAAGTTCCAACACTCATTATTGATGGCCTCACACTCACTCAGTCGGTAAGTTGAAGACAGTAACAGCACTCATTATAAGAGAGGAACACTGCTCATTATTGACGGCCTCGCACTCACTCAGTCGGTAAGTTGAAGACAGGAAGAATGCTCACTATTGATGGCCTCACTCTCACTCATTTGGTAAGTTGAAGACAGCAACAGCACTCATTATAAGAGAGGAACAACGCTCATTATTGATGGCCTCACACTGAGTTGGTAAGTTGAAGACAGGAAGAACGCTCATTATTGATGGCCTCACACTCACTCAGTCGGTAAGTTGAAGACAGGAACAATGCTCATTATTGACGGCCTCACACTCGCTCAGTCGGTAAGTTGAAGACAGGAACAATGCTCATTATTGACGGCCTCACACTTGCTCAGTCTTTAAGTTGAAGACAGGAACAATGCTCATTATTGACGGCCTCACACTTGCTCAGTCAGTAAGTTGAAGACAGGAACAATGCTCATTATTGACGGCCTCACACTTGCTCAGTCGGTAAGTTGAAGACAGGAACAATGCTCATTATTGACGGCCTCACACTTGCTCAGTTGGTAAGTTGCTCAGTCTTTAAGTTGAAGACAGGAACAATACTCATTATTAATGGGCTGACAATGAGACATTGACTGTATGTTGCAGTTGTTACACATTTTTGCATGACAATGAGATTGATTGAGTACCATTGTATGTTGCAGTATTTACACATTTTGGTTGACAGACAAGTTTTTGTTAAACATTTTTGTTGACAATGAGACATTGACTGAATACCATTGTATATTGCAGTTGTTAAACATTTTTGTTGACAGTGAGACTTTGACTGAGCACCATTGTATGTTGCAGTTGTTAATTTTTGTTGTTGACAATGAAACATTGACTGAGTACCATTGTATATTGCAGTTGTTAAACATTTTTGTTGACAGTGAGACATTGACTGAGTACCATTGTATGTTGCAGTTGTTAATTTTTTGTTGTTGACAATGAGGCATTGACTGAGTACCATTGTATGTTGCAGTTGTTAAACATTTTTGTTGACAATGAGACACTGACTGAGTACTGTTGTATGTTACAGTTGCCTATAATTGAGTACCTGGAGGAAACCAGGCCTGACCCACCTGTCTTGCCCAAAGATGCCGGCAAAAGAGCAAAGGTGATTTGGGTTGTAGGAAATATCTGTCTTCATCTTATTTTGTTTTGACTCGTGTCCAGTTTGTATCCCCCATCCTGCACTGAGGTGTTTTTGATTCTCTGCAAATGAACCACCACCATTGTCACCAGGTGTTTTGTTCTGGTTGCTCTCTGTGGTGTTTTTCATGCTCTACCAATAATTAACTGCCATCATCATCAGTCTAGATAGAGGCATTTGATGTCTGGTGTACATTGATGGTTCATGCACTGATTTGTTGATTTATACTGTTCTCCAGGCAAGGGCTCTTGCTGAAGTAATCAACTCTGGAATCCAGCCACTGCAGAACCTGAAAACTCTTCAGGCTTTTGGTGACAAGAAGGCAGAGTGGGCCCAAACAGTCATCGCCAATGGTTTTGAGGGTACAATTCTTCTCCAAATAAACAGCAGCAATCAGCCAGTCGATTATTTGGCACCTATACAGGGTTCTGACAAGTGGAGGGAGGGGAGACAGAAAGAAAGATTTAACTGCAACTTTAAAAAAAGCAACCCAGTCTTCAGGCAATCTGCCGACAATACCAGATGATTCATTGTGCTGCAAGCAAGAATGATCAGTTTAGAAAGTTCCTCTTTTTTTTGTCACCACAGTATGTGACGGAAATAAAATCAGTTTAGAAAGTCCTCTTTTTTTGTCACCACAGTGTGTGACGGCAATAAAATCAGTTTAGAAAGTCCTTTTTTTGTCACCACAGTATGCGACGGCAGTCAGACAAATGAAGATGCTGTCAATGCTTCATCTGCTGGTGCCTTTACAACTGCAGTCTACCGACTATTGACCACTCGAGATGTAGACCCCCTGTTTTGCTACCATTTCCCTTGTGACAGCAACACTTGATGAACGATTCCTGCAACATAACATCTCAAAGTGGGGCAGTGAGGCAGGGATAAAGAGATCATTTTACATATTTATTTTAGTGTAGCTTCTTGAGCCAAGGTATCAAAGAAAATGTTTCATTTTTAAGCATTGTATAATTATGAATAGTAAAGATTTATTTGACTTGAACATGAGAGTTAAAGCTGTTGTAATGTAGTTTGACACTTTCATCACGTGTGTCAGCAAAATGAACATGGTGAACTTGACAGGAGACATTACAGATGGCAAAATAAACATGGCAAAATAGTTGATGAACTCAACATGAGACATTACAGATGGCAAAATAAACATGGTGAGACAACTGATGAGCTCAACATAAGACATTACAGATGGCAAAAAGAACACGGTGAGATGCAACATGAACTCAGCATGAGACATTACAGATGGCAAAATGAACAAAGAGAAACATGTACATACACATACAGAACTCAACATGAAACAGTACAGATGGCAAAATGAGAATGGTGAGACTCACAGTAAAGTCAACATAAGACATTCCAAGCAACAAAATAAACATGGTGAGATGCTTGGTGCACTCAACTTGAAACATTACAGATGGCAAAATAAACATGACACCATGTGTAATGTTTCAAGTTGAGTAATGTTACATGCACAGTTCACCATGTGTCTTGCAATGCTCATTTTGCCATCTGTAAATGTAATGTTTCATGTTGAGTTCATCATCTGTCTTGGAATGCTTATTTTTCCATATGTAATTGTAATGTCTCATGCTGAGTTCACTGTGTGTCTCATCATGCCCATTTTTCCATCTGTAATGTTGAGTTCATGTGTTGTGCAGTGCACATTTTTCCATCTGTAAATGTATGTCTCATGTTGAGCTGGCCATGTGGCTTTCAGTGTTTGTTTTGCCATCTGTGTCTCATAATCAGTTTGTCACTTCTGCCATGCATACAGTTTGCCTACATCTAGTACATGCAATGTACCTTTTGTTTCTTGTGTTCAGTTTCTTGTGTGTGTCTCATATCCACTTCACCTCCTTGGTGTCATATTCAGTTCACAATCTGTCTTTGCACGATATTTATTTCACTGTGTGTGTGTGTATATGTGTGTGTGTGCGCATGCATGTGTGTGTGTGTGTGTGTGTGTGTGTGTGTGTGTGTGTGTGTGTGTGTGTGTGTGTGTGCAGCCTTTGAGAAGATGTTGCAGTCAACAGCGGGAGAATACTGTGTTGGTGATGAGGTGACAATTGCTGACCTTTGCCTGATCCCACAATGCTACAATGCTGACAGGTGTTGACTGGTTTTGCTTGTAGCTGTATCTTGTTCGGCTCTTCCTGTGCCTGCTCTGTCAGCAGGAGAGATGAAAAATCTTTTGTATGTGAGACTTTTGTCTCTTGTTTTTCTGTTGCTCCATGTTGACTTGCATGCGTAACTGTACATGGACATAATGGCAGTCACTTATTGCTATCATTGTTAGATCCACCCACATAAAAGGTTCAAAAGAATGCTAGGTTGTGTTTTTGTCCTAATAAATAGTGTTCTTTTGAACCTTTTACGTGTTTGGATCTTGTTCTAGAATGCTAGCAGTCATTCTTCTTTCAGATTTGTTTCTTTGATTGTTAGACCCAGCCATAACTCAGATTTCTGTTTTGTCACATTAACTGTATAGCTGTCATTTCCTGGGAAAAGAGGCTGTATACTTTGCTGCCAGGAAATTCCAAAAGTGCAAGGAAAGTGTACACGAAAAAAATATGCAAAAAAACTGAAACTAAACAAATTACATCGCAGATCGAAGACTTTAAAAAACCCAGCCTATTTCGTATATATTTTGTCTCAGTACTCCTTGATTGCATGTCAATGTTTGGTTGTGCATTATCACTTGAATGTTTGGTTGTGTATCAAAACAAGTGACTCAAACTCTCACTTGTGATTTGGTAGATTGTTTTTTTTCCAGCTTGTGCTTAAGCACAGGTATTACTGAGCTTGAACCTGCTTCAAAAGGGGTCTGTTGTAAATAAATGATACGTGGGCATGGGTATTATGTTTGTTTATTACTGTTTTGACTTGGTTGCATTTGCTGTTGATGGTTGTGTCAAGAGCTGTGAGGCAGATTTGTGATTTGCTGACTTGGGCTTCACCCTGATATGACCCTTTGTGGTTGATTGGATGCTAAATATCAACAATCAGTTCTTAATCTTGATGTAACAGCACAAACTTGCAGGATGAATTTGATTCAGCATGCTCCTGTGTGTGTTGCAGGTTCAGCGTGGACATGAGCAAGTACCCCACCATTGTCCGCATCAGGGAGGCCCTGGAACAGCTGCCAGCATTCATTGCTGCTGATTGCAGAAATCAGCCTGATACACCTGGTGACATGAAAGCTTGACAACATGGTGTCTGATGTACCTGACCACCAGAGGCCTTGACAACATGAAGTCCAAACACACCGGGCAGACACAGTCTTGACGTAACTGAACTCCTGATCCCAAGAGGTCTTGACAACATGAAGTCCAGACTCACCGGGCAGACAGTCTTGACGTAACTAAGCTGACATACAGCCCTGACAGTGTGAAATCTTGACAGCAGACTGTCTGATGTACCTGAAGACCTGAGACCTTGGCATTACTATGCCCTATCACACCTGACAGACAGTTCTGATGTAGCAGTTGGGGCATGCTGTCCTGACATCCTGGAAGCTTGACAGCATTTGGTGTTTTTGTCACTTGAAAGATGGGCTTACTCAGATGTTTTGTTTTTCATTTTCTTTTACATGCATGGATTGTATATGGTGAATTGCTATTCAGTTTTGGAAAGTGCTGTGGTTTGTTAAGTTGCTGGCCTCAGTAAGAATTACAGGTGTGAATTTTGAAAGTGTGAACTAGATGTCACTTTCATGTTACTTTACAGCAATTTATATTATTCAACAGGGTTGTTGGAAGTGCTTTTTTTACTCTGTAAGGTAAAATTACTTATGTTTCTAAAAGAACACCTGATATTAGGTCACTACTGAGGTTATGTTTGGTCACTGAGGTTATGTTTGGTCATATTGAATTCCTTTTGAATGAGACAATTGTTAATGGCTGTTTGATTATCTGAGTCTTTTGTCCATATCTGTGACGTCCACTATGGCGTTTTGTATATAAAATGTAATTGTAGTATCAAACAATGAACATTGTTTGCCCAGTTTTAGTTTCAGATATGCTCATGGAATTATTATTTTTTTAAACTGATTTTTGGCAGCTAATTCTTGAGACTTTGATAACGGTGTTGTCATCTTGGATTCAGAAAGAAAGAAATTCCAGAGATAATTGCTTATTTTTCTACTTTTTATGCATATGAATGTGTTGTTTTGTCCTACAGCTGTTGTTGGATTTCTGAACTGTTGCCATGCTTGTTACATGGGCTTCAGATGGGAGTGTTTTGCATGTAACACTGCATGGAGCCAAACAAAAGTGAGAAAACTCACAGTGGAAAGAAATATGTGTAATTACTAATACCCTAAGCCTTTGTGTTAGCATTTGTTTCCTCTTTTGGGTAACTGTTACCTATTCCTCTTTCTCATAACTTACATTTTTGTTGCCTCAAAGGGGAGGCCAGCAATGTTTTTCCCCTTTGATTCCCCTTTCCTATCTCCTCTCTTGTTTTTCTGCCTGCCTAGTCCTCTTGTTCTTTCTGCTTGGTAATTTTTCTACTAATGGTCCATGCTCTTGACTTTTTGTCCAGAAAATTCTCAATATATTTTGTTGTTCTTAAGGGTTAGGCTTTTTTCTTTGGCTCTTGTTGAACAGCTAGATCTTACACATACGAGAAGAGTTTTGAAATGTGCATTTGCTTATGATGGAATTTGATCGTCCTGAGGTGACCCAGTGCTGTTGACAGGATGTTGACATCTAGTTTCTGTCTGACTACCTTTTTGTAGGACTGGTTTTGGCTTAAGGTTTTGTATTAAATTTATATTTTGTTTGCTTGTGAAGGTGTTGGGCAAAATATACCAAATCAGTATCCATAGCTAAAAGGAAAACAAAACGTGCAGCTCTAGGAGAGAAGTAATAATATAGTCTGAATAAGAAATATTCAAGGAGAGATGCTTACATATCAGCCTACTATATTTTAATAATTAAAGTGGTTACACTGTGCAAAATGTTATCCAGAGAAACTATTCTAAGTGCATGCAGGCACATGCATACACACTCAAGTGTATTGACTATATACACAATTTAATTTACAGCCAACTTAAATAGATAACAAACAGGGACTTGTGGCAGTGGAAGATAGCAGCACAGACCAGAAAACATGGCAAGTCTCTTGTTTTGGACTCACAAACATAGGAAAACTCAGCTTTGCAGATTCATTCAGGCATTTCTACCCTTCCACATATTCCTATATAAAGCACTGTATTCTGTAGTCAGACCTAAATTCACTGTGCTGTATAAATGAGTAGTGATAAAACTGAAAGCAGTTACAAATATCCAATTCAGTAAACCAGAACCATATAGGGAAAAAAAAAGAAATATCCAGTTCTACCATAATGACACCACTTAAATAAGCAGATAATAAATATATACAAATATGATGAAGGAATCATTCTTTTTCTGCTGATGGTTTACTCTAAAACACTGCACCTTAAAAATTGTTTTGTTGATCTGTGAAAATTATCCTTCATACCAGCACTGTACATTCTGACGTTTTTTTTAGTGGAAAGAACATTCCATTCCACATCATTTGGAAGAAATTTTGTTTTTCAACTGAATCAATGCAAAACTTCAACAGACTGATAGTAAATAAAATACATATCTTTGAAACTTGTTTTGTGACTGGATTGATGTGTGCATACATGTATGCATGTATGCAGAGTTGTGTATGATGTGTGGAGTTGTGTATGAGGTGTGCATACGTGGGCATAGTTGTATACAATGTGTGTGTCTTTGTTGAGTGTGTGTGTGTGTGTGTATCTCTTTGTAATTTCCATTTTTTTTGTAATGATCAATATAGCCAGCTAATCCTCCACCACCCCCTGTCCCCCACTCCCCCCTCCCCCCAAAGCAAATGAAAACCACAGAAAACAACCAATAGGTGCCCCAAACCAAAATGAGAGTAAAGCAATGCAAACCACCCCACCCCACCATCCCCCCTCATGCCCACCACCAAAACTGAAAAGATTAACAACCAGTCACTTTCTCTCTTCTTTTATCTTTTAATGGCCATGGTCAATTAGTTGATTAATCTGTCACTTTGGGGGAATCTGTTGAAAAGAAGTTGATCTAGTGACGCATGTGTTGGATTAGAGACTTGACAAATGTGCCAAAGTGTTGTAGTCTCCATGGCTTCATGTGAAATCTTCGACTGTTCTTGGCAGAAAGTTCAGCAAAAATCAGACAAAACTGCTGGTCATGGCCTCACACCGATGTGATGGCAGGGTTTCAATCTGGTAGATATAGGATGGAAACTCCTGAGATTTTTTGCCCTCGCTCATTCCTCAGCCACACTTGAGACAAGTGGTCCAAACAAAAAAGTTAGATATTTTGTCACCAGATTTAGTACTGTGATTATTGATCCTCTGTGAAATCTTTGACCAGAGGGTGTACTGGTTTCACCTAACATACATAGGATACCTTCAAATCATCCAAGTCTGATCTGTAAAATTGTTTCCAGAAGCAGTGGTGGGAAGTGCCAAAAGCACTGAAGGGAAACTACTGTTTGTTTTAATTATCAGAGTATTTATGGTGGAAGCGTTTGATGTAGCAGATGGAAAAATGTTTCAAATGGGAACTCTCAACTTTGGTGGTATGTTGGCCTCAAAAACAAAACAAACAAACAAACAAAAAAACAAAAAACAAAAAAACACACCAACAAAAACAAAAAAGTTGGGGGGTGCGGGGGGAGGAAGATGCAGATGTGAATAGCCTGCACTTTCTAATAGACTGTAAAAGCTTGGTCATATACTTATCTGACAAATGCTGAAATAATAAATCACTGAATGACACTCAGTTTTTTTTTGTTTTGTTTTTTAAATGGACAAAAGTATTAATAGTCTCCAGCACACTAACCTGATGACAACTACTTACAGTCATTTAGTCTGCTGTGTAAAACCACATTTGCCCATTGAATTTCGAATTTGCAGAGAAAACCAGCACAACTGCCACAAGAAACATTTTTAAAAAATAAACATTTGTTGACAACATTGCACACATCCAAACACCGTAGCAGACGCCATGTTCAATGGTTTACAAGGGGCGCAACTCTCCGTAATCAAAAAGTATGGACTGTATTGCGTCCCCTCCATACCGCTGTCAGTCGCACAAGCATCAGCAAACAAACAAAAAGACCCGTGGACAGAGGAGTCAGTGGCGCAGAGCATTAGTACTCGCTCTCGAATCACGAGTTAAGCACGATCGAGCGTGTTCACCAAATGGATGGGTGACCGTGCTAGGCTTTGCGCCCTTCCTCCAGAGTCAAATTCTGTGCTGACTCTACGGCGACCGAAGACGGCAGGCGGCGACGGAAGGCAGAGAGGGCGGGCGGCGACGACAACTGGAGACGGCGGGCGACGACAGTGGCGGAGACTACAGTGGCAGAGTAGCCGCCCCCCCCATCCCCATTCCCCCCCCATCCCCCCCATCCCCCCCCCCCCGGCAGGCGGCGACGGAAGGCAGAGAGGGCGGGCGGCGACAGTGGCGGAGACTACAGTGGCAGACGGTAGCCGCCCCCCCCATCCCCCCCCATTCCCCCCCCAGAGTAGGCAGAGTAGGCAGAGTAGGCAGACTAGTAGGCAGACTAGTAGGCAGACTAGTAGGCAGAGTAGGCAGAGTAGGCAGAGTAGGCAGAGTAGGCAGAAGCCAAATTTGGAACAAAAATGAATTTTATTACAGTCTGTAAAAAAGCAAAGGTGTGCATTATTTAAACGTCAGTATACATTATCAGTATACATAATTTAAACAATAGTATGCATTATTTAAACATGAGCATACATTAGTAAGGCAAAAGTACGCATGATTTAAACATCAATATACATTATTTAAACAAGAGTATGCATTATTTAAACGTCAGCATACATAATGTAATCAACAGTATACGCTATTTAAACATTTGTGCTGGATTGAGACCGAGGCCAGCCAACATCTGTGCGTTTGTTAGAGTTGATGAACACCGAGTAGTCTCCGGAGAGATATTGGCGGGGACTGAGATCTGTGGGGAGGGGTGATGTGGCGGGGGGGGGGGGGGGAGATTATTCTATACATTACACTGTCTCCAGCAGAACGACTTCTGCACTACTATGGGCGGAGGCGTGAGCGCGGAGGGTCATAAGACTGACCGCGTCCACAAAGCACAGTTTTTGAAGATCCAAACCTACAAAGTACATTTTTTGAAGATCCAAAAACACAAAGCAATTTTTTTGAAGATCCAAAAATACAAAGCAGTTTTTTGAAGATCCAAAGACACAAAGTATATTTTTTTAAGATCCAAACATACAAAGCACATTTTTTTTTAAGATCCAAAGACACAAAGTAAATTTTTTGAAGATACAAAGCACGGTTTTTGGAAGGGGAAGGAGAATGGACGTCGGGCTGCCTACCAGCCTAGCGCCTGACCGCTGAGCCACGCCGGCACAAAGCCTGCATAGGCCTAAGTAGCGTCTTTTTCGAAAGCCTTTGTCACAACAGTTGTTTCGAAGTTGAAGATAATAGCCATATTTACTCGAAAATGGAATTAAATACAGTTTAGTAGACTACAGCGCTAGTGCCCCGATACAAAACGTCGGCAACAAAAGTAAGTAAAAAAAATGACATCATGCAGCAGATACGACTCATTGCAATCCGCACCAACCCGGCAGCTCACACACACACACACACACACACACACACACACACACACACACACACACACACACACACACACACACACACACACACTCACACACACGCACGTACACACACACACACACACACACACACACACACACACACACACAAGCACGCACGCACGCACGCACGCACACATCTACACATACGAACGACGTCACATACAAACACACAGACACGTGCGCGAGCAAACACCTGATCTGGACCTACCTTCAGATCGACTATGGTCTAGACATAGCTGTAGATCATTGAGTCTGGTCTAGACTTACCTGCAAATTGTTAACCCTGGCCTAGACGTGCTTGCAGCCTGCTGAGTATGATGTAGACGTATCTGCAGATCGCTGACTTTGTTCCAGATCGACCTATCTGCAGATCGTTGACTTTGGTGTAGACGTACCTGCAGATCGCTAACTTTGATGTAGACCTACCTGCAGATCGCTAACTTTGATGCAGGCGTACGTGCAGATTGCTAGCTTTGATGCAGACGCACGTGCAGATGGAAATGCTCCAGACAAACCCACCTGCAGGTCGTTGACTTTGGTCTCCTGTTTTTTGAGGGCGCCCTCCTGTTGCAGCAGCCTATTCTTCAGGCGGAGGTTCTCGGCGTTGAACCAATCCTCCTGGTGCTTGACGCGCTCGTGGTGCTGCTCCAGCTCCTCGCGCAGGACGCCCACC
>OY757543.1:27402021-27468075 GCA_963584105.1 Alviniconcha strummeri
TGTCGTTAGACACGTGCAATTAGCACACTGACTGACGGCCAAGCCGTTGTTGTTAATGATAATTACATATCATTATCTAACTATTGACCTTTCGCTTTTGGCCAGATCAGTAGCGGCTCTGCCCACTCTGTCGCACTAAGCACGGAGGGAACAACAACACGTGGGTTCGAACCAGCTCACGCTTCACTGGAACTGCACGGCGGGCTGACGAAGGAGTTTGAGTATCGTTTTCCAGAACATCACAGGCACGTGCTTTGTTTACACTATTAGAATGGCGCTTGGACGGCGCACAGGCTTGTCAGTCTAAAGAGGTATGTTTGTATGCGAACGCTGATTGGCTGAAGCTCATCTGTCAATCAGAGAGTGGCGAGGTCAGCTCTCAAGGTCGACCCATGACTGAACTTGACCACAAAGGCCGAGGGGGCGGCGGGGATGCTTCTGGTTCTAGCATCTAATTGCCCCCCCGCCCCCCCCCCCCCCAACCCTTTTGTTGTTGTTGTTGATTTCATTAATCCCTTGCGGAAATCGGGTCATCCTACCTTGGTAAGGCTACATACAGCAGCGCTACCCATTCCTACCATGCAGTGTGTGCAGTAGCGGTCTATTTTTGTGTATCCGCCAAACAATGGTATGGCTGGCAGTGTGGGATTTTCATTTAACGTTTGCACAGATGCTGATGCATGCGAATGCACATGAGGGCTGCACTGACGAACCCGCAAGAGAGTCTGCACTGAAAGCTGACTGGGAGAAAAATGATGACTGATATGCCGCACCGGAGAATCGAGCCCGCCGCGTCAGTATCGCGCCTGGCTTTTCTGTCCGAGGCTCTACAAACTGCATGAGCCGTTCGGCCTTGAGTATTTGTATATCATATTGTTACTGCAAATCTCTCTCTCTCTCTCTCGGCGAGGGCTGGATGTAAAAAAGACCCTGTGTCTACTCCACTACCCTCGTAAAATAAAGTTTATTCTCTCTCTCCCCCCCCCCCCCCCCCTTTCGCCCTGATACAACCGTAACGGTTGACTCGACTGGGCGTAAACCACCAAGTTACTTATTAACCCCCCCCCCCCCCCCCCCCCCCCCCCCGGCTAAGCCTGAAAGCCAGTACTCTGATAGTTCTGCGTACCTCAGGAGAGATTTTTCTTCGTCAAACTGCAGATTTTGTTGTTGTTTTCAGATTCTGCCATAGAAGTAGTGGCAGCCGTACGGAGTACTGAGAAGTCGGGAATCAGTGCAGTACATAACAATAAGATATGTAACGATAAAGAAATGAGACAGAAAGAAAACAGACCTGGACGGAAAACTGACTGACGGTCAGTCTTCTAATTGCTAAGCCGCCAAGAGCCAAGTACTGGGCCTAGGCTGAGAGTGGCATGTGCTTGTTCACTCTGCCGACATCCGCTAATCCCATTAGCTTTAAGCACTGGCCGCCAGATGTGGGGCATTAGGTCGGAGACAGCGCGGTCATCGCGCCCTCCACATCTCTCTTACTCCACTCAGTCGGGCTAGAGGGCTTTAACAGTGATGAGTAGTGCAGTGTTGTAGTGTAGTGTTGGTGGCAGCGGTACTTTTGGTGGTGCTTCGTTGGTCCAGTCTGTACTGATTCTTTTAGCGAATCAAAAACAGCGGGAAGCAGTCTTGGTTGAACTCAAGAGCTGTTTCCAGCTGCGCAGACCCTAAGTGCTTGACCGTGGATTCGATTTTAAATACATGAACTTGGTCATGCGCTTGGTCACTGGTTTCGAAAACAGCATGGACATGTGCTTTGTTTTGTTTACAGTACAAGGGTACTTGGATAGCCCGCGGGCACGTCTAAGGTGTGACTGGCTAAAGTTCACATCTGTTAGCTGGAGAGGTCAGTTCTGACCAGTGTCTCTTTGCGACTGATTTGTTTACCCCCCCTCCCGCCGTCTTTAAAAGCACACAGTAAAATCCTAATGGAACTAAAATAGGTCACTGAGTTTACAGATTATAGCTAGCTTCTTGAGTGTCCTAGAAAACAAACAATAGATAAAGAAGGAAGATAAATTAATACTTGTTAAAGGTTCCTACTAAACCTCTAACAAGTATTAACAAAAAGTGGGTAAATGAAGGCTGGAGTTGTGCCGGTCGGGGTTCATCCCCGGGGACCGCTACGGTAAGCCGGATTGGTCTAGCCAGATACCCCAAAGTAGTTAATACACTGCACTCTTTCCCCGTCTGTGAGCCGGTTTGGCCTAGCGGTAAGGCGTTAGGCTGGTAAGCAGAGGGACCTCGGTTCGAATCCGCTTTGGCTCTCCTTTCTCTTCAAAAGTTGTGGTCTGTGGACACTGTCTTGTAACTTTGTCCCTCACACTGAATTAATGAAACATTAAAATGGCTCTCATCGCTGCCCATCCGAATGCAGGAGTCATTCTTGTGGTGACAGTGGAGACGTTGGTATATAAGCTCCCTCTTCTCCCCACCCTTAATCAGCCTTATGGTTTCTGTGGAGGTTAAGCCACATGTTTACCACTACTTTCCCCTGCCTAAATTTTTGTTGTTTTCTTACATCACATTATAAGATTCTGCAGACCCCCCAAAAGTGAAGCCTAATCTCCGAGCAGTTTTTTGCTCATTGAAAGGTGGCTGCCTAATCCAAAGAAGAAGAAGCAAACCAATCGTACTTCGACCGTCTACTTCTAAGCCCAGTGAACCACGCTGGTCGGAGACTCGTTCTCAGGCCGAACCTCTGGCGAAGAAACAGCAAAACAACCAGGAGTGTTGGCCGATTTGAAAGTCAATGAACTGATTGTTTACAATCACTTACAGGGCTTGTGGTGTGCTTTTGTTCGCAAGTTAACCGAATGTGTTAATAAGCACTTACAGGGCTGTTTTGTTCTCAAGTTAACCGATTGTGTTGACGCGCATTTACAGGCCTTGTGTACTTTACCCGTTTTGTTCTCAGCTGTGTTGATAAGCATTTACTGAGCTTGTGATGTACTTTACCCGTTTTGTTCTCAAGTTAACCGACTGTTAATGGGCATTTACAGGGTTTGTTGTGTACTTTACCCGTTTTGTTCTGAAGTTAAACGACCTGAGTTAATGAGCATTTACAGTTACAGGGCTTGTTGTGTGCTTAACCTGTTTTGCTCTCAAGTTAACTGCGTTTATAAGCACTTACTGGGTTTGTGGAGATTTGTTTTTAGTTTTGTCTTGTTAACCGACAGTTTACAAGTACTTACAGGGCTTGAGGTGAGGTTTTCCCCGTTTTGTTGTCAACTGATCGTGTTTACAGACATAGGGCTTGAGGTGATGCGTTTTTCCCCATTTTGTTGTCAATTGATCGTGTTTACAGACACAGGGCCACCTTCCGAGCATCACTTTCCTCCAAACTCTGCCAGATTTTGTAACGCCACTGAGGGGCACTCTCTCCGCGAAGCTGTCCAACGACGCGGTCAGCGCCCTCCGAAAGGTCCGGTTACTATGACTGCAGAAGCAGCCTAGCGCCAAAGCAGGCACGTAAACATGAGACGCATCCACCCCGGGTAAAAAAGAGAAGGAAAAAAGAGAGAGAGAGAGAAAAAAAACCAAAAAAAAAACCCGTCTCGATTCAAACGGTTGTGGTTTTATTTGTGCTAGTGTAAACTTTGCTGGCGGCTATAAACGACACGCCTTGTTTTATTTGATGGTAACAAACTTACTACCGTTTGAGCACCAGCAAAAAACTGCTCGTTAGCCGTTTTCTGGACCTTATGGCGTAACTAAATACGGCAGTAGTTGAAGGATGTAAACCAGTGCTTGGAGTTTGACATAGGGCTTGAGGTGAGGTTTTCCCCGTTTTGTTGTCACCTGATCGTGTTTAGACACTGGGCTTGAGGTGATGTTTTCCGTTTTGTTGTCACCTGATCGTGTTTACACAGTGATTAGATGCAGGACTGGCCATTTGTCAAATAGTGGGTGATTATGAGACGCAGGACTGTCCATTTGTCATTGATTACGAGATGCAGGACTGACCATTTGTCAAACAGTGGGTGATTGAGATGCAGGACTGGCTATTTGTCAAAACACTGAGAGATTACGGGATGCAAAATTAACCGTTTGGCAGACACAGGAAGTCTCACAATTTAACTATGCAAACGGTTAAAGCGAGTTTCGTCCAAGAAGATACAGGAGAAAATAATAATAATCAAGATTTCGTTTTAAAATTCTACAAACTGTAGTGTCGAAAGATCCCCCGTTTGACCCTTAAAAACTAGTGTGGAAAGATCCCCCGTCTGACCCTTACATTGTGGAAAGATCCCCCGTTTGACCCATACAAACTGTAGTATGGAAAGATCCCCCGATTGACCCATACAAACTGTAGTATGGAAAGATCCCCCGATTGACCCATACAAACTAGTGTGGAAAGATCCCCCATTTGACCCATACAAACTGTAGTATGGAAAGATCCCCAGTTTGACCCATACAAACTAGTGTGGAAAGATCCCCCGGTTGACCCATACAAACTGTAGTATGGAAAGATCCCCAGTTTGACCCATACAAACTAGTGTGGAAAGATCCCCCGGTTGACCCATACAAACTGTAGTATGGAAAGATCCCCAGTTTGACCCATACAAACTGTAGTATGGAAAGATCCCCAGGTTGACCCATACAAACTGTAGCGTGGAAAGATCCCCAGTTTGACCCATACAAATTAGTGTGGAAAGATCCCCAGTTTGACCCATACAAACTGTAGCACGGAAAGATCCCAAGTGTGACCGAAACAAACTGTAGCGTTGAAAAGATCCAAAGTTTGACCCATAGTGGTGAGAATGTGATGTAATAACTGTGTAAATAGTGAAACTGACAAGTTTTCCGTGTGATAATAGATTCATGGTACCCAAACTTGTAAGAGCCTCAAGCACTTATGAAGGCCTCCAGATATGCGCGTCACTAGCCCATTCACAATTGCACGCCCCTCCCCCCTGTGGGCACACACGCAGTTTATCAGGTTTGCTTTGGTCTTTCCACTACAAATGTTGTGGAGCTTTGAACTCACATTTTTCTTCTGGCAAACGGTGCTGACAATTATTAATCCTCGGCATATATACCTGCTACACTCGCATCACACAACCAACCTTCTTTCAAAACAATTAAACCGTGGAAATGGTAGGACACTTTTTTCTTTTCTTTCTTTTCATAAGTTATTTTTGTTTCGTCTTTGTCACCCTGAATAGCCTGGCAAGAGTCCATCATGACAATCCCAGCGTAGCACGGAGAAAGTGGCGGTAAAACCTGCGGTGAGAAACCACCCTCAATGTCACACCATCAGCCATTCACAAGGAGCACAGACAACAGGTGCAGCAGCTTCTCGCAGCAGGTTTTACACTCCTCTGTCGTTTGGTCAGCCAGTCGGTAGATTGGTCAGTCACATGCACTAGGGCAGGAGCAGTTGGTGGAGGCAACATCCATGCCACACGCACTTCCATCACTTGAAGATTTTGCCCTGGTTGAACTTCTTGCCCCCAAAGTCGCCCTCCCATCGGAAGTAATCATTGATGGTTTTCTTATCGGCCTCGTTGTCAGGGTTCAGCTTAGTCCATTTGTAGGACTCATAGTCCACTTGCAGGTCAGGACTCAGCTGTGGGACACACACAAAGGCATCAGTAAAAAAAAAAACTGTCCACCAGTGGAACCCCATGCCCACCCTCTACAAAATGCTGCCCAAGTTTGAAAACACCATCCACCAGCAGAACCCCATGCCCACCCTCTACAAGTGACACCCAAGTGTGAAATCAACGTCCACCAGTAGAAAACTGTGTCCACCCTCTACAAGTGATGCCCAAGTCTGAAAACACTGTCCACCAGTAGAACCCTGTGCCCACCCTCTACCAACTGAAGCCCAAGTTGGAGAACACAGAGGAATGTACACTGGTCCAACTTTATGTCAGAAACATCCACTGGCCCAACTTTATGTCAATCTGCTCAATGTGAAAAACAATTACAGGACAGGACCCTATGTATAATAAGCAAATAAAGTTAAATGTGGAATGATGATAATCCATATTCGTAGAGTCCGTAAGTCTGGCCCTCCTTGCGTAAGTTGTCAAGGCTCCAAAATGGCAATTTGTGAGGTATCTGTCACTCCAGACGCAACACCATACGCTGGAGACTCGGTGTACCAAACCTTTTTTTTCCCTTGGAACACACACCACTGAAGAATCAAATCATTCAGTGATGAACGACCAATAGGGGTAATTCAGGTGCGACAATCCACTAGGGTAATTCAGCAGTGAAGGAGCAACAGTGGTAATTCAACAGTGAAAGACCAAGAGGAGTGATTCAATGGTGAAAGACCAACAGGAATAATTCAGCAGTGAAAGTCCAAGAGGGGTAATTCAGTGGTCAAAGACCAAGAGGAGTAATGTTTGTAACAGTGAAAAATAAACCTACACCAGCAAATCATTCAGTGGTCAAAGACTACAGTTAGAATCTTAAACCAAACTGGAAAGGCTAGGAAACCTGCCTTTAAATTATTAGGTGTAACTGGATTTCAGGGTACAGGTTGCAATTTAGTGTTCTGAACAGATGGGTATTCTGAGCTGGTGACAGGCATAGGGTTGTTAGGTTAAAAGTAGGACTGTGATATATGCCACAATGGTGACGACTGACAGTGGGAAGTATTTAAGAGACTGAAATGTGAGAGCACTGAACATGAGGTGTGGGCTGGCTGGAATACAAAATACTGAACTTTTATTTCTTTATGTTTGACACATCTTTTACACTTGACAACAGAAGCGGGAGTTTGAGACGTTTATTGTTCTTTCTGCCTGGTTTGTTGGATTAACAGCGGGCACTTTTTAGCAGACACATCAACTAGAACAACTGTTTTATTCAGGAAAATAACCCTGACACTTGCCAAACATCCATAAAGTTTTAAAAAACAATTGCAAGATTTCATGTTAGAAAGTAAATCTCACACAGCAAATTATATAACATTTGTGCTAATAAAAAATAACTGATGTGTGGCATTCAGATAGATTTGTTTACCATTTGCACATGGCACTTACGGTGAAGGCAAGTTCATGCGAGCGCCAGATCCACACGCCTGCTATGCTGGTATTCTTGTTCTCGCCAAACACAATCACACTGGCAAAGGCATGCTTTCTCATTTTGTCCAGCCGCTGGAACATTCCTGGTCACAAAAACACACAGCAATGAGCATCCACTACACACACACAGCAATGACTATCCACCATACACATGCAGCAATGAGCATCCACCACACACACACACCAATGAACATCCACCAGACACACCAATGTGTCCATACAAACAGCAAAGGGCATCCACCACAGACACAGCAATAAGCATTCATCACATTACTCCAGTGAACATCCATCACAAGCAACCACAGGAAATGTTACTCTGACATGCTACTTCCACATTTGACAATCTAATGTAAAACTGAAATCTGAGCACATTACTTCACCATTTGACCCCGATCAGACACTATCATTACTGACATCTTGTTGTTTCCATTCAAAACTTCATGCTGGGGTTACTGACTACAGTAGTATCTTCATGACATGACAAACTCCATCACTGAAATCCCCAGTGTTGAAGTGCAGTTGCCAGAGTGGTGGCTAATACTGCACTTAAAGTTGTAAATATGACAGTATACAAAGGTGTGGTGAAACAACCAGCTCACCTAACATTGGGTGGACCTAAGGGTTTTAGCCAAAAAATGCTACCAGACTTCCCCAATGAAATGAGGACATTTTGCAAAAGCCAACTGCACACAATTTCTAGGCTTTTCTCACTCAGGGAGAGCCCGAGATCTCATGCTGCCATGAGGCAGCTGTCCACTGTTGCACACATCAGTACGGCGAGTGAAGGATTTTTTTCATCACCAGGATCAGATTCCATACTCATCACCTGTGTACAGCAGACAGAAGTGACACACAGATTACCCCACCAAGCAGAGGGTTCGTGGCTGCTGATACCCAAGCACTTCAGCCAATGACAATGTCACAATTACTATTCCACTGCCAATACCTGAGCACTTCAGCCAGTCGAACATCACAATTACCATTCCAAGCAAAAAACCTAGAACGGCCTCTATTTTGCTTACAAACTAAAGCATAGCAATGGAGGCAACCAAATGAGGCAAGACTACAACCATTTTACCACTGAATCAGACTCAAATCATCACATAATCCACTAGTCAACAGAATACCACACAGTGGTCAGATCAAAGGGTCATGATGAAGGAGGCAATGGCAGAACCCTCTTCTGAACACACCTGTAGCACAAGACTCTTTCAATACATTGGGAGTGTTCATTAGCTGGAAACATATTCTGCAACACCCACATCTCTGATGGCATCTTACCTGAAACCAGGTTGCAAGTCTGGAAGACGAGCTGGTCAGAGAGGTCCTCTGCATATTCGGAGAACCAGACGGAATAGTTCTCCTTGTCGAACTTGCTCCAGAAGTAGGGCAGCGCCACCTTCTCTGTGTCCTCATTGGAGTAGGTCCTCTTCCACTCGTCCATGTCAAATGTTCTGTGAAGACACAAAGCACACTTTCAACACACAATATCAGACATGGTGGCTCACCTCCTCGCCATATTTCTGGGATGAAACAATGCAAATCTTCAACGCAGGATTTCACATTGGTTCACCTTCTGTCCACATCCAATTTTCTGTGATGAGACAACGCAGACCTTCAGCACACAATTTAAAGTGGTTTATCCTCAGTGTTTTATGTTGTCAAGTACGCACAAATAATTTAAATATGCAAACTGAACATAAAAATAATATTTCTACTCCTCAGTTTGAATGTCAACTGATGTCTAACTCAATGACATTTGCAACTTTTATTTTCAACTGGCACAATGCAGTTCTTTTGATTTAGTTAATATGACATCATTAGAAAAAAAAAAAAGAGAGAGAGAGAGAGAGAGAGAGAGAGAGAGAGAGAGAGAGAGAGAGAGAGAGAGAGAGAGAGAACAAAACCAAAACAAAAACATTCAAATCCAAGCAACATTTGGTCAAACAGCATGGCATGCATAGAAAGTCCTGCCCCCGCCCCTCATTCAGTTCCCACTCATGGTGACATACATCCGTTCATTTCCATTGGACTGATAACAGGAGAAGTGTAGGGCAGATGTTCAAACTGTATGCTGATAGGCAACATCAGTTATGACAAATCTATCCAGTTTGTTCTACCTCCAATTCTTACACATGTGCTGGGGATAGCAGCCCATGTGCCTTTGATGGAGATTGTGTATGTGTGTGGGGAGGGGGGGAGGGGGGTTAAGTAGAGCTGCTGAATGAGGACATATTTTAGGGCAGTGTTACTTCAGCGTTTTGCCCGTTGTGATACTACAATGCGACCATTTTAAAAACAAAACACTGATACTGTCCTGTGCATATTTATTATGTGTTGGTTTTACCAAATTACATCATTGTTCACACTGTGGTGGCAGCAGCTTCTTACATTCCATGTAATGGCTGCTGCCATAACTATACGAGTAGTGTTATAAATTATCTACCTGTGTGTTTGTACTTTCCTCTATTCTTTTTATTGCTTTATTTTGGTTGTTTTGAGCCTGTCTGAACTCATGGAATTGCCCCTTGTGGGACAATAAAGTGTTACTGAACTGAATGCATACTGACCCTTTAGGGAATGCAATGAAGGGATCTTTGGACTCCTTGGGTTTGGGGGGCTCGTCATCATCGTCAGGCTCCTGCAACATCACACTCTGACTTCAGAGACAAGCATGAGGTATCAGGGCAAGCCAGTGCTATGTTCTGATCAAGAGAAAATCAGATCAAATACTCATCACTAGCATTCCGAGGTATTATTTCCTGAGTGGACTTAACCCCAAGACAATGTCTGCAGGTGAGCAGTTTAAACCAGTAAGACCTATGCTGATGCAAAATTAACACAAGACAGTATAAAAACAAGATAGGGGAAGGGGTGCTCTTCTGGTCAGCTCAAAATGGTTTATTCATTTAATCTATTACACAGATCAAATGTATTAACCCACAATTTAACCGCTTTGAATGAGAACACAGTGAGACAACAGATTTTTTGTTAATGGTGTAATCACAACATGATTTTGCAATTGTAGGGCAGACACTGAAACTGATGTTGATGGAAAACAAACACCAGCTATTACAAATCTGCCCAGAGAAATACTCTACCTCCAGTTCTTACAGATGAGCTGTGGATAGCAGCCCACCTGCCTTTGATGGAGGGTTGGCCTAGGTCACCACAGCTACCACCAGTGGGTCACAATGACCCAAACAAAACATTTACCTGGACCCTGGTGCCGGTGACCTGGCTTGAAGGGCTCCAATGCAAAGCACATACAATAATGCCATTGGTTTTAATGAGGAGAGAACAGTTTTGTCAATAATGCAATGATAACTTTCCACCCATATGACTTTGCCATTGTAGGGCAGATACTCAAACTAAATGCCGACGAAAAACAAACATCAGCTATTACAAATCTGTCCTGTTTACTCTACCTCCAGTTCGTACAGGTCAGCTGTATACAGCAGCCCACCTGCCTTTAATGGAGGATCAGCATACAACATCATTGTTCACAGGGGTCCATCTACCTCCAGTTTTTACAGGTCAGCTGCCACGTCATCATCATCATTATTATTAACACTGGTCAGTTAAATGGGCCCAACAAGATGATTACTTGGATTTAAATGTAATGCAGCTGCCTGTATAAAAACCTAGACAATTAGCGGATACAGTTTAGTCTCAATTCTAGTTCACCAAAAGGGATGAAATCTTCAACATCAGCTTCAACTGTAGTGCCTCTTAAAACAGCCATGGCTGTCAGCCAGCAGCAGGAAATACTAGAAGTGAGAGAACTTTCATCAGTGCTGTCCTAAACCTCATTCACAGAGTGAAGCCCACAGCTGTTTACTCCACAACCACACACTCCAGTGTATACAGAAATTCCACTGTGCCAGACCTCACACAATTCTAGCACGTATGCATAATTAATATATTATTAAAGAATGGTCAAAATAATAATACAAGTAGGGGAAACGTGTCTTGTTTTGGGCAAGCATGTTCAGTACGGCGAGTGAAATATTTTCATCATAAGAAAATCAGATCCCTCATTCATCATTCATGCTCAAAAGCCATGCACAGTACCAAGCAGGCATGGAATTTCATGAATCTGCCTGCATATTGTGATATTTCTTACTGGTGGTTTCATTAAGTCTCACAGTCTAAGTTCATTAAATAAAACTGTAATTAACTAAGCATAAAAGAAGTCTCAGAACAAGCGTTTGCTAAAAAGAGACATTCACTACAGTGTAATAAAAAAAATAGTCTGAAGCAAGAATGACCGCTAGCGTTCTAATAAATGTTCTATTGAATCTTTTGTGTGTTTGTAATAGGTGATTTCTGGAAATAACAGGCGAAGATAAATTGACACCGTTTTCTCATTGCGGGAAAGGGAAGTCCCGTGAATGGAGTGGCAGCGGAGAAGAGCCAATCTGCGACAGTTTTAGATCTGCATGCACGGACCTATTATAATTTATACTAATATCTGATCTGCATGTTTCCCACAAACAGTGAGTGCTTGATCAGCATTTCTGATGCCTTTGTTTATGGGTAGCGGTCATCTTCCCCACATCACTGTACCCCCTACAAAAGCATGCCTACTCTGTGCTACACCCGCACGCATGGATCTATATATAAAGGTCCATGCCTGGAGGCACTTACCGAGTGCCATTCCTGCATTTCCAAAGATTGGCTTTTTTAAAGGCGAGCATTATGGTGCAGATCAATTAACAACTAATCAGATTAAAAAAGTGGACATCTTGAGTGCGCTTAGTGCAAGACAACAGAATACGGAGCATGAAGAAATCTCAATGTGAATGAAGGGAAACGCTGTTGGCGTTGTGACTTGATATAGAGCAAATGGATGTAAAGAGTGGGGTGGGTTCAACAGCTACTGCCATCTCTGATAAAACATACCCCTCCCCTTTGATAAAGATCAAAATCTATCAGTAAATCTCACGTAGAGGCTAAAGGTAATAAGGGTTACCCAAACACTTTCAGTACGGCGAGTGAAATATTTTCGTCAGAAGAAAATCAGATCCCTCATTCATCATTTGTGTCTGGTTTCAAGGAGTGTGCACCGATGCTATATGCAGTCTGATCAGTAGCTGTCTGAAGAGTGGATGGTGTGCAGTCCTTAGAGTGGGCATTGTTTCCTCACAGACCAGACCTGTTAGTAGTTGTACCACAGGGAGACCAGTTAGAAGCTGTAAAACAGTGCCGATTCCTGACAATGTCAAGACTTGTGGTAAGAGAGGGAAAGGAGGTGCTATCCATCCCTGGAAGCAAGCAGATTCTGTACAGACCACTCGCTGAAGAACAAGCATGGGTGGATGCATGTGGCACCTAGGAATGAGCACCAACTTAGCAGAGAGATGGAGAGAGAGAGAGAGAGAGAAGGGGGTGGGGTGATCAGCTATCCACCCCTAGCAGTGTACAGAGAACAGTCAGGAGTAGTGAGTGAAAGAGTTTAGAAGCATGTGTGGTGCCTACCGGTGCCTTGGGTTTGGCCTTCTCCTTCTTGGGTTCCTGTTGCTTGGGTGCTTTCTCTTTCTTCTCCTTCTTCCTGTCACCCTGTCCACCATGCAACTCAGCATACTTCTTGGCTGTATGTAACAACACACACAACAATCAGTGACTGCCATACATCATATGGTTTTACACACACCAACAACCAATGTCATGCAACTCAGTGCTCTTTTTGGCTGTATGAATACACACACAACAATCAGTGACCATGCAGTGCTTCTCTCATGAAGCTTGCTTTGCAAAACGACAGTGTCAAAAACCACACTCAGGACACCCCCCCCCCCCCCCCCCCCCCCCAATAAAATACACAAATGATTATGTAGCAGTAAACTTGTCTTGGGTAAATGGTGGCAGGCCTTGGATCGTAATGTTATGAGGACCCTGGCATCACCATTCACACAACTTTAGGACCAACCATGCCTGCCTTCCATCAGTATTTAACACTTCAGTACGGCGAGTGAAATGTTTTCATCAAAAGAAAATCAGATCCCTCACTCATCATTAGTGTGCATATTAAAAGCATATGTAACAGTAATAATGAAATATGAGTAAAACACAAACCTCTAACATAAAAACAGAGTTTGGCATGGTATTCAAAACTCAAATATGAACACCCATGCTGAGACACCACAAGTGGAAAATGAAAACAGCAAAGATCACAAGCAATTTAAATCACAAACCGCATTACACACTTGCATGAACACACAGCACAGCAGTTGACCAAAATATTTTGAGAACAGATTGGAAAGGAGAGCGAGTCTGCAAGCAGTAGTTGGTTGTTTTGAACAGATGGGTCTTCAGAGTGGTATTAAATGCAGTGGTTGACTGAATGTGCCTAACTTCACAAGGCAGGTAATTCCAGAGAGAAGGGGCAGCATAGGAGAATGATGTCCAAATGTTTTCGTCTCAAAGTATGGAATGCACAGAATTCTTGAGACATATGACACACTACCACCTAAAAAAATATACTTTTTATTCACTGCTTTGTTTGCTGTGAGATCTAATTTTATTCCACTGCAGTTTTGTGCGACACACACAGTTGTCACATACAAAACCTGCTTGACAGACGAACATGCGCCAGCACTTTGATATTATAGTGAAGCTACCACAAATACAGTTCATCCACTGTTTCTTCAAAATGTCCAAACCTTCCCAAAACTCAAGTACCATTTCTGCTCATGGATGATGGAAAATACAAACTGCGCAGAAGCGATTTTAAATACATCAACTCCTGCTGCATGTAGCAGACAACACAGTGACCTCAACCAGACCCGGAAGTAGTTTCAAGTATTTATTTTTTTAGTTCATTTTTCTTTTTATTGGCCATTGTTTGGACAGACTGCCATTTCTTCTTGTTGCAAATCACCTTTTTATATTGTTTGTTGAACATGATCATGAAATCCAAAACTTTCCAAACTCTTGGCCAAAATGCCACTTTCCAACAAACCTTCTAGTGCTGGAAAAAGGAAACAGTTTCCCCTGATTTGTTAATACCATAACCCCCCTCAAATACGCTTCCTTCAACTGCCTACCACTCACCATCAAACTGAGCCATTTTGGTAGCAAGTGTGATCTCTCCAGTGACGGCTTTGAAGTTTGGCTGGTTGATCATTGTGGTGAACCAGCGGTTAACGTTCTGGAACGGCTTGCGGAACTCTGGGTCCATCACCTGACAACATGAAGCAAACCTTGAGGGTCACACAGGAAAGGTGAACTTTGACTCAAAAGTTGTTCTGGAGTACTAAGAAGAATGCAACTAAAATTCAGTGTAACTCAAATAAAAAAGCCTAAACAAAACGTAAAGCAGAGGAAATGCTCCATAAGTTGAATCAAATCAATACTGAAATGGGGGATAACACACACACAAAACCCCATGAACTTTACTGTGTGATTCTGCTAAAAGCAGAAGGCAAGCTGTGAAGTTGACTGACCTGTTCATAGAGCATGAGCAGATTGCAGGCCAGGCTGATGTCGGCCTGTGTGATAGCCTCCCCCACGAGGTAAGTTCTGGTCAGCAGGTATTTGTTGAGGAAGGTCAGTGCCTTGGTCACCTGCTCCTTGGCACGCTCAGTCTCCTGGGGTACACAACAACAGGAGCATTATTTGTCAAGTCTCCTTGCTGATGCAGCTTACATGGATTAAAAACCATGCATCAAAACCCAATGACCTAGCTGAGAACATGCAGGACACCATCTTGGTTTCTTTCTCTCAGGCACTTTAGATGCCACACACACAAAAATACAGGTTAGGTCCACTTTCACATTTTCTTTAGCTATGGACATGCCCAGTACATTCATACAGGTTTTTTCCCAGGCACTACAGATGCTGTAAAAAGGGAAAAAGAGAGAAAAAGTTTGGTCTTTTTTGTCTACACAAACTATCATAAAGTTTGCAGAAACAAAAGCTCCAAAAGTAAATTTGAACACTTCAGTACGGCGAGTGAAACATTTTCAGCATAAAAAATCAGATCCCACACTCATCATCAGTGTTCAACTAGACAAGAGGACATGCTCTGAAAATGCCCAGCACATTAGCAGCGGTTACCTGCTTGTTGAACTGGATGATGCCAAGGCAGGGGAAGACCCAGGTGCAGGCAGAAGGTAAGATCTCATTGTCAGCGAAGTTGATCCACTGCTGAACCAGGGCAGCGGCCTCAGGACTCTCCCCTTGCAGCTGCTTGTTGCCAACTGCAATATTCAATTGGACACTCAGGGAAAAAAGCTTCATTAAAAAGCTGAAGTTCATACAAAACAAGAAAAAAAATCCAAACAATAGTGGTGGGTTGGGGTGAGAAAGATAGAAGATAGAGAGAGAGAGAGAGAGAGAGAGAGAGAGAGAGAGAGAGAGAGAGAATCTTGTAGCCTGTACTCTCAGCAGGTAAAAACACCAGCTAATCAGCTTAAAACCTGTTTGCGTGCATTACGTTTCACTATGGGTACCACAAAGTAACAAGCTATAATAGTCAATACTGATCAGTCATCTTCCCCCTTTTCTAAAATGCCAATGTGAAGAAGAACAATCCCGTTTTACCAGCAAAAATATTTTCTTTCATTAATCTAAGCTGTTTAGCTTTTAATTACATCTCAGCTTTCAGAACAATACGCTGTATGATGATTCATTACTTTGATATTTTTCACCACCACTGACTGCATGAGCTAACGTCATTATGAAGGCAGTTTGACTGCATCTACTAACCAGACCTGTTTACCCCCTGGAGTACTTCAACCAGCGAAAGTGTAATCCTTGACCAAAATTTGTAATTTGTGCAGAACAACCTTCCAGTATCATCCAGACTCACCGACACAATGACAATTTGGACAACTGTGTTTCAAGTTGTCTTTGGCCGAGTTTTTTTGTTCACGAAATATGCCCTCACATTCCCTGATGATGATGCCTGCCCCGCAATGTTTCTGTGAAACTGGGACTTGATATACTTTTAGAAATCATACTGTCCACTGGGTCTGTGGGTACATGAAAAGTCCTTTTTGCAGAGCTTGCAAAACACATGTTTTTCTTTTGAGGTTGGACCTAAAAACGGTCCTTTTTTATTTATTTTATATATATATATATACCACTTTATTAAGTTTATGGGACTCTGCAGACCCCCAAAAGTGCAGCATAATCTCTGAGCAATTTTCTGCTCATTGCAAGGTGGCTGTCTAACATGAAGAAGAAGAAACGGCCACATGTTGTGGTAGCCTTTCTTGTACATAGCGCTGCTTCACATTTGTTGGCCCACTTTTCTTCTTTTGTATTAAACTTGCAGCCACATTTTGGAGTCCGAGTTGTCCTCAGATCTGTTGTCCGTTTTGGGTGCCTTCCTTTTTTGGCTCCTATCTGACATGTCGGATGCAAGCTAAAACATCTTTTACTCAGTATGGAAATGGCAGTCTTGGTGAGCAAAAAGTGAAAACATGGAATGGAACATCAAAAAAAGCAAAACGAAAAATCACCGACATGATCAAATCGTAATCAGAGCAGAAATCGCGTACTGTAAGAAGTATGCTAAAAGCATCTGACAGGTCTGACTAACTCACAATCTCAGCTACACACATGGACCAAGAAAAAGAAGAAGTAATGTCACCATTAGGACATCCTGCACAGATTGCCAGCACTAATCATGATGAATGCTTCAGTACAATGAGTAAAGTATTTTCATCATCCAAAAATCTGGTCCCTCACTCATCATTAATGTTTGTCAGGCAAGTAAGACTCTTACCATACTGGGCGATGGCATTGCTTTCAAAGAGATTCAGTCCACCCTTGGATGAAAAAGCTGGTACCTGCAAACATAAGGTGTACAGTGAAACCAACTTCCAGGTCAGACCACCACATGGCCACAAACTGACTGACCCACACGTTTTGTCTACATGTTTATGTATGAGGTACAGAGTTTAAAAAAAAACCCTAGTGTAATGCCTGCTTACGCATGTGCTCAGGGCTCTTTGTACACAAGGTTGGGTACATCATAACTCAATACCATTATGCCAAGTAATCATTTTTTATATATAATTTGGATTTCAGCATCATATCACAAAGCCTGGGTAAGGCACAGCAGCACTACCAATTCCTATTGGTGTGAGCAGTATTTGGGATTTTTAACCTGTGCACAGATGCTGATGCACAAGGGGGCTGTATGGGCACCACAAGACTCTGCATTAAAAGTTGACTGAAAGATCCCTTGCTGCACTGGGGACTCAAATCTACATCAGTGTTGTGCCTGGCTTTTCAGTTGAATGGTTTACCAGCTGTGCATTTCCCACCCCAAATTTAGCAGTATGCATTATACTACTTATCAGATGCCCAGCTGTTTGTGTTACTGACCCAAGTTTTATTTTTAATTTCTGTGTGCGTGCATGTGTGTATTAGTCATTATTATTACTATTAGTCTCTGGTATGGTCAGTAATGGTTGTGACCAAACACTGTGACCCTCTGGGACTTCAGGGATCAAACTTACAGGCCACTGTGATCCACTTAAATCTTAAAGTGTGATTAATACCAATGGAACCCCCAAACAAGTTATAATGCATTGCAGTACAGTTTCATCATTCAGTTTGCAACACTGGCTTGTGATTTGTATTTGTAACTGTTGTGCAACACAGGCTTAGTCAAGCAGTTCAGTTAACTGATGGTAAAACTAGTGAAAGGTTCCCCAGCCTGCCTAGACAAAAGTTATAAAACATTAAAACAAAAACTGGCCAAGGTACAACTACACAGAACATGATAATGATGCGGGGGGCCAGGTCTAACAAGCAAACTATTCCTCCTCATGTCAAACACACAAGCTCTTCATCCCCATCTTTGCTTCTTGTTCTGCTCTCCCATAAGACAATGGAACAGGCAGTCTCACCCAGGTGTCCTCATCTGACCCCACCGCAGCCTTCAAAACTGGTGTTGATGACCGGGTGTGGCCAAACCGGTAGATGCATCTACATGGTGTAAATTAACCCAGTCTATCATCCCAGCGTCCACATTTGTTTTTAGCATGGAGCCAACAAAGGTATGCACATAATGCGTATTAGTTTACTCTACAAAAGCAGTCTGCACATAATGCGTATTAGTTTACTCTACAAAAGCAGTCTCCATATTTATGTCAGTTTTTTTGTCAGTCATACTTAATTTCACAAGCCGTTACTGCACTTACTGGGGGCGATTCCACGCCGGTACAAAAATAAACTCACTGATTTACCTTGCCCAGGGGAAATTTCTCAAGGAACGCATTAGACTTGTTTGTCTCTCCAAACTTGAAGCCTGGATCCACTTTCACGTCTGCCCCACTGTACCGGGCGGCGATAAGGGCTTTGTACGCCCTGAAGTTCTTAGGGTATGTGAAAAGTGTCTGGAAGAAAGAAACGCAAAATATTACACACAGAATACGAAAATAATAATGCCAAGCTGGTTACTGTATAAACCTAATACTTTTAAATTTTGAACTTGGACAGATAACTACAGATTCTACAAGACGACTATCCACGCTCACCCCGGCCGCCATGTCAGCACTACGGAAAAGGAAATAGTGAATTCTTCCGGTCGCTACGCGCATGTACACATTTACCGCTGAAGACCCGGATGATATTTCTCAAGGGAGAGCTAGCAAACCCGATCGCATAGACACAGCAGGAAATTTCCGAATATGGTAGGTTTCTTATCGTGTTTTATTGATACTTGCGTTTTGTTTGTGTCTACATGTTGTTTCTTAACACTCCCGGGGAATGTAATAATTTATGAGAATCTCAGAATAGTGGACACAGAGGGGCAAAATATCACTTGGTTGGAACCTCTGTTGACATGATAAACTGCGGTCGTCTGGAAATCGTTCGGAACCAAACTACAAATTTTGATATGATAAAAACAATTTAGATTTTCACACATCGAATTACCTTTGAATGTGGGAGTGTGGGAAGCTGAAGACCCCACCGCTATCCTTTTTCAGCACAAAGTTTTGCCACTTGCAGTTGCACAGGTGCAGCAGTGACAGTAGCAACTAGCATAGCACTCCTAGCAGTAGCGCAATTGACAAGGCTGAGCCGTGGGATGCACATACTGCTGTGAACAATAGCGTGTTACAAAAAATCAATTATGACAGCGATCAGACATTCAGCCAGGCATGTCAGGTAGTTGCGAGGTTTTATGGATCTGGCACACTTTTTACCGACAGCGAAATGGAAACCAGATTTGTTTCAACTTGCTCCA
This sequence comes from Alviniconcha strummeri, assembly GCA_963584105.1. Classification (NCBI taxonomy): domain Eukaryota; kingdom Metazoa; phylum Mollusca; class Gastropoda; family Provannidae; genus Alviniconcha; species Alviniconcha strummeri. The sequence continues at coordinate 27,421,285 of OY757543.1, forward strand.
CTCAAGATTTATCAGCACATTTTGCAAATGTCTCCAGCGCAGTCACACCCAGTGCTGAATAATGAATGTGCTCCACTTTGATTTGTTTGAAGCAAAGAATGTGTACTGAGATGACCTGTAAATTGTACACACTAGAGACAAAAACAAATCTTTAACTTGATTCCTTACAGGTCTGGTTGCACATGGGGAAAAATAGCCTGCTGTTAAGTCATTTAACTTTATTTCTAAAATGCAAATTTCAGCTTCTGTTTGATTTCAGTGAACATTGTGTCTCTGGCTTACATGGTCACAGACTTTTTTTCTTGTGGAGTGTTGTACAGACAACGGAGCCTGGTGTAAAAAAAATTGATGTGGTTATTAATCAAACAGTGTGCACTAAGATCATTGCATGTATGTGCACTAAGATCATTGCATGTATACATCAAGCTTAGCTAGAAGATCCTATGTTTACCTTTTAATTAAAAAACAAACAAAAAAACCTAACAGCCTTTGGCATGGAATCATACAAATGATGATTGTGGCTATCCAGTTACGGAAAAAGAAAAGAAGCAGTAGAAATTTATGAGTCTGTGAATGGGAGACTCTTTTTTTGTTTTTGTTGCTGTTGTACTTTTTAGGGATGAATATTAGTACAGTTCTTTTTCTTTATGTAGTGCCCAGTTTCAGAAGATTTAAGACTTAAAGTTTACTGGTTTTAGTGCACTGACTGGACTGGGTTATTTTGGTGTTTCCATAAAAGCACAATCCACTGAACTCTGACTTTGACTACAGGATCTTTAACAATAACATGCATATGAGCCTGTGACAAAAGGTCGTGATCTAAAGTGGGACACACTGCCTCAAAATCAAACTCCCAGTAAGCTATTTTCAGTCTTACCATTAGAAAGTGGTATGTTTCAAGTAACTATTTCCATCATCAAAAAATGGTTTTGATCCAAGTGTGTGCTGTATGGCATCAAAACTGGGGTCAGGTCAGGTGTGGACGTTTGTAACAATGGACACAGTGAATGTCATAATAATACAGAGAAAAACCATTTGTATGCAATTTTAATGCTTCTGGTGCATTTAAGTAGCTGCTAGTAATAAAATCAGAGCAGGCAGGACAAACAAATTCTGCTTTAAATGTAAGTATTATGTAATCACTGTGTCAAAATTTTGCGCTCAAGAATCTATTTCTACAAATAATCATTTCAAACACATAACAACTTCAGTAAAGTTTTCAAACAAGGAACACTTTATTTCATAGTATACACTGTAATGATAAATGCAAAAAAAAATGCAAGGCAGGAGGCATATTCACACATTCCAGCTTGTTTAAGTGGACGAACGTAACACTATGGCAGTGGAAACAGTCTATGAAAACCAAGATACTATTTCACCCAGACTGAACAAACAGCACACAACTGTAGTGAATCTAGGCACAGTAACAGTATGATATGACAGGTTAAAGGAGCGACTTTCTGAACATGCAGATCACATTAAAACTTTAGGACAATTTATAAGACCCCCCCAAAAAAGAAGAAAAAAAAGACAAGAAAAAAAAAAGACATCCTTTCAAACTAAACCTGTCAATCACTGTCAGTGAAAAACTGCTGCCTCACTTTGCACTCAGTGTCAGGGAAACTTTTTTTCTGTTTGCAATCAAGAAATCCCAATAAGATAAGTCCGGTGGTGAGAGCCTGAAGAACATGCTTCCTTTTTGTGTGTGAAGAACTGGATCCATACATGATTTTCTGCTTGGCACACTTCCAGAACCTGCCACAGTTATCAAAAGTAACAGAATTTAATACAGACTTGAATACCAGGGACAGACAGACGTCATCTAATGTATGCTTACTAAAACTAAAAGAAAAACAACAACACATTAAAAATGCGATCAGGTCACAAAGTATGGCATCTTTAAGTCAGATACCTGTATTAATTTTTTCAGTATGTAAAAAAGGAAAACAGAAAAATGATACATGTACTTTGGACTGTAACAATCCTAAAGTGCCCTTACATACCAAAGGTCTTTATTTATACAAGAGCAGTGACAATTTTTATAATAAATTGTAAGACAATCTTCACCCCCCCCCGCCACCCCCCCTTCCACCGGCCCCCAAAGTCGGCCTTCATGCACAGTTAATCAATAAAAATAAAAAATAAATTTACAGTGGCAAGTCAACTGTTACATGTAATGCGGAAAGGAAGCAAAATTAAGACTGCAAAACAAAGGAAAGGGGGACGGGGGGTAGCACTGTGCCCATGTCACGTTCACCTGCTACAAAGTTTACAGAGTACTTGTTTAATATGCACAAGCCTCCAGTCAGACGTAAAAGTTTGTAAACAACCACTTGAAGGGTAAGTAAGCTGTGAGCCATTTCAACTTTTAAATCGACCGCTTACCTAAATCATCAATAATTACAGACATAGACGGACTGCAGACTAACGTAAGAAAAGACATCTGGACACACGTAACACAGACACAGTCACAAACTGTGTCCAAAATTTGAAATTGCCCCCTTCCCGCCATAATACGATGAAGTAAACAAAGCACACTACCAGTGCCATTTATATCACTTACTAGGGGCTAAGAAAGCATTTGTTTGGGAAAATATATGATGAGGACAGAAATTCGACACTTATGTGGGTCGTTCGTAACATTTAGGACATTCGTAACAAAACAAAATAACCGGACACAGAATACTCACCGCCACCCCTTCGACGAAACCATTGTCAGCGACAAGCGGCCATGTGATGTCAACAGGAAGGCCAGTGGTAGTTTTAGAAGCGGTCAGCAGTAATTAAATGTTTGCGATGCCGATACAATTTGCAAAAGGTCGTTCGTAACAAATGGACAAAGTTTCAGATTTTTTACGTCTGGGTAAAAAAAATGAAACACGGAAATGCCCCCAGTAAAAACATCGACTGCTTTCGGTGCGCGATTGATATGCAAATAAGAGAAGCGAAGGTCCGCAGTGAATGCAATGGCGGACGGTAGCAGACAATCTTTAAACTTACGGGAAATTTGGACACAGTCCGTTACGAACAGCCAGTGTATTTTCAGTTTCGTTTTTTTGGTTATGAAACGTCACGCATGGCGTGCAATTTGACTGGATACTAAATTTAGATTATTCAGTAGTCAAATGGTGTACAAGTTGTGAAGAATAGTTCAGCTGGTTAGTTGCGGTTTTGAGCTGAAGTCAAACAACCCACGTTGTCCCACTTTCCGGAAGCCGCTTTTCGTCGATTTTCGTCAAGTATTTTTGTTTTTAATCCTCTTCTTGGTGACCAAAGCTGCCAATTTTTACTTTAACTACTCATCAATGCATACTGAATAAAAGCAACCACAGTTTCATGTAACTCTAGTAAGACGGAAATAAATAGGAGCATACAAACATACCCGGGTTAAGCGGGAGCACCTTTTGTCACAGGCTCATATATATATGTCATCGTTTTATATATGTATACATGCCGCCTTTTGCATACATGTATGTGTATACATGCAGGGGATGTTTATTATGTCATCTGAAGGACTTTTTAGAGTCTTCACAGAATCTAGCTGAAGAGAAATCATGGGGCAGGTGCACTGCCTAGCACACTGTATAACACTAACAGTCACCGATCCATGTGGTGTCCTTGATTGGTTGTGATTAACTTGGCTTTCAGTCTTGAGTTTGTGCTCTTGACCTGCACCACTGACTCTCCTAGTAATAAATCAGTCGACAAATCTGATAGTAACATTTAGAAATAGAGTAAGTGAAAAGAAGTGATTCCATTTATAAACAAGAATTAGTGACTGGAACTTTACCAGTGATAATGGAAAATTTGGATGTTCAGTGCTATTTTGTTAATACAGCAATACGAGTCATACTCAGAACCACCAAGGACACACCCATTGAATGTAAACAGGGAATTAAACAAAAATGTTACAAATTTAGGACAGCAAAAGGCCTGTTTATCACACTATGTAGCATGATGCTGTTGAGAGGCTGATGCCCAGTGTGTAAAACAAAGGTCATGAATCTAAATCAGGAATGAAATAATCAGATGTTTTTAACTGTTGATTTTTAATTATGTCAGATATCTTTAGCAGCACTTTTTTTTTTTAGGGATCTTAGACTTATGGTTCTACACATTAGACTGATGAAAAAACCATTTTCCTTGCTTTTATTTTAACTACAGTTCTACTTCTAGACAATTCTCTTTTAATATGAGTTTTATTAAAACATTAACTTGATTAAGTGTGCATATATCAGCATTTACTTTGGTCAATTAGTTACAGAAGTGTGCTACTAATAGGTAGTCCAAAGTGATTCTGAAAATCAGTAATTGATTACCAGACTTTATATATTTGCATATATCTTTAAAAAAAATATAATTTCAGTGATACCAATTTTATGTTGATCACTTGAGTAGTTCTGAAGTTATGATTTTTTTTTATTTATTTTTTTGCCCCAATTTGCCCACAAAATGCAAATTAGAGAAATCCTGAGATTTAAGGTCCCACCTGGAAGCTATTTTACATATAACCTGTATAATATTTAGGAATCTCATTCTCCACAGTACAAATAATAGGCCCAATTTTTTGTAGACCTTCATTTTGATTATTCTTCCAGGTATTTTACATCAAACTTGCTAAATCCATAAAAAATGCCATCCCTCAATCTTAAAAATGGTTAAAATAAATTGTAACTCCTCTTTTCCTTTTCCTATCACCTTACTTTTTGTACCACAATAACCACAGTTAAGAACTCTACATGATGCCATACTTTCCTGACTGATCACAGAGAAAATTTAAAAGTCCATTTTTTTTTCAGGGTGACCTTATTTCAAGGGCATATATTGGAAGCCATGTGCCCAAAAATTTAAAAAGTCCATTTTTTTTCAGGGTGACCTTATCTCAAGGGCATATATGGGAAGCCATGTCCCCAAAATCCTCTGTCTCCAACATCCTGGAATTGTTGCTAACTGGATTGACTTCAACCCCCCATTTCAAAACAAAGTGCACAGCAGTCTCAGCTATGTCTTCTTTTGCAGACATTTACCTAATATATGCCAAACCAATAAACCCAAAATTTGCAACAGAAAGTGAGTGTAACCATATATGTGTCCTTCAGTATGGGTATGCTCCTTTCAGACATTTGATCTAGATCTAATTTCTGAGTAACTGTGCATGCTTCCTGAGTGCTGATGTCAGTAAAACAATTGATCCACTCACCCATTTACAGACTGAATCAGTCAGTCACTTTTGTTGCAAATGTTGGCTTCATTCACTAGATCTGTTTGAATGATTCTGATGATATTTGTGACCCAAAATGTCCCTTGAAATGTCCCAGGAATTTCCAGCTGTTTGCTTGGATATTACCAATAAAGCCTTGCCTAGGCTGTCATTAGTAGAAAAGTTTGCTAAAATTGCTGTTTATAAATAAATTTGTTGATCATCCCATTGACACCCAAACCAGATCTCGCCTGTGTTTGTGATCATTCACAGACTGCTTCATTTTTCATTTTTACTGACAGAAGCATTGGTTTGACAGCTTAATCTGGCTTTCAAGAAAAAGATTAATACTTTTACTCATCAACAAGATCGTTTACAGGCAATGTAGAACACTCTGATAGTGGAGAATCACCAACTTGGCACAGATGATTGCTTGTGTGGTCGCCTCAGTGGCCATGGCTGACCGTGTGGCTGTGGTAATAAAATCTCTTTGTTATCACATTTCAGCAGCTGAGTGTTGGATGTATGAATAGTTTTGAACTCATATTTTAGTATAACTTTGAAGAAGAAAGAGCGATCTTTTTACTGATATTTTTTATGAGTGTCCATGGTCTAAAAATAGTACAAAATCTGTTAAACACATTTCAAACAACTTTATTCAGGACTTCTGCTTGTCGAAGACAGCCATCATGGATATAGAAAGAAAGTTTAGCAACAGCACTTTGGATTGATATAGATTTCATCATGGCTGGACTAGCGTACGTCCAACACTCCACGTCTGAAAACTGCTTACAGCGAGCGGTGTTTGCAGCCTAAGTGCATCACTGACAGAAGGCAGTGCTTAGGGGTACCGAGATTGGGGTGAATTTTCACATTCCTTTTAAAGCATAATAAACATAACAACACAGTTATGAAGACGAGGCATGAAGCTTTTCTCAACAGTAATTTTGAGTGAGATTGGATCAAAAACTCACAAGAAATCCGTCAATGAAAATTGCTAAAACTAGACCAACTTACTTACTTAGTTAAGCGGAACGCAGCTGAGAGCACTTTGGACTACCTACTACTAACTGGATTTTGATATTATATCAGCAGCACAGGGTCATGGAAGATCATGAACTTCCACAAGAAAAAAAGAAGAAGAAAAATATCATTAAAGTACATATTAATTTATTATGCAAAACTTACTTCATATCAAAATTACACCATTGGAGGTCAGATCTAAACCGTCCAGTGTAAAACAATAATGCAGTATGGAAAATAAAAAAATTCATGGACTAAACAGAATGGTTAAAGTAACTTAAACAGAGGAGTACTGTGTAACCCTTGGTGAATGCCCATGCCAGTGTTATACTACTTCTAGAGTATACTTGTCTAGAGGCAAACAAAAGTTGGTCTGAAACTAGGGAGGGGTGGTTGTGATAGAGGAGCAGTCTTTGGCAAAGCTTTCGTTTGCATGGACAGTTACACTAAGTTACAGAGGATTTCACAAATCGTGGTCTTATAATACACGACTAACATTATGGTGGTGGTCTCTCATTAGGGTGGTCATTTACCTGAGGTTCCATTGTATCAGTGGTACTACAGAGTGTGAGTGATTTTGGTGAAGTGGAATAATTCCATTCAGTGGCTGTTATTGTACCTTAACAAAGCAGTATGCCTCAGTGCATGCAAACTTGGTCTCCTGCAGACCTTCACTTACAGGCCTTCCTGACTTTCACTGGGATAACAATGCCAGAGGGATTAACTTTGCTGCAGTGCACAGCATTGCTTAATTCATTTCCTGCCTATGCCACTTGTGCTGCTCTCTGTGCATTTAGCTGAACTCTGTGAAGAGGAAGAAAATGACTGTCAACAAGTGCAACAACAACCAACCTAGCTAGCCAGCCTAGGGTTAGGAAGGCAGCCAGTCAGATTTCCAACAACTGATCAAACGTTCTAAACTGAGTGCAGTTTTGTGTGAATTGCACACATAAAAAGCATCCTTCTTCAGCTTTTAGTAATTAGTGTTAACCTAGTTACACAGATAAGAAACTGTAGGAAAATAGATGTAGATGTTCTACCTGCAGAATATGTATTATAAATCTATACCAAAATGGCAAATGTCAGCACAGAAAGTTGACCCTGGAGAAGAAAATTCTCCTGATGGGACTCAAACACTTAAGCTTTTGATCACAAGTCCAGTGCTCTAACCACTGTGCTATCTGTGCTCTGTTGCATTTTTCCTTTCTTTTATAACTCTGCCAGCAAATTTTAATGTTATTTTTTTAAAAATAGATTGGGGTATAAAACCCAGTAGACCACACCTTTTCTTGTGTACTTACACTTTTTTCTTTCTTTCAGAACATTGCAATACATAAAAGTTTACTCAACACAGATAAAAATAATATATCAATGACACAAATGAATGCAATCTGTGCATTTCTTCTGTGATCTGTACACAAAACTGAGAACTTCCTGGTGTTCTATCTGTGATGCTAAAGACACTTTGGTGACATGAAAATGAAGCAGGGGAAAAGAGTGCACAACCTGGTAATGAGTGGGTAAAACAAGTTTTAGTGATGGTGTCCAAAAAAAGTCACCTTGTGAAATTGATATAAAATCAAAGGTTTGTTCAGTCACAAAACTTACTGTGGATGTTGTTTTAACCTGCTCCAAGCACATGAGAAATTTAGCCTGGGAAGGCTAGTTCCTTTAAGAGGCTATGTGCACAGCAGGGGATCTACTCATCAAGAAGACATGATGTTGTTTTGTACAGCAAGACTCCAAGAGTTCCATAGTCAGCACTGACAAAGGTCAGTTTGTGAATTATTCCAAATAAATCAAATGGGGCATTACAAAAGAAGTGTTGTTGTTACTGGTTTGATCTGGTCTACTTGTTAGTGATACTGTTAGGCAAAGTATGTTTTGGGAAGGCTAGTTTCTTTAAACTGCATTGTAGCGGGGTGGGCATTGATTTTAAGCTTTCATGTAGGCATGCCATGGGGGTCATGCTGACACAGATTGCTTTGTATCACACTGAGCTGTGCATCTTAAGACTAAAACTTAAAGTAACAAGCTGCATCAAACATAGGCACAAGATCTTTGTGCATCAGATACTTGTCCCAGACAAGTGCAGCTTATGGAAATAATTGAAAGAGTAATCCTGATCTAAGACCAAGAAAACTTTATCAAAGCTAAATAAGTAAGATATTGCCAACATTGTGTTGCTTGTCTGTCCTTTACTTCCCAGTCTCCCCGACTGCCTATGCATAATGGAGGTTGACAGTCTTTATGCCTGTTTCTCTGTCCTCAATTTCCTCTCCAGGAAACTGACCTCTTCTGACTGCCTAGTAATATTAGGGGGTTCCTGATGAAAGACCACTGTGTCTGTGACTGTGCGGCTACACTGTTTTGGAGACCATTTTTTGTAAAACCCTTTCCTTGATAATTCCATGTAAATCAACCCATAACCAAGGACCACCCCTGTCATGAAACCACTGTTGCTTGATTTATAGGGCAGTGTTAAAGTGGGGTTCCCATGTACTGTAAAGTAATCAGACAGGGTTGAAAGGAGGTTTGTTTGCTGACTTGAACCTCTCCTTGTTTGAACAGTGGTTTGAACATGTATGTCTGATGCATTAGGCTGAGGCCTTACAAGAACTTGAAGAAGCGCTAAATTTCTGATTCCAGTGTCACCTGTACTGTGTACACATATTATTTGTGATTGAGATGCAATCAGCATATAGCAGTGTGCATTGCGATACTGGTTAGTGTGAAGAAAAAGAAAATCAAAACAGTGACTCAGTGTTTGAATTGGTGTTCTGTCTAGCCAAAGTTATCTGCTGTGCATGTGCGCGTGCACACTGTGTGTGTATGTAATTAGCAGTATCACTGTTATTAGTCTCAGATTTCTTGTGTGGTCTCTAATTTTGATAATAATAATAGTAATAGTTGTGGGTAATACAACACCTTTCACTTTTTTGTTGGGGGGGGGGGGGGGGGGGTAGTAAACTAGTAAAAGTGGTAGTTGTGCTCTACAATTACAAAGTGTGGTAGTCTTTGGGGGGTTTGTACATGGATTAAGGTGCAAAAAATAAAGGGGTTGGGTAGTCTTTGGTTGTTTTTTTGTACAGTATATGGATTGAGGTGTGAACAATCAATAAAATGGTCCAACAATGTTGTTCCAGTGAACTAAGGATGGTCACTTCAGAGGTTCCTGTGTTAAATAATGACACATTGACAGCATCAGAATGCAAACAAACACCAGCATTTGAATTCTGAAAGGCATATATTGAAATTTAAATAAAACCAAAGACTGCCTTTAGTCTCAGTACTGTAATAATTAACTGATTAGTAACATGTTTGATATTAATGTAATTTATACAAAATACAGTGGGAAGCATCTGTGGATGTATTGCATATTCTGCAGCAGTAAGAATAATGCTTACTCTCCAGTATGTTATTATTAATATAAAATGTGTATTAGTGTGAGGTCACAGCATTTCATTTTAATTTGAGCAAAGCAAACCTGTGTCAGCTGTGTGATATTTTGTATAGAAATTCACAACTGGATGTGTTGTGTGTTTCAGGGAAATGAAAACAGTCTGCCCATGGAGCTCTGCTCCACATGTGAGTACAGTTTACTTACTACAGTCTAAATTGTAGCATATTAGTCATTGGCCTGTACACAGTTAACAACACACACAGACAGACAGACACACACATGCACGCACGCACGCACATATCTATATCTATATCTATATATATATACTATGTATACATACAAATCAAAGGCCAAGAGAAATAGGCATCTGTTTCTGCAAGTCTTTAAATGAAAGATTTGCATTTACACAGTAAGAATCCCAGTCATATTACTTTAACAATTTTGGGAAGCTTCAGGTAAAACAAAAATGTTGGCCATTTTTGGAATTGATTGGCTGCTGAACTTCTGAAGCAACAAGACTAATTCAAACTGGTGCAGAACAAACGGTTTCCCATTCTTGGACTGGAGAAAAGAGTCCTAGTGAGTACTGGGAATCTGGGATATGGAGATGGCCAGGAAGAGTAGTTGCAGTCTTTATGTGTACTCCCAGTCTTTGTTTGCTGCCATGGGAATTTTACTACACCACTATAATCTCTCAGTTGTACTTCAGAAACTGAAATAAAAGAAAAGGTTGAAAAATATCTGTTAGGAACAATTTGGTATGAAGTAACTAAATGTGCATGCCAGAAGGGATGTTTAGATAAATTAGGTTTTACTAATTACTGTTTGGTCATTTTGTTTACATGCATTGTTTGATCATTTTGTTTGCAAGCATTGTTCGATCATTTGGTTTACAACTTATACAAGCATTGTGCAATCATTTGGTTTACATGCATCAAAAGCCCTTTGTGGCAATTGTCAGCTGATTTATGGAACATTTTTGTTTATGTTTTCAGTTGATGTTGATGAGATCAAACGATTGGGCAAAAGATTTCGCAAGTTGGATTTGGATAATTCTGGATCTCTGAGCATTGACGAGTTCATGTCATTACCCGAGTTGCAACAGAATCCTCTTGTACAGCGAGTCATTGACATATTTGATACAGATGGAAACGGAGAAGTAGATTTCAAAGGTGAGTGGTGGGTGTGTTCTATGATTCAGAATGTTCTGTTACACTATCAGTATATCAGTATGGGTTAGCAGTTGATGCATGGTCATACTGCAAGATTCTGAGCTGTTTGCATATTATTTTTTACTAGGACTAGGACTGACCGAGAATGTGTTTTTTTGGTGTGTTTTTTCAGTGTTGAGATTTTTGCCTTGACATCAAGCAATAGCAGCAGACACACCTTCAAGAACTGATTTAGAGGGTGGTTGCTTTTTTCACATAAAATATTTGCTAAATGAAATGTTTATCATATCAATTAACTGCACAAAAATTATCATTTCTAGATGATTTTATCTTTGATTACCATGTGAAAAAAAATGAAGACAACCCAGGTTGTGATCCACACATTTTCTGAGCCATTGCAATATCTTGCATTGGCTCATGCAGTGGCTCACGAAATGTGTGGATCACACACTTGATGTAATTTCTAACCTGCCTATTTCAGTAGTAGTTGTACAACTTTGTTATATTTTGTTGGACTGGCTTCTGTTCTCGTGTGAAAAAAAGGGCAGTAGTTAAAAAGGCGTTGGCTTAGTGGTTGTGATGGTGTGTAAATGGTAGTGGAGCGTGAGGGTTGGCTGTCTGGTCACTTCAGAAATAACCATTTTGAATGGGTTTTGAAGCTTGTCCTGCTCATAGCAGTTTGTGTTGATTTGTGTTTGTATCACCTTGTGCCATGTCTATAATGCAAGTGGATGGCCTTTGTTGTGCAGAATTCATTGAAGGGATTTCACAGTTCAGTGTCAAAGGAGACAAGGAATCAAAGTTGAGGTGTAAGTATAATGCTTCTGTACTAGGCTGTATTGGTGCTCATTGAAATTCCAGTCTGTTGCATGTGTGTGTTTTGTTTTTGTGTGGTGGGTGGTTGTCTTTGTGAGTGTCCTGTGTATTACATGGATGCATTCATAATGCAGATAATATTTTGCAAACTTGATTGCTGATTTACTCGACTCCCTTCCTCCTTTTGCCATGGTTATTAGACATAAAAATCTAGACTCTGTCTTTTGATAATATTTGGACCACATTTCTAAGGATAATTTTTCCCCCAACAGCAATACCAAGCAGGGGGTCATGTGTATACTATAGGATATTGTAGTTTGTGCCTAATTATTGTTTGTGTATGTGTGTGGTGTGTGTGTGTGTGTGTGTGTGGTGGTGGTGGTGTGTGGGTGTGTGTGGGTGGTGGTGGTGGTGTGTGGGTGTGTGTGTGTGTGAACAAAAAAATTAACATCCATAACACCCTCACCCACCCACCCAATAGAACAGAAAACACTCAGCTTTTGTGTTAGCATTTGCCTCCATTAAAAAATCCAGGAAGTTGAGAAGATGGCTGAATCCTTGAAATATGTCTTTGGTTTGTACAAATGCATCCAAAGTCTATGGTTAGAGTGTAGTTGCTGTCATCTACAACATGGATAGAGGCCTCTGAGATGGAACTGTTCCACTTACTCACCATCATACTGTTGGCAGTTGCCCTCAAGATCTGTATTGTGGAAAAGGATGTCTGCCTCTCCAACAGAGAAGCAATAGTTTTAGATATGGGGGGTGGGGCAGATCTCTAACTGGGAGCTTCCCATAGTATTCATTTGTCGTACCTCTCTGTGTGGTTATCTTCAAGATTTACAAAATGGACAAGGATGGCTATCTCTTCAGAGGAGAGCTGTTCCACTTATTGCCCATCATACTTTACTGTCTGTGGTTGCCTTAAAGATTTACTGTCTGTGGTTGCCTTAAAGATTTACTGTCTGTGGTTGCCTTCAAGATTTACTGTCTGTGGTTGCCTTCAAGATCACCAACATGGACAGAGATGGCCACATCACCCATGGAAATCTGTTTCTCTGGTTCACTCAAACCTTTCTGTCTGCAGTTGCTGTCAAGTGCTGTGACACAGAAAGGATAGCTGCTTCTCCAGTGGAAAACTTCCACTGATTCACTTACCACACTTGTCTGTCTGCAGTTGCCTTCAAGGACATGGACAAAGACAGCTACATCTCCAACTGAGAACTGTTCCGCTGGTTCATTTATGCCTTTCTGTCTGCAGTTGCCTTCAAGATCTGTGACATGGACAAGGATGGCTACATATCCAATGGAGAACTGTTCCACTGGTTTACTTATGCTTTTCTGTTCACAGTTGCTTTCAAGATCTGTGACATGGACAAGGACAGCGACATGTCCAACGGAGAACTGTTCCTGTGGTTCACTGATGCTTTTCTGTGTGCAGTTGCCTTCAAGATCTACGACATGGACAAGGACGGCTACATCTCCAATGGAGAACTGTTCCAGGTGCTGAAGATGATGGTAGGGAACAACCTGAAAGACACACAGCTGCAGCAGATTGTTGACAAAACCATCATCCACGCAGATACAGATGGCGATGGAAAAATCTCTTTTGAAGAATTCTGTGCGGTGAGTGGAATGCTAGAAATAAAATAAGTGATAGAGTTCATAAAAATAAAATAAAACCTTTTACAAACAGTTTTTTGCAAATTGTAACTTGATACCTTGATGTTTCAGTGATCATAGGAAACAAATCACATTCATATCTGATTGCTGGAATTGCACTCAAATGACCCAGGGTGCATGCCTTTTTCCACACCTGGAATGTTTGGGGGAAAAACAGAATTTGGGGAAACTTGCATGCTTTTTTTCACAACTGGGATGTTTGGGGGAAAAAGAAATTTGGCGAAACTTGCATGCCTTTTCTCACACCTGGAATGTTTGGAGAAATATCATATTTGTCCAGGGTCTTGGAAAGTTTGTGAATTTCATAATTGTCAACTGATATCTGCAGTTAGGGATTCAGAAAGAAAATGGGAGGCCAGACAGTGGACAGTAAAAGGAAACTACCAAATTTATTATGGGAAACCACTCAGGGACCTTGTTACGGAAAATAACACACCCCAGGGTTGAAGTATTAAACCCTGGGGTCAATGAAGTATTATCTGACAGTGTGAAGGTGTTCAAATTGTGTATCTGGGCAGTAACTTGATTTGGGAAAATGGTCTCAGTTTGGGAGATGTTTGGGAATTCTGTATTTACAATTCTGTATGTATTTCACCAGTGAAAGCTGGACAGCTTGTGAGGAGGAAAGTGGGGTTAGATGTGAGTATCTTTCTGTTGTACTAGCAGTGTAATCCAATGGTCGATTTTGTGTTTGTGTGTTTCAGGTTGTAGGTACAATGGATGTTCACAAGAAGATGGTGGTGGATGTATAGGGCTGCAGCTGTGTTTTATTCTCACCGTTTTATTCTCCGTGACTCCCCCCACCTCCCCCCTTCCATTTACTGTGTTACGAAAACGTTTCAGACATTTTCTATTCATTGCTCTTCAATCCAGTGAATGCCTGCCACAGCACTGTGCACAGTTTCCTTTGGTTTCCTTTTTTGAGTTGGACTGGACTCCCTGTCGGTGGCAGCATAAACACCCTACCCCCCACCTTCGACCGCTGGTGATCCTCCGTTTTGAAGGGAACACCTCTGATAGAGCACTTCACGGCACCAGTGATGTGTGTGTGTGTCAGGGGCAGCTGTTGCCATAATGAGGTCAGTGTTTGGAATGAGATGAAGGACGTTCACAATCAGCAGATGTGTCAGGCTGTGGTTGTTTTGGACACAGAGATATATATGTTCTGGTGTGTACAGTGTACTGTGGGAGTGGACATTAGCAGGATCAAATGGGTTTAAGCGTGAATGAGGGAAAGACAAACTTGTGTTTATTGTACATTATTATTATGGTGTATGCAAATGAATGTAGTACTGCCTGTGTGTGTGTGATGTTGAAATTTCAGCTTTTAATTTTTGTCTTTTTGTTCGGTTTTTGAAAGGAGGTCCTTTACTGTACAGTTTCAGTTCAGTGGCTGGTGAATCAGATTGTTCCGGCTACGATTGCCAGCCATCATTCCTTGTGTTCCCGAAAGTTATTAACAAATATATATATGAAGAAAAGACAAGAAAGAAAAAAATAAAGAGAAGGCAAGCTGTCAGTTTTTCCCTAAAGCTTGTCCTTTTTTCCTGCTTCAGCCAGTATACTGGTTTGACATATATGATGGACTGTTTCTGATGCATGTGTGTGCATCTGTGGTTACAGTTGCACTCCCTCCCTCCTCCCCCCCCCTTCCTACACTCCCCACACCCCCCAAACATGGTGGTCTAATTGTGTACAACATTTTGAACTGGGGTCTGAAGTGTTAAAGGTTTAGTCAAACTCACTAAGTTCTTGGCTGAATTTTTGTTAGAAATATTCTGCTTGCTCTCCTTTCAGTTTCAAGAGCTGTTCGATTTTGAACATTATGAAGTTGATTCTGTTGCTAGAAAGGGTGGTGCAGAGTGCTCATCAGTTCAGTTGGAAATGCAATCAGTAGTGTGGTTTTACTGATGATAAGCACCATTTATCAGCAGTTAAGCATACTTTTGTTGTCTACATTATTATGTTGTATGCTTTCTTCTGTAAACCAGCCCCAGCCATACATTTGTCTGGAACCTACGTCAGTGAAGATTATGAATTGTGCCCACATATGACCTGTCTTAAGTTCCAGAATTGGCCTTGAACAAACTGGTGGGATTATTTGTAGGAATGTTTGTACTGCAGTGAAAGTGAGGTTTTCTGACAGGTTCGAACCACAGGCTCCTCACACAATACAAATCTAAAATATTCAGTTGGTCTAAGGGCACCCTGAGTAATTGGATGGGTCAGGCAGGCATTTGAATGGCATATGTCACTGCATTTCAGTGCAAGACGTTGCCCGTATTTTGTGAAACTTGTTTAATGCCAAGTTGTCTCCAGACAGGTATTCGTGGGAACCTAGATTCCTGGAGGTGGGGTATATATTTGGAGCCACACTGTCACCACCAGAAAGATTCAGCATAAAGATGGGCAGTGATGAGAGCCATTTCATTGTTCCGTACACGACAGTGTCCGTAAACCACAGATTAAAAAGAAAGCAGAGCTGAAGTGGGCAACTGACTGCCATTATTTGCTTGCCGTCCTAATGCCTTGCTGCTGGGCCAGACTGGCTCACATCGTGCTAAGACAGACTTACCCACTCCATGCAGACCTTGTTCATTTTGTTTTGTCTCTCTGTCACAGTGAGCTTTTCCACCAGTCAGTAGTTCAGTGTAGACTGATCATCAGATCTACGGAAAATCCAGGGCTCTTTCAGGGGTGATAGTATGGCATCTTGTAGCAACTGAATTGGTCAGTCTCGTATGCCAGAAATTGGGAAACGGGTATGGTAAGACTATTCTGGCAACATGGACAATCTGCCTTTCATAATGGCAAAAAGAAATGAATGGATCTGAGATATGACAGCATAATAATTATGGCCTACTTCTGCATCCAGCGCGCTGACTGCTTGAAGGCTACAACACAGTACAGGAGAAGTTGCATTACGTAGTCTTTAAGAGACATCTGTCAGAAGCTACATCATGCAGTCTTCAGCAAACATCTGCCAGCAGTATCTACATCACGCAGGGGAAAATAGCCTTCAACAGACATCTTGGGGAAAATAGCCTTCAGCAGACATCTTGGGGAAAATAGCCTTCAGCAGACATCTTGGGGGGAAAAATAACCTTCAGCAGACATCTTGGGGAAAAATAACCTTCAACAGACGTGTTGAGGGAAAAATAACCTTAACAGACATGTGTTAGGGGGGAAACTACATCATGTAGCCTTCAGCCAACAGACTGGCATTGACTATGGTCAGCTTGTCTTTAGTGCATACAACTACTGGTTGAATTCGAGCCATGTGATTGGATGAGAGAAGATGACTGTAGTGATAACATGAGTGGTCGATAAGAGGTTTTTCCACATGCATTGTTATGGTAACAGAATGGCTGTTCTGCTGACGTTACTGGGAGTGTGTGATGGGTGCTGGCCTTTGAAGGTCATTGGCTGGTCTGATTTCCCCCCCATTCTGTGTCCTGTTTACAGCCTGAGAAAGATCTGAAATGGAACATTTGGAAAGCCGTAATGTATGTTGATTTATGTGTGTATCAAATTCTATACATAAATATGTATATTTGTGCATTATCGGTGCTCGGGCAGTCTGATATGTATGGGTAAGATTTTTGTTTTGTTTGTAGATTTGATGTTTTCATGTGATAGTTTGTTTCCCATTCTCTGGGCCATTTCCCTTATGTGTTTGCCTTTGTTTTCCTTTCCTTCTTCTAAGTTCAGACTCAGCTTGTGAATACATGGATGAAGGTGGTTCTCTATTCATACTGAAGTCCGTACTTTGGAGCTGCTGAATGCCCAGTATCAGTATTTTGATGATTTGTAAGTCTGTAGGATTGGAGCAGAAACCACCCCCCACCACACACACATTATCAAAGATAGGTCTTGCATTTTGATATTATGTTTTGTTAATATACAGGATTATGGGAATATTTAAATGCTATACATGCTGCTCCTTTTTTGTGTGGTGGTTCCGAAAAGCATCTGCCTGGTTGACAGGATGTTAAAATCCAGTTATTCTCTTACTCTTTATAGCATGTCCCCCCCCCCCCCCCCCCCCAAAAAAAAAAAAAGCAGCAAAAAAAGCAGGCGGTTCACTTCAGCTCCTGGTCTATTTTCAGTATTTTAGAAAAGTCATATTCACCCATGTATGTATAAAAATAACAACAGGAATTGATACTTAGCAGTTCAAATTGTGTTGGTTTTTCACTAACAGTCTGGGAAGTTGTTTTGATGAGTTTGTGTGTCTTAGTCCGAACCCAGTCTGAGTACAGGCGGTATTATATATGGAGAGATGCAGGTGCTTCAGTAAGTAGTAAGGGCAGTTTGTGTGTCTTAGTCCTAACCCAGTCTGAGTACAGGCGGTATTATATATGGAGAGATGCAGGTGCTTCAGTAAGTAGTAAGGGCAGTTTGTGTGTCTTAGTCCTAACCCAGTCTGAGTACAGGTGGTATTATATATGGAGAGATGCAGGTGCTTCAGTAAGTAGTAAGGGCAGTTTGTGTGTCTTAGTCCTAACCCAGTCTGAGTACAGGCGGTATTATATATGGAGAGATGCAGGTGCTTCAGTAAGTAGTAAGGGCAGTTTGTGTGTCTTAGTCCTAACCCAGTCTAAGTACAGGTGGTATTATATATGGAGAGATGCAGGTGCTTCAGTAAGTAGTGAGGGCAGTTTTAAGTGAGCACGTTTTGTAAACCAGCACAGTGAAACCACTGGAAGACAATCTGCACATGAATGGCAGATGTCATAAACAAGGCCAGAATGTGTGGCAGAAGTATTAAACACATTGCAAATCAGCCTTTATCTGCACTTTATTGGCAAAGAGTAAACCAACATGACTGCATCTTTGGGAGCTCCAGTTCGATGCAAAAAAGTATTCTTTGGTAAATATTGGTGGAAGAGCCAAATGAAGCCAACAGATGGAAATGGTTGCACATTTTCAATCCAACCTGAATCTGCAGTTCAGCTCGCCTTTAAACATCAGAAAATACCAGGAAAAATGCATGTTTCTTTAGGGAGCAGCAACAATCATCTGTTTGGCTATTCTGCTGCTGTTATGCATTACCTGTGTGAATCCATGCCATAGCAAGGCTGTTGGAATAGGGTTGTCTTTAGCCACATTTCATCATCCATCAGGTTGTTGTTAAGTGGGCTTCACTGTATAGAGCCCCAATTGTTTGCCATTGCAGCCTAAATCCCGGTTGGCTGCATCGTAGTCTAGTTTTCAGAACATCATCCAGTGTGATTTGTTAGAGCATTTGGCTCTTGTCACTGTTGGCCAGTTGTAGTCTAGGAATGCTTGACAATGTAACTGTCATTCTGACATAGGAGTGTTTTATAAGTTAACGATCTTCTCAGCTCAGTTGTACATTTGGAGTGTTTTTCCTTATTGTGTACCACACGAGTTTTCACATTTATAAGCTAAAATTTACTGTCCTGGCCCTGGGCCAAGCATGAGGCCGTCTTGCTTTTTTCCCCTTCTGCTTGTCATACACAGTGTGGAAGTGATTTCATGAGTGTTGCTGTGCGTGTTTGGTGAATTTTGTTCAGCTTAACCAGGACAGCGTGCACTTGCTTGATGCTGGGAGAATTGTATTGCCAAAGGGGTTTGAGTTTAAACACACTGTGCTGTCATGATGACGAGTTGAGCAGTTTGTGATTCTCCAGTCTGTACTATAGTCCTTCTTTGCAGTTGTGATGGGAGGTCCTTACTGTTTGACAGAGGAACAGTCTGACAGCATTGGTGTTCGTGCAGATGAAGCCCAACCATCATGGTGTGTGTTTAAACCTGCAAAAAAATCTGGTTTTATTTTTTATATTCATGCATGCATTGGTATCTTAACTTGCAACGAGCAACACATTACCATCGCTTAGGATCACCCCTGTGTCACTCACGGGTAACCCCCTGCTCATCACTCAGTGGGTAACTTCACCATTGCTCAACGAGCAACACCATGGCATGTTGTGTTTTTCCTCCACCTTTTCCAAAGATTTTGCTCCCCACTCCTTGAAAAAAGCTGAAAAAATGACTGAAGAATAAAATGAGTAGGAGTGTTCTTCCCAAACTGCTTTGAAATAGAAAAGAATTAGGAATGACACAGTGATATAGCTCACCACCTGGTTGGAGGTAGGGTCTGCCATGCTGCTGATGCGGGTTGGACTTCCCGACACAGCAAGGGATTTTCCTCCCCTAGTCAGCCGTCACTGCAAACAACCATTATGGCCATGCAACCACCGTGTGCAATCCTGTCTGCGTACATGTTACAAACCACAGGCATCGGCAGTCATACCATTGTTTGGGCACACAAACAGAAGCACATACTAGGACAGCCCTCAAAGATGGAATGTGGTTGCACAGGTGGTAGGGGAAGTGAAAATGATTGTGTGTACAATTTGTCTCCCCAAAATGGGTGTACTGTTTCCATAAAAGAAGAACGCAGTAGAAGAATTATAAGCAAAGAGACAACCCTTTGCCCATCCCTACTCTTCCCCAGTCAGTATTTCTGTCAGTTGTGGTGGGTTTTTGTTTGTTTTGTTGTGTTTATATTGTTTGTTTGTTGTTGTTGTTTTTTTTTTGGGGGGGGGGGGGGGGGGGGGGGGCAATATCCCTTACCTGAACACACCACCATAACTTGTCATACATTTAGGACTCTGGTCACCTTATATTGCATTTCACCTCATGTTCCGCAGTCTTTGCATTTCTGTCTTTCACTATGATTGATTGCCTGGCTTGTTCATCTTGCATGGTTGTCACCAAACCTATGGTTTATTGAAGATTCTGTCAAAGCCACTGGCTGACAATCGTGGGGTAGTAAAGTTTTTTCACCAGTCCTCTCTCTGGCTGATAACTGTGGGGTAGTAAAGGTTCTGTTACCAGTCCTCTGGCTGATAATTGTGGGGTAGTAAAGGTTCTGTTACCAGTCCTCTGGCTGATAATTGTGGGGTAGTAAAGGTTCTGTCATCAGTCCTCTGGCTGATAATTGTGGGGTAGTAAAGGTTCTGTCACCAGTCCTCTGACTGATGATTGTGGGGTAGTAAAGGTTCTGTCACCAGTCCTCTGGCTGATGATTGTGGGGTAGTAAAGGTTCTGTCACCAGTCCTCTGGCTGATAGTTGTTGGGTAGTAAAGGTTCTGTCATCAGTCCTCTGACTGATAATTGTGGGGTAGTAAAGGTTCTGTTACCAGTCCTCTGGCTGATAATTGTGGGGTACGTAGTAAAGGTTCTGTCATCAGTCCTCTGACTGATAATTGTGGGGTAGTAAAGGTTCTGTCACCAGTCCTCTGGCTGATAGTTGTGGGGTACGTAGTAAAGGTTCTGTCACCAGTCCTGTGGCTGATAATTGTGGGGTAGTAAAGGTTCTGTCACCAGTCCTCTGGATGATAATTGTAGGGTAGTAAAAATTCAGTCACCTCTCTCTGGCTGATAATTGTGGAGTAGTAACAGTTCTGTCACCAGTCCTCTGGCTGAGAATCATGGGGTAGTAACAGTTCTGTTACCAGTCCTCTGGCTGATAACTGTGGTAGTAATGGTTCTGTCACCAGTCCTCTGGCTGATAACTGTGTGGTAGTAATGGTTCTGTCACCAGTCCTCTGGCTGATAATTGTGGTAGTAATGGTTCTGTCACTAGTCCTCTGGCTGAGAATCATGGGATAGTACCCATCATCAGTTCCCTGGCTGACATGGGATAGCAAAGAACTGAGGTGAACATCTGCTGCAGGCATCACTGTATAGCAGGCCAGTCATTAGAAGCGCAATACTCCATGAGAGTGTAGTATTGGTGTGGCAAGTTGCTGATTCTGGCTGCATATTGCTTGATGGTCCCTTGGCAGTTCTCAAGTTTGTGAAATCTGTGAACCTAGCAGTGAACCTTCAGGGGTCACAAATATGCAGAGAAATGGTGTGTGTTTTTATGCAGAATAAACCCCTTTCACGCAATTGCTCAACCCCAACCCCATCCGTTTACCATACACAAAAATGTATTTTTATGACAGAATGCATTGAATTGAAGGCTTTAAGCAGTCTCTCTCTCTCTCTCTCTCTCCTCTCTGTCTCTCTGTCTCTCTCTCTCTCTCAGTCTGTCTGTTGTCAGCATGTGAAGTTGAATGTCGGACCATATCAACTTTGACAGCTGCCAGGCCAGGGTGGGTGACATTGGACGAGGTCAGCAGCAGTTCACTGCCTACATCTGTTTTCAGCTGCATTACTAGTTTCCCGCCATTCGTTTGCCTGTGGGACTGACCCACATTTTGCAGCTCAGCATAGTGTCGCAAAAGACACTGCAGAAAACTCTGGCTTGTGGTTTTTTTGTAGTTCTGATGGTAGTTCAGAACCAGTTCCCTTCACTAGCTCTGAGCCGCTTGACCATAGGCTGCCTACTCAAGAAGGTAAAGAAACCATCCAAGAAGCTGCGAGTACCTGCAAAAGTCCAAGATCTAGCCAGGCACCAAGCTTGGGGATACAGAAAGTAGTGCTGTTAGCCTTTGGCCTTGCACAGAATTCTGCAGTTGGTGCGAGAGGCAGAATTTTAACTAGATAAATGCAGGATTGTTCTTAAATTAAAATGAAATTGCTGTCAGTGTATTTAGCATTCAGTTGTACTGATTTTTTTTGAAGACATGGTCTTTGCTGTATTTAAGTTCTAAAAGGTGTTTGCAACCCCTGATGCTTGTTCTGATCATACTGGCCAGGGGAGGCTGGTGTGTGCAAATGCTTTCCTGCACTGTGTGCTGCAGGAGAGTGTGAGTCGGTGTGGAGCCTGTCTGTGATCTGTGCAACACCGTATGGGCAGCCTGCTTTGTTTTTAACTGCATGTTGAGCATGGCATATGTTTGGCAGTGCGCGAGTGTGTGATGCATGTCCCATACCAGTGTGAGAGTGTGTTGTATGGCAGTGCATGACCTATGTGTGGGAGCATTTCTGTTTTTGATGGCAGTGTGTGACCATGTGCATGCTGTTGTCCTGTGGCAGTATGTGTGTTGCACATGTCACTGTCCTATGCCAGTCTATGCGAGCATGTCACTGTCGTGTGGCAGCATGTGTGTTGCACGTGTCACTGTCCTGTGCCAGTATGTACAAGCATGTCTGTTCTATGGCAGTGTGTGTGTGAGCATGTCACCGTCCTATGGCAGTGTGTGTGTGAGCATGTCACTGTCCTATAGCAGTGTGTGTGAGCATGTCAATGTCCTGTGGCAGTGTGTGTGTGAGCATGTCACTGTCATATGGCAGTGTGTGTGAGCAGGTCACTGTCCTATAGCAGTGTGTGTGAGCATGTCACTGTCCTGTGGCAGTGTGAGCATATCACTGTCCTGTGGCAGCATGTGTGAGCATGTCACTGTCCTGTGGCAGCATGTGTGAGCAGGTCACTGTCCTGTGGCAGTGTGTGTGTGAGCATGTCACTGTCCTGTGGCAGCATGTGTGAGCAGGTCTCTGTCCTGTGGCAGCATGTGTGAGCAGGTCACTGTCCTGTGGCAGTGTGAGCACATCACTGTCCGATGGCAGTGTGAGCACATCACTGTCCTATGGCAGTGTGAGCATGTTATTGTCCTGTGGCAGTGTGAGCATGTTATTGTCCTGTGGCAGTGTGAGCATGTCACTGTCCTGTGGCAGTGTGAGCACATCACTGTCCGATGGCAGTGTGAGCATGTCATTGTCCTGTGGCAGTGTGTGTGAGCAGGTCACTGTCCTGTGGCAGTATGTGTGAACATGTCATGTGTGTCCAGCAGAGGAGTCCAGATTTTAGTTTGTTTTCTCCACATGGCTACAGTTTGTTTGTATTTCTCTGACTGAAACGGCAAGCAGTCTTGTTTGTCTTCAGATTCACGCACCGTTTCATTTTTTTTCAATTTTATATGGCTGCTCTTTTGTTGTTGTTGTTGAGTGTACATGTGTGTGTGTGTGACAAACCATCAGTTGTATGTGTGCTGACTCCCGAGTCAGGGTTTCACACAGCTTGGCAAGACTGTGTTCTGTCACGTCACACATACCTGTCTTATTTCAGTCTGACACCACTTTGTCTTCCTTTCTCAGAGTTGACACAGCCACACGCTTCCTGTGATTGTCTACCCGTCACTTAAACCATGTTAATTGTCTTGCTGAATTTAATGGTTGACTGCACACCTGTGTCATATTGCATAAAAAGAAATGTATCCAGTATGCTCAGCTGTTTTAAATTAAGATAACAATGAAGGACTGATTCCGTTGTAAGGATGTGATTTGACAAACTGAAACACTATTGAAAAGTAGCTCCCACAGTCACAAGAATCCAGTGAACAACATGGGGACTTCAACTGTGTTATGTCCACCCCCCACCCCCCCAGCCCTTCCCTCAGATGGTGCAGTAGACCTCTTTGGATCTCCCAACACCTCAGTTCATATTAACCATAGGTGAATTGATCAGAGATGTGATTTTGATGACTCAAATCATTTTGTTGGATCAAGTTGACTCTTGTTCAGCCTAGAGCTCAGCTGTGGATTAATCAGGAGATCAGTTACTAGAGGAATATTGGATTGGTTTGCCGTTGTCATTTGCCTGTGATGCGGGATTTTGAATCAATTTCTTTTTTGGCAGTTAACTTTTTTTCTTTTTCTTAAAAAAAAAAAAGCAACCTGACAAATTTATTTTGAAATGTTTACCACTTGTTGAACATTAGATAGGGCGGGTAGTTTATGTGTTGTTTGTAGCATGTAGTTGGGCGTTTTTACACAGCTGTGTTTCTTTCACTCAAGGCCAAGACACAGGAGCCATCTTGCTTGTAGGGGTACGGGTGGTGACGCAAGACTACAACCAAACACATTGTGTGGCAGTGTCCATTCCTGCTGTATGGGTAACTCACAGTTAGAACGTGCTATTTCTCAGCATGGGTAACAGCTTCAGAATATGCTCCGTTTCAGTCTGTGTAACACACATACTGTAGCCAGAGTGCATGTTGCACCACGTGCCTGTTCCTGCATGCTTTGAAGAATGGAGTCAAGTAGGTTAAGTGTACCTTTTTGACCTCAGTTGATATTTTTTGTTTTTTTAACATAATACCATTGTCTTGTGGTTTATTGGACTCCACCTTTAGGAGATGCTAGTTTCTTCAGTGCAACATTTGGGACATTGTTGTGCTTTCTGTCTGAAGAGTACCAAAGTGGAAGTGGACTGTAAGTATAGTGGATTGACTCCATCGTGGGGGGTCTGGACCTTAAGTACAGTGGGTTGACTCCACTGTGGGGGTCAGTGGACCTTAAGTACAGTGGGTTGACTCCACTGTGGGGGTCAGTGGACCTTAAGTACAGTGGGTTGACTCCACTGTGGGGGTCAGTGGACCTTAAGTACAGTGGGTTGACTCCACTGTGGGGGTCAGTGGACCTTAAGTACAGTGGGTTGACTCCACTGTGGGGGTCAGTGGACCTTTAGTGGGTTGATTCGCAGATGGACACGTCTTCAGATCACATTACGACATCCTTGGATTCAGGCATACCACTGGGATGCATGGGGCAGATGGCTGCTGTAGCTTGGCCGTCGCTAGGCTGCTGTAGCTTGGCCATCACTAGGCTGTCGTAGCTTGGCCATCCACTGTAGCTTGGCCATTGCTAGGCTGCTGTAGCTTGGCCATCTGCTGTAGCTTGGCCATCTGCTATAGCTTGGCCATCGCTATGCTGTTGTAGCTTGGCCATCTGCTGTAGCTTGGCCATCGCTATGCTGCCGTAGCTTGGCCATCGCTATGCTGCCGTAGCTTGGCCATCGCTATGCTGCCGTAGCTTGGCCATCGCTATGCTGCCGTAGCTTGGCCATCGCTATGCTGCCGTAGCTTGGCCATCGCTATGCTGCCGTAGCTTGGCCATCGCTATGCTGCCGTAGCTTGGCCATCGCTATGCTGCCGTAGCTTGGCCATCGCTATGCTGCCGTAGCTTGGCCATCGCTATGCTGCCGTAGCTTGGCCATCGCTATGCTGCCGTAGCTTGGCCATCGCTATGCTGCCGTAGCTTGGCCATCGCTATGCTGCCGTAGCTTGGCCATCACTAGGCTGCTGTCTCACCAACATTATTTGCCATAGCCACTTCGATTCTACTTGCCTGTCACTTGTACAGCTTTTTTGTTGTTGTTGCTGGAATGAGGTAGCCATTGCAGAAATTACCTATTTTCGTCGCTATTTCTTTTTGTGTGGATTACTTTTATCTGTTCATGTTGTGGTTTTGGAAATGAGCTTTTGAAAGATGTCTTTCTGCTTCATTTTAATAACGTGACATTTGTGTATTTCTTCTTCTTATGTGGGAATTGGTACTATCAAAGAGATTGTACTTAATTAATTCATTGATGTATATTTTTGCAACGACTTTTTGAATGTGGTCAGGGCATATGGCCTGTTTGGTGTATGTGCGTGTCAGTGTATATTTGTATGTTTGACACTTATTCAAAGGCTCCTGTAAAATACATTTTCCAATTCACTTTATAAACTTCCTCCTCCCTGTTTGCGCCACTTTTTCTCTTCCCTCTTTTCATTATTGTCCCCTCTCGTTTTCTTATTCCTTAACCAAAAAAATCTATATCGCATTGTTTGTCCCCCTACACTCCCCAGGAACAAATGTGGTTTGTTTTGATCTATTCATACTTGTTGCTGACTTCCCCTTTGAAAAAATAAACATTTTTTTCAGAATTTGAAAACTGTTTTCTTCTTCTGTCCAGCTCTGAAGATCTTGTTGGATCACAAGTCTGTAGTGTGTGTGTGTGACCCTCTTGTGTCTGATGTTTGTGTATGTTTTATATTTGCAAAGTGATTGGTTTTGTAGATTGACTTGACAGAGGGTTGATATATATATATATGTGAGAAGAGTAGAAATGCGTATTTGCTTATGACCCGAGTTTGACTGTCCTGAGGTGATCCTGCGTGGCTGACAGGACATTAAAATCCAATTACTACTACTACTATGAAACCAGTCTTAATTAAGTTGCAGCTGTCAATCAGCCACAGGGACAGAAATAGCTACTGGGAGTTGATTTGGGTATTTTCATTTTTTTGTGTGCAGAATTATGCTGTTTAGGCCTTGTATTATCAAGCAGTTACATTTTCCTCTCGGAATGATTGCCCTGATATAACCGTACCGGTTGACTGGGCATAAAACACCAACTTACTTACTCCTCTAGGAATGGTGCTAAATTGTAAAAAAAAATGTTTATATGCTCCTACTGTGGAGTGAAGATTGCTAATGTTACACAAAATACAGTAAGTAAGTTGGTGTTTAACGCCCAGTCAACTGCAAAATCACAGATGTTTGGCCAAATAAATGTGTACCCTGATGTCCAGTTAATTACTTTGAAAAAAGTCTGGAACTTTGGCCAATTTTACAGTCCCGTTGCTAAAGAAAATATACAAAATGACTCACAGTCTTTTCTCTTCAGTAATTCATTTATTATAATCTTCATTTAAATACCAACATAATCAGAAGGAGCTGCAGTTTTCAAAATTGTATCAGTTTAAAATTTTCATGGGAGAGGGTCACATATGTGTACATCTGTGCGTGTTTGTGTGTGTGTGTGTGTGAGAGAGAGAGAGAGAGAGAGAGAGAGAGAGAGAGAGAGAGAGAGAGAGAGAGAGAGAGAGAGAGAGCACAAGTAGATAACTTGGCAGAGCACACATGTACGTCAGAAAAAAACCCATCACACATCAATTGAACCGATGACTGAAGACATGTTGACTCAGCCATGTAAATCTTAGGAAGTACGAAAGTAAAAAAATGGCAAAACAACATGAGATTTAGTGGTTTCTGACTTTACTTGTTTGGTAAATGAAAACAAGCACATGTGACAGACCTGTACCTGCACAAACACCACAGAACAAAATGGCTGATGTAGGGGGACATGCATGAATGTAGTTTATTATACAAATTGCACATTTCCCCTTGTCTTGGTCACAGCTATGCTTTGGTGACTGGGAGTCAGAGCAATGTGGGACGTGGGCTGAAACACACAGCACGTGCCTCTCAGTCCCAAGTTGGAACAATGTGGGACACGTGCAGAAATACACAGCGCGTGCCTCTCAGTCCCAAGTCGGAGCAATGTGGGTCGCACACTGAAACACACAGCACATGCCTCTCAGTCCCAAGTCGGAGCAATGTGGGTCGCACACTGAAACACACAGCACGTGCCTCTCAGTCCCAATTCGGAGCAATATGGGATGCAAGCTGAAACACATAACATGTACCTCTCAGTCCCAAGTTGGAACAATGTGGGACACATGCTGAAACACATAGCGCGTGCCTCTCGGTCCCAAGTCGAAGCAATGTGGGACGCACTCTGAAACACATAGCATGTGGCTCTCGGTTCCAAGCTGGAACAATGTGGGATGCATGCTGAAACACAGTGTGTGCCTCTCAGTCCCAAGTTGAAGCAATGTGGGGTGTGTGCTGAAACACACAGTGCATGCCTCTCAGTCTCAGTTTGGAGCAGTGTGATGCATGCTGAAACACAGCATGTGCCTCCGAGTCCCATGTTGGAGCATGTGGGACGCATGCTGAAACAGAGTGTGCCTCTCAGTCCCAAGTTGGAGCAACGTGGGACACGTGATGAAGCACATAACACATGCCTCTCAGTCCCAAGTTGGAGCAATGTGGGACACATACTGAAACACATAGCATGTGCTTCTCAGTCCCAATTTGGAGCAATGTGGGATGCATGCTGAAACACACGGCGTGTGCCTCTCAGTCCCAAGTTGGAACAATGTGGGATGCATGCTGAAACACACAGCATGTGCCTCTCAGTCCCAGTCAGGTTGACCACAGGTGTCATCATGTTACAGAAACAGACTCTTGCAATTTCACCACTTGATGCACCACAATCCATTGGTCACCTGAAGAACGGGCACAGAAAGGGGAAATGCTTGAAGATCTCTTGAAATGATGAAAAAGGGTTGCTGGTTGCTTTTGTATGTAAAACTATATTCCACTCTCGAGCAGACTCACTGCGCTCACATGTGATTCTGCCGGAGCGAACAGCTTTTTATAGTGTGTTTTTGACTATCCACCAAAGTGGTGTACTTACAGCGCTGGCATGGCTGGTGCCACAAGAAACTGCTGCCATCTCGGTGCATTCTGTGTACACCATATAACCATGCACCATGTCACTTCATGCAAAGCCACATACTCAAGGTGCACACATATTTAACTGTAACCTGCCACCTGCACTTTTGCAGAATGACAGGGGTCTTTTACGTGCTACTGCGGTAACATGGGGGTGGAACGAATCTGTACACTGGACCATGCTCCACCCACCATATGAACTGGGAACTTAAAGGGTTTTACATAACACACACACACACGCATTTCAAGGTTTCCTCACCTTACCAGATTGACACTTCAAATGAACAAGGAGAAGAAGTCCTGGCCAGAAGATGAATGATGCAAGTGAAGGGTATTTTACTATTATCTTAAAGGGGTGGTCCTATGCCACACAATAACATTCCTGCTCACTGGGTCGCGAATGACTTGCCACCAGAATGTGGAGGACGACTTGACTGTGCACAGCTCTACGCAGGTGACCTAAGCTTGGCTGGGTAAGGGTGGCCCTATGTCACACAACAGCATTCCTGCTCACTGGGTTGCAAACAATGAGATGTACGCAGCAAGTCAGGTAACCCAACCTTGGCTGGGCATGCAGTGCTTACTATCACAATGCACAAGCAGATTCTTGCAATTTGACCACTTTAATCGCAAGTCATAGTTCAAACTGAGCACAGTTAATCTTGGTGACGAAACCAAACACCACCTCAAAAGACGGCTTTTATGCTGCATATCACAGTCAAGCGGTGTATGTTGACGGAAGTCACAAAATGTACCAAAGCACTGTTTTTACTTTTGAAACAGACAGCACGTTCACACCCACTGCAGTCTCTGTGTGTGCAACCACATGCATCTGTGAACAGTGTTAAAAGTCCAAAACACTGGCAGCAACACTGATAGGAGTGGGTAGTGCTACTGTCGTCGGCTGCTTTGCCTTACCCAGGTAATGTGACCAGAATTTCCCACAAGGGACGATAAAGTACCCCAAAAGAAAAAAAGAGCGGAGTAAGAGCGATGGGCAAGGGAAAACAAGTTCTGGCTGTACCTGATGTTTTCATCACGAAATACATCACGTTCATCATGAAACAGTGACCATACCCTACTCATGCCCACAACAGTGTATGCGTGTCTGTTCACGAGTGTGTCACAGCATGTACGTGTGTGTGTCTGGACAGGTTTGTCTGGGTGTGCCTGTGCATGTGTGCATACATGGATGCCTAGAGCCTGAGCGTGTGTAGCCTGAGCGTGTGTAAGTGGGTGTCATTGTGCCTTCAGATGTGCATGCGCATGTGCAGGTGTGTGTGCATGAGAGAGAGAGAGAGAGAGAGAGAGAGAGAGAGAGAGAGAGAGAGAGAGAGAGAGAGAGAGAGAGAGAGAGAGAGAGAGAGAGAGAGAGCAATGGGGGATCACACTGATGCACATAAGAGGATGGCTGCTGTCTTCTTCTTTCCTGTGGTGTCCAACATCAATATTATGAAGACTCCTGACACTTTTAGTGCATGCTGGGTTATTTTGGTACTGAACTCTGACATGGACTACACAACCTTTAATGTGTGTATGTGACCTTTTTTGCATGTGCATACACATGGGGGACCTCGGTTTATAGTCTCATCCAAAAGACATTTGCAGGGTCTGTCCAGGAATTGACTGGAGAAATCTGAGGGTTGGCATAAAGCCTAGCACATAACGATCACCCATCCATTTGGTGACCATGCTCGATCATGCTTAACTTGGGCTTTCGAAAGCAAGTACTCTTGCTCTGTGACAGTGACTCCTTGATGGGCAGACTGTTGTATATGAGCTCACACCACACTGCACCAAAACCTCCAGTGTCCTCTTTCACATCACAGAATCATCTCATCCGGAGTCTTCAAACTGTGTCCAGGTTATCTGGGTCTGTGAAGGAGACTGTCAATATGTAGAAGATGGCAGGGAAAGGAATCAGCGCGATCAGTGAAGCGTGGAAGGTGGGCGACTCCATGCGTGTGAGTGCGACAATGCCGTAAGCATGGAGCAGCCAGTGTCCGAAGAGGATGAGGGCATGGCGTGGGTGGGTGAAGCACAACTTGATCAGCTCACTCATTGACTGAAAAGGAAGCAACATGTTACTCTGAGAACAATGGCACTGTTTTTAAACTAAAAACTGAAAGCATTTTAAACCTCTGAAACAAAATCTGGCCTCAGTTTTGCAGTCCATATACGATAACGGCACTGACTGGTCAGAATTATGTTTGTTTTATCCAAAACAAAACCTATGAAATATATAGCCAAAGAGATGGCGTGAAGAAGAAATGCTGGTATTATAACCATACATTTTACACTCAAAACTAAGGACATCCAAAGTCAAACTGGATGAAGCTTAAAACATGTATATTTTCATTTGCAGACACTTGTTTTAAAAGGCCGGAAAAGATTCAAGTGTATCCCTTTGAACAATCTGAAGTGTAATATATCTAAAAATGTGATCTGCAGTCTACAATCTATGCTAGTAATATTTAAATGAGAAGAGACAAGGAGCATCTGTTTTATCAGAAGGTGTGGGATGTCTATACACTGTCAGTGCAAGCACCTTGTTCAAGCAACAGACAAACAGCTGATACACTAACAAGTAATGATATCAATGAAATCTCCCTACTTATCTCACAGTTGTTGCATAAGTTCAATGTGGACTCAAAATATTCCAATACATTAAACACACACATTTTCATGCTCTTCATATTAAAAAAAAAAAATCACCTTCAAGAGACCTCAAGGTTAGTAACTACAAGACATGCTGTTTGAAACTGCTTCCTGAAAACATTGTTCCAGCCATTCAGGGCATCAGCCAACTACAGGGAACTGAAACAAATCTTCTACTTCCTTAGTTTATATCTGTGCTCCTGCCTGTGTCATAAAACTTGTAGTCTGAGAAGGAAATCAACTTAAATGATGATTCAAATCACTTGCAAAGATGAGAAGTAGCAGCACAGTCACAGAATTTGTTATGTTCCCTATCAACACAGACACCAGAACAAGTTTAGTTCTATTGTTCCCTCAGTGGCTTTTTTGTTCATTCATTATGACAATGCAGGTACAGTTGAAATTGTCACTACTGTTATATGATCATGGTAAATTTGTGGTCACTGTACAATGCATGCACTGTTTGTGGTGCACTTTGCATTCAGAAACTGACAAAATCTCAAAACTTACCCCTTCATCCATGGAGGCAAAATGAACAGCATTGGTTACCACGGAAACCACCAGGATGATGTAAGGAAAAGAATAATCTGTAAAAATAGAGACCAGCAGCGTCATTGCCTACCATTCTGGGACAGATCGATTCAGAAAACCAATTGTCTTTAAGGCTGCCCTGCAGAGAGCTAACTGAATTTCAGTGTAAAGCAATCAACTGCAGTGAATAAATGAAACATTTTATACCCTCTACTTCACACAGTTCACCAGAGTCACTCTTTCTATGCCTATTTCACCATTAAACCTGTTCAGCCATGCACCAGAGCAATGGCTGGAAGCCACTTAACTCCACTGTCTGTCTATGCATTAGCACTGTTCAGGCAGAGAAATCTGCTTCTGTGGGACATAACTATTCATAAACAATAAGTAAAGTGAGGTTGCTTGGCTCGCTTCTTTCTTGAACGTGGCACATCATTTTTCATGCTGTAGTCTGGAAAAAAAGTGTTGACTTTTGTTGTTGTTGCGATTTTATTCCACACAGTGAGCAAGTTAGCAGAGTTCACCAACATGCAACTTCTTGATGAAGTAGTTGTCTGTGAAGGCAGCTGTTATGGCCCAGGATCAGAGGCTTTATTCAGGCCAAAACATGTGTGACAACAGCCAGAATGGCCGTTATGTACTTTCTGGAGATACCCAGCTTTCAGAGGAGCACCCATTAACTTTGACCAGAACAGCACAAAGTGCCAAGGCTGGGCAGGCTGCCTGGGTTGTTCTGGCCTTAGGGCTGAAAGGGTTAACAACACACACACACACACACACACACACACACACACACACACACACACACACACACTACCCTGTACATCTCAAACTCTGAAGGGTAGTCACTGGTATCTTCATGACAAATAACCCCTTACAACAAAGCACACACCTAATAATATCACAAAACACTCACACAAGACATGGGTACAGTGGAAGTTGGATCCCCCCTTTCAAGACCACCCTAAAATCAAGCAAAGGTGGTCTTAACTGAGGGGTCAGGAGGTTACTGATATATAATGGAAATATAAAGAAGGTGTCAGAAACAGTGGTCTAACAGAGGTGGTCACTGGTAAGGAAATAGAAAAGTTAGGTGTCAGAAAGAGCAGTCTAACAGAGGGGGTTATTGGTATGGAAATACAAAAGGAAGGGGTCATGGGATCAGTGATATGGAAATACAAAGGGAAGGTGTCAGAAACAGCAGTCTAAAAGAGAGGGTTGTTGGTACAGAAATACAAAAGGAAGGTGTCAGAAACAGCAGTCTAAAAGAGAGGGTTGTTGGTACAGAAATACAAAAGGACGGCGTCAGAAACAGCAGTCTAAAAGAGAGGGTTGCTGGTACAGAAATACAAAAGGACGGTGTCAGAAACAGCAGTCTAAAAGAGAGGGTTGTTGGTACAGAAATACAAAAGGAAGGTGTCAGAAACAGCAGTCTAAAAGAGAGGGTTGTTGGTACAGAAATACAAAAGGACGGTGTCAGAAACAGCAGTCTAAAAGAGAGGGTTGTTGGTACAGAAATACAAAAGGAAGGTGTCAGAAACAGCAGTCTAACAGAGAGGGTTGTTGGTACAGAAATACAAAAGGAAGGTGTCAGAAACAGCAGTCTAACAGAGAGGGTTGTTGGTACAGAAATACAAAAGGAAGGTGTCAGAAACAGCAGTCTAACAGAGGGGGCCATCGGTATGGAAATACAAAGGGAAGGGAGGGGTTCAGGGGATCCCTGATAAGGAAATACAAAAAAGGTGTCAGAAACTACAGTCTAACAGAGGGGGTCATTGTTTTGGAAACACAAAGGGAAGGTATCAAAAACAGAGGGGGTCAGGGGGTCATTCATAGTGGAAATATGAAAGGAAGGTGTCAAAAACAGAGGTCTCTTAACAAAAGGGTCAGTTGGTCATTGATACGGAGATATGAAAGGAAAGTGTCAGAAACTGTGGTCTTTCATCTGGGGTTGCACTGTAATGCACAATAAAACTGTTTCATGAAAATAACAACATCAGCATCACCCTGTGATGTGTGTCCTTCAGCATACTCACAGATGAGTCCGCCAAACACAGCCTGAGTGATGATCAACACGGGCAGGAAGTAGAGGGCGGCGTAGATTGATTTGTAGCCACGCCCGTCCACGAACTTGTAAGAGATGAAGGGTCGAAACAGCATCATCAGCACCAGAGAAAAGGCATAGTAGATCATCACTATGGTGTACCTGTGTACAAACAACATGGAACAAGGCATAGTAGATTATCACTGTGGTGTACCTGTGTCCAAACAACATGGAACAAGGCATAGTAGGTCATCACTGTGGTGTACCTGTGTCCAAACAACATGGAACAAGGCATAGTAGGTCATCACTGTGGTGTACCTGTGTCCAAACAACATGGAACAAGGCATAGTAGGTCATCACTATGGTGTACCTGTGTACAAGCAGCATGTAACAGAGATCACATCTGTGGTACTGGGGGCAGGGGTGTAGCTGGGTTGGTTTAGCATCATGTCCAGTAGGCTGCTGATGCAGGTTCAATTCCCCAATGTCGCTGAGGATTTATCTCCCAGTCTACTGTCAGTGTACATACATTAATGCTCTTCATACAGCCCCCACATGCAATCTCATGCATTAACATCTGTGAGCACACATTAAAGAATTTCAAGCACTGGCAGCCACAGAATAGTATGGACCCACAAGAATACACCCCACCCCAGAAGACCTCTCTGGACTCATTCAAATGTAACCTAAAAACATTTCTTTTCCCAAAACTGTAGACCTGCCATGCTTTCTGTTCCATGCTGCTGTCTTCAACCATTTCTGTTGCTGCCTGTTTTAAGCTGCATAAAGTAAGCTTTGCAATAGTCAGAATGCTTGTGTGTGTAAGTGTGTGTGTGCGCGCGTGCGCGCATGTGTATGTGCTTAGAATAGTCTCTATGGACAGGATTTTGCACTTTACAAATACTTTATCATTATTATTACGATTAATTATTAAGAGAGAATGTGGGAATTAAAAATTGTCACATACACAGTTTACCTCCACAGAACGGCTGTAAATAAAAGGAGGACTGCAGAAGTTGAAAAATGACCAGAAATGTACACTCACACTGTGCCATGAGACTTCTGGCTAGCTGGCGCAGTGCATATATGCTGATGCATTTTTATTGCAAAGTATTTTTTTGCAGTTATAGTTAAAAACAAATAGGTCAGAGACTTTTTTAAAGGCAGAACATAGGCAGACTTTTTAAAAGTAGAATTCCACAAATAAGCGGATGATTCCCATGCTTAACAAAGTTAAAAAACAACAAGAAACTGTCAGATATACAGACTGTGATAAAGACAGACAGAAAGACAAACATGCAGGTACTCACAGAGGGTAGACGACCTCCTGTGTGCAGTGAAGTGTGTCTGTGTAGTTGGGGCTGGGGTTGTACAGCATGGTGTACCAGTCTGACAGTTGCTGCACGCGACATGAGCGGATCTGCAGGGAGCCCATGGGATCTGACAACACCAGCGTCAACAAGGCAGACACAGCACTCTCCACCAGTGCTGACAGGTGTAACACTATCACCGACCTGTCAGAGTTACATCACCAGCGTCAACAAGGCAGACACAGCACTCTCTTCCAGCGCTGACAGGTGTATCACTATCACCGACCTGTCAGAGTTACATCACCAGCATCAACAAGGCAGATACAGCACTCTCCACCAGCACTGACAGGTGTAACACTATCACCGTCATGTCAGTTATATCACCAGTGTCAACAAGGCAGACACAGCACTCTCCACCAGCGCTGACAGATATAACACTATCACCGACCTGTCAGAGTTACATCACCAGTGTCAACAAGGCAGACACAGCACTCTCCATCAGTGCTGAAAGGTGCAATACTATCTCTGACCTGTTGGTATAATATCACCAGGATCATTAAGGCAGACACCATGTTCTCCACCAGTGCTGACAGGTGTAACACTATCACTGACCTGTTAAACATCACCAACATCAACAGGGCAGACACAGCGCTCTCCACCAGTGCTGATACACAATAACATAGCAAAGCAATACACATGAGTGAAAACAGTGAAGTCTATAGTACAGTATACTATAACCATCATTCACAGCAAAAAAAGAAGAAGACACAAGTGAGAACAGTGAAGTCTATATAGTATAGTACAGTATAAGCATCATTCTGTGGGACAGGGGGCTGATGAAGCCTACCAACAAGCAGGCAAAATTGTCTCCCTCATATTCTCACCTCTTTGAGCGTGACTGGCACAGTGCGTCAATGAATGACCAGTGCAGAACAAGGGAGAGAAGCGCCATGAAGCCAAGATAGAGGGCATCGTAAAATGTCACTCTGTCATCACATTTTCTGCACTGGGAAAAGCTGTCAGGTCGGTATCCTCTTGGACAGGCCTGTGTGAGAAATACCATCAATACATATAAATATACTATTCATGAACACCATCAATACATATAAATATACTATTCATGAACAAAATGTGATGTCTGTTTACTTCATCTTTTTTTGTACTTTGTATAGTTTACCGTAACACTAACAGTGACATCTGAAAAGGTCTGTAAACAGAAATGGCCATACCGAGACCATTAATTCATACACAAAAATACACATTATAGATGAAAAACAAAAACAGAATACTATTAGTATCACTAATAGAGAGAAAAGAAAAGAAAAAGAAAAAAAAAGAAAAAAGAGAGAGAGAGAAAAAAAAGTTAAAAGTAGAAAAGTCTCAAACTCACAAATGCTGATATTCCAACATTTTATGTTATGTCATAACAAACACAATTAATAGTAATAGTAATGCACCTGTAATAGTATTAATGATAAATTGGTATTATTAATAGTAACCATCCTCACAATTAAGTGGCAGCACATATTTGCATCATCTGTCACTTTCTACAACTTGTAAAGTCATCTAGCCTTTCATTTTTACCAGGTAGAAAGCAGTTGAAGTATAAAGTATTATAACTACCAACTTAGTAATAATATGAATAAATGTATCAAGTTTATATTTATTTATATAATGCTGTTCCACTACCATAAAATATATTTTTCATTCCAAATTACACACACACACACACACAGAGAAAATAAAACATAAAAGAGCTCATCAGATTCTTGGAGGATGAAGAGACCTTTTTTCAGAGTGGGCTTGAAAGCATGCTAATTTGTATGACAAGGTATGCTCACTTACACCACACGTATCACTGGGTGGAAGTCTTCCGCAGTACAGCCCCGGACATCGCCGTGTCTTGCCTGTCAGTGTCACACAATCATAACCACATGACAATGCAGGATACACGGTCACCATACAGTATACACAACAGACTAAAGTAACAACACAGTCTGTCATACTAAAACCCAAGTGACTAACTGTGAAATGCTGTGTAAACAGTTTCTGTGCCAGTTACACAAGTTTAGTAAAAAACAAACAAACAAAAAAACACTTTGATAAGGTTTTGGTACATGGTTGGACTTTGGAGTGACCTCGCTGAGAATGTGGCTGTTACATCCACCCTTGAGTCTTTCTGATCATGTCTTCAAAACTACTACCTTCTGAGTCAGAGTAGGCTCACGCTTCCCCCAATCCCCCCCCCACCCCCCCACCCAGTAAACCAGTAAGTAGGGTTGATGATGGCTGGGGCTGTGTCGGTAGGGGCTTGCCCCAGTAACCCCTATGTTAGCCGGATTGTCTAGTTGAAGATATCAGAGCTCAGGAACTGTATGAAAGTCGAGGTGGCCGTCCTGGGCTCCTGTCCCTAATAATATTTATAATAAGCCTGCGTTTTCTGTGTCCAGACGTAAAGCAACACTCAACCAACCAACATCGGAGACATGAAAAGCCAACACATTCGTTTGTAAAGAGTTCTTCTTTTTCTTTACTGCTGCGCAACCTCTAACTGTAACAAAATCTTCAACATGAAGGAGGATATTTTAGTTTATTTTTACGGAAGAACTCAAGAAAAAGAAAAGAAACTTACTGTAAGATACGGAAGCATCACTGCTCTGGGCAAACACGGCGAGAAAAGCAAATCCAAAAAGACAGCACTGAACAGTAAACCGACAGTTTGACATCTTGTAAGACAGCGTACAAGTGGGTTAGCAACAAAGTGATGTTAAGTCTCCTTTCTGCTGATCACGAATGAATGGGCATCGTGACCAAAAAAACTCCAGCAGTTCATGCCTTCATTACTTCCGATTAAAAACAAAAAACAAAAAAGATATCACGATCTCTCGAGGTTATCATATCAAAATATTTCATAGCTGAAGCTGTACGATTTCAAAACTGTCACCAGTTCAGCGTAACATGTGCTACAATCTACAAAACCACATTTGATTTTCGAGCAGGCAACTTTCCTACAGTAAGTAACGCCATCTTGTTTGTGGCTACATGGAGGAATCATTGCCAAAGTCAAACTTAAAGCATAATCTGAAATAAAAATCAAAAACAGAAAGTTTGATCAAAGGAGTAATAGAATTTCTAATTTTAAATGCATGTTAACAAAGCTAAAGGTCTGAGTGACATCATTCAATAAATAATTTGCAATAAATTTTATTTCCTGAGCTCTCCCTTTGAAGGGAGCTAAACACTCTTTATATATATTTGCTGATTAGTGCTCACCTCCCTTGAAACCGCATTTTTTTTTTTTTTTTTTTTTTTTTGTCGCTCAGTGAACTAGCTACAGACGCCTTTTAAAAATTCTTACCCCCCCTCCCCCCCCCCCCCCCCCCGGGGGGAAAAACCCCCAAAACAAACAAACCACACACAAAAAAAGCAAACAAGCAAATAAACATTAAAAAGAACAAAAACAAACATTGTTCGTTGTTATTTTTTCAGTTGTTTTTGTGTGTCAGTGGGGGCAAAATAACAAGGAACAAACAAACAAAAACGCCAAGGCTATCCAGTCTCATATTGTGGCCGAACTTAAACAAAATTTGTGAGATAAATATCAGTTTTACAAACGGGTAACAGATAACAGTGTGTGTTTAGCATAGTAATAATACTAATTACTTAGAACACAGCTTTATAATTATGTACCTGTTTTAAATTATTGTAACGTCTCTGTGTTTTAAAGCAGTTTTTTTTATGGACCATTTTACAAGTTTTTGTTTTATATTAGTGTAATTTATTAAGTATATATTATGAGATTGTTTGTATATGATATGTTAGTAAATGTTAATGTAATATATTATGTACATGTATGTGAACAAGCGCGTTGAGCTCGCTCAGCGGGGAATAGCGCTATAGAAAATTTATGTATTATTATTATTATAAGTGGAGGAACTAGTTCAGATACATGCACCTGATTTAAAGCACACGCCGGGATATCCGGCCATGCACTCCAGAATCGTGGGCTGTCCCAAAATATTTCCATCTGTTGCTCATCAAGTTTCTTTCTGCTGGTTATCCCATATGACAGGCATGAAGGGGTGAAAATTAAGTTAAGATGAAGAACTTCATGGTACGATGACAAACAAGCCGCCGATGCTTTTTCTCTATTCTTAATCCTGATTTTGATGTGATACGTCGCCGGACCTAACCGAGGTATAAATCCTCTATTTTTGGCAGAACTTGACCGCCGACCTATTCTCAAAGAGTCCAGACGAGATTAAGAGGAGGAAGGTGACTGAGCTGGCTGGACTCTCATGACGAAGAGTCGGACTATCATTTGCGGGTCCAGGCGAGATCAAGAGGAGGACCGAGGAGGTGCTGGACCCTCAAGAGAGCCCAGGCGAGATCAAGAGGAGGACCGAGGAGGTGCTGGACCCTCAAGAGAGCCCAGGCGAGATCAAGAGGAGGACCGAGGAGGTGCTGGACCCTCAAGAGAGCCCCGCAGGAGAGATCAAGAGGAGGGACCGAGGAGGTGCTGGACCCTCAAGAGAGCCCCGCAGGAGAGATCAAGAGGAGGGACCGAGGAGGTGCTGGACCCTCAAGAGAGCCCAGGAGAGATCAAGAGCAGGGAGTTGAAGCTGGGCTCAGAACTGAGTTGAACAACCTTTTCCTTCAGTTGCTCCTCAACAGCTGTGCTATGGACAGCGTCTTTGTGACTCTGCTCCGCACAGCAGTTGAAATAACAATTAGCAGAGTACACTTGTTGGGTTTCGCACTGGCGAGGTCCCCATTGTCTCTGTCTCAACATAGTTGTTGTTCTGGCGGTGGTCCACGGCCTCCTCGGTCTTTAAGGGTCGGAGCGCGCGGACGAGCCACTAGTCACTCTTGTTTTTGTGTGTGTGTGTGTGTGTGTGTGTGTGTGTGTGTGTGTGTGTGTGTGTGTGTGTGTGTGTGTGTGTGTGTGTGTGTGTGTGTGTGTGTGTGTGTGTGTGTGTGTGTGATGCCGTGATATCTGTGTGTGTTTTACAGCTATGCGGTAGGGTATCTGTTTACCGTGACCCCGCCCTTTCAACAATCGATTTTATCGACAGATCAGTGGCCACCAACCTCAGCCCTCGGCCGTCTGGATTTTTGTTGCTGTTGTCTCTTTGTTATTCTGTGCTGCTATTGCTCTTTGGGTACTTAGCCTACTCTTCCATTTTCACGCGTTTATTCACCAATTTGAATTGTATCTAATTATGATAATAAATCTTCGGAGATTTTGGCTGTAGTTTGTGAAGTAAAACACACACACACACACACACACACACACACACACACACACACACACACACACACACACACACACACACACACACACGCGCGCGCGCGCGCACACACACACACACACGCGCGCGCGCGCACACACACACACACGCGCGCGCACACACACACACACCCACCCCCCCCCACACACACACACCCACACACACACACACACACACACACACACACACACACACACACACACGCGCGCGTATCTTCTTCAGTGGCTGCAATTTCAAAGCGAGTCTCGCGTCATCCTGAGATGAAGTGTCAACTTTGTAGTCACTTTTACTGTGATTGCTATCAGCGTTTATTATTAGAGGGGAAAAGTCTATATAATTTCATGTTAATCGTATGATCTAGCTGTAGACTTGTCCAGTCTATACTTGCCAGCTGTCTTCCGTTAAGCCTACAGTAACCGTGTGTGTATATATAGGCCGCTACATGAAACTCAAAACGACAAGCAATTTCCATTGTTAATGTGAATATCAAAGTGTGTCAGTTACACAGCACAAACTGCACATGCTGCTGGTTGTACACAGGCACCTGAACTACGTAATACAATACTAGAAATACATGCTCAGCCAAGGTTGATCTTCACTGAGTTCCATTAGAATGCAGTTTACGTCATGGCGGTCTGAGAATGGACTGCTCCACTACACAAGCCGCCGCCACTGACGCAAGTGAAATGTATCAAAGTTCCGGTGCCTGTGGTGTGGCGACCATTGTGTAGATCACTGCATCAGTCTGAGTTCCGGCGCCTGTAGCGTGGCTACCGTCAGCCGTAGGTCATTACGTCAGTCTGATTTCCGGCGCCTGTGGCGTGGCTACCATCGTGTAGATCATTATGTCTGTCTGTGTGCCGGCGCCTGTGGCGTGGCGACTATCGGCTGTAGATTATTACGTCAGTCTGAGTTCGGCGCCTGTGGCGTGGCTACCATCGTGTAGATCATTACGTCAGTCTGAGATCCGGCGCCTGTGGTGCAGCTACCATCCTGAAGGTCAGAACGTCGGTTTGTATTCTGGCGCCTGTGGTGTGGCTACCGTCCT
This sequence comes from Alviniconcha strummeri, assembly GCA_963584105.1. Taxonomy (NCBI): domain Eukaryota; kingdom Metazoa; phylum Mollusca; class Gastropoda; family Provannidae; genus Alviniconcha; species Alviniconcha strummeri. Next base: position 27,462,512 of record OY757543.1, read on the forward strand.
GTAGGTCATTATGTAGGTCATTATGTCTACGTTCTGGCACCTGTGGTGTGGTGACCATCATGGTCATTACGTCAATTTGAGGTCCGGCGCCTGTGTCGTGGCTACCATCGGCTCAGTGTAGGTCATTATCACCGACCGTCAGTCGCGTCCTTGTAATCCACGATCACATGACGGCCGGGGTATAGCCTGCACAGCCGGGAAAGATATTTTCTGCGTGATCAATACAGCTGAATTCGACGCTGGTCCCTCGTGGGTGCTGTCAGTGAAGCAGCGAGATCAGTCTCAGTGATGGTCTGTGGCAACGTGTGGTTAGGAGCCAAATACTGGCTATGCTGAGTGTTGGTACATTCAGCACCGCTTCAGCCAGATCCAGGAAGCGCCGGAATTCGTTCGTGACACGCTGGCACCAACTAGCGAGAAGCGGGCTTGCGTTTATGATGACACACGTGAGTAGGATTTATGGTACTCTTTGCAGTTAATGTAATAACGAAGAAGATTTTTAGAGCGCCCATTTAATGCACAAGGACAGTGGGAGCACAGGGCGCTTTACAATAACACTAACAAAGTGTGTGTGTGTATGTGTGTGTGTGTGTGTGTGTGTGTGTGTGTGTGTGTGTGTGTGTGTGTGTGTGTGTGTGTGGTGTGTGTGTGTGTGTGTGTGTGTGTGTCAGATCTTTTTCTTCTTCCTTTTTTCTTCTTACGATTATAAGGGTAACGACATATTACTACAACAGATCTCAAGAAAAATAAAAACAAAAGCAAAAACAAAAAACACCCCCCCCCCAACCCCCCCCCCCCCCCCAAAAAAAAAGCAACAACAAAAACAATAACTATACACTTGTTTGCACTCCAGAAACAAAAGTACGTTTGTATATATATATATGCACATACAGTTATTTTCACCTGATCTATATGTCTCACACACGCAGATACACATGCATGCGCATACTAAAACGTTTCGTACACATTAATGTCAGTGAAACTCAAAGTTCATGGAACAGAAACTCTCGCATACTTTCTGACACACTTAAAAATAGCCCAACACTTTATTTAGCTAAGGGCGGTCAGGGGTGCGTGTGCTCGCCCTTAAGTAAGTAAACATGTTGCTTTACGTCCGCAGAAACCAAAAGGCTTATTAGGGATGGCAATGCCCGCCCTTAGTTGAATCCTACGGCTTCATAAGCCGAAAATGAAGGTCTATGATTATTGATTCACACGGCATTCGTCAAACACCGGCTTCGCTCGGCGATGGAAACTCTTACGTCATACCAGTGTGCCCGCCTGTTACGCAAAAGTCAACACTGTGGCTGATGTGGTTGATAGGACCAGCTGCGGGGCCCCACACATTCAACACAGAAAGCCCAGGGCTATAAGCAAGCAAAATAATTTTCTGTCGCTTATTTCTGCCTCGCTTACAACCTCTAACTGGCCTCTTTATTATTGTTATATAACCATAATGGTTGACTGGGCGTAACAACACCAAGTTACCTATTTACTTACTTACTGCCTCTGTTTGGCAGACCTCTCAGTGTGACCACCAACCGGTCGACGAATTTATGTCATTGGTTGAGTGTTGCTTTACGTCCACAGAAACCGTAGGCTTATGAGGGACTGGAGCCCAGGACGGCCACCTCGACTTTCACACGGCTCCTGAGCTCTGAATTAATCTCAGTGCCTCTTCACTCATTTATGTCAACACGTAGAGCTCAGTCACGCTTTGATTATCTGCAGTATTTGTAGTTTCTCCGTCACCAGATCGACGAACATGGGAGGGAGAGAGTGGACCGTAGTTGGCTTCAGAACGTTTTACGTATAAAATCACTTGTATGCGCTTTAGTGCTATTAATGGTTCTGGTCCTGCTTACCTCTCTGAATTGCTACACGTCTACACTGTCTCGTGCACTACGTTCTTCTTCTGACATCCGCATGATGAAAATTGAACAACACAAGCGTAAGACTCACGGCTTTCGCGCTTTGTCTTGCTTTGGACCACACATTTGGAACTAACTCTCACAAGACCTTAGACACAGCTCAACCCAGTCGTCTTTTAAAGCCAAACTGAAAAACTTTGTTTCTCACAGTACATCCGCCCCAACAAATATCATTACCCAGTTTTGGACACAGTCATTCTGTGTGTGTGTGTGTGTGTGTGTGTGTGTGTGTGTGTGTGTGTGTGTGTGTGTGTGTGTGTGTGTGTGTGTGTGTGTGTGTGTGTGTGTGTGTGTGTGTGTATAAATGGTTTGAATTCATTGCATTTACTTTCTTATGTGCTTCATATAATACTTTATGTAAATCGCATTACTAGGACTGTGCTCTGCATAAGCGTAGAGTACTGTGTTTAGGTTAATCTGTACCGTGTGAGCGCTCAAGGCGTCGATGAGCGCGTGATAGATGTACATTATTATTATTGTTAAAGTTCTATGCAGGACAACAGGTCACGCTGAGACATTTACCCACGACCTAGAAGGAGCGGTTCCTTAAAGATCAGTAGATACATTTTAGACAGACTCTCGCGTCTAGGTAAGACCACACAAGTGTCACACAGAGTCGATCTCGACTTCACATTTTGACGACTTCTGTCACCTGTACATGCAGCGGGAGAGTGGACGCCACAATAGACGATCTTCGGAAATCCAGGGTACTGCACTCGGTAAGAGCCTTCGGGCATGGACCTGTATATATAGGTCCATGCCTGCGGGTGTAGCGCAACAGGGTTCCAGGCGAGATCAAAAGATCAAGAGATCTTAGAGGAGGGAGGTGGTGCTGGACCCTCACTTTTGCCCAGAAGAGATCATGAGTAGGGAGGTGGAGCTGGGCTGAGCAAGTTGGACGTCTTTTGCTTCGAGTTGTCCAAGTTGTTCATCAACAGCGGTGCAACGGACATTGTCTTAGTGACTCTGTCCAGCACAGCAGTTGAAAGAGCAATTACACAGCGCACAAGTCGCTGGGCAATGGTGAGGGGACATCGCCTTAACGCTTCCATTGTTCTGGCGGCGGTCTACGGTCTCTCCGGTCTTTTTCGGGCGGTTTCCGCGGTCGAGCCAATCACCCTGTCCCCTTCCCACTCTGTCCCCGTCCCTAATAGGTCATCCCGCCTCCGTGGACGTTAAGCAACATGAAAGAAAAAGTGTAGCGCAGAGTAGGCACGCTTTTGTTGGGGGTACATTGAGCACGTGGGCAAGATGACGGATATCCGTAAACAAAAGACAGAAAAGGCATCAGAAATGCCTGAAGATCTAAAACTGTCACAGATCGGCTCTTCTCCGCTGCCACCTCCATTCAAGGGACTTTACTCTCCAGGAGTAAGAAAACACTGTCAAATTATCTTCGCCTGTTATTTCCGGAAATCGTCTATTAACTGAACACTATCTACAATTATTTGTATACAAACTACGCTTTGATACCAACAGCGAGATGCTTCGAAGTGAAAGACATGACAACAGAAGATTGTTCAGGACAGTCGGAGATGGTTTAGCAGCCGGATTAACGCTCATCGCCATGTGAATATCTTTCACCACGGAATGAAAGCTTAACTGCAGATGGGACTGCGTCATGTTCACACGACGGGTTACAAGGCGTCATCTGACCAAAACACAAACACACAACAAGCACGACAACTGACGCCACACAAAAGCAAACAACCGACGACGCCGTGACAGATTAATTCCAGTACGCTTGGCAAAACAAGTGAATATGTCGTCAGAGCAGAAAACGTCATCACAGCCGGATGTGACGTCACCACAAAGGACGTCAGTGCCGACGTCACAACAGGACAGCCACGAAGATGAGGACCTCCTTGGACCTGCTGGCGGCAGTGCCAATGACCAGAGCCTGGAGAGGTCAGCGTTCGTGATGGTGGGGGCGGTGCTGATGCTGACCAGTGCCGCCTACTGGACCAACCAGGCCATCGTCAACCGCTACACCTACCTGTCGTCGCTGCAGAAGCTCGCCACAGACTCATTCAGCAACTCCTCGTAAGTCGTCGTAGTCAGCCTGCTGCCTGGCGTTTGCCTGTTCACTTGTCAGGCTTCAGCTGCTCTCCAGCTCTGTTGCCTTTGTCTCTCTCTGTCTCTCCCCCCTCCCTCTCTCTCCCCCCCCTCTCCTCCACCCCCCCCCCTCGGTCTCAGTCGCTCTGTCTCCCGTTCTGTCTCCACCCGCCCTTATCTTTATCTCTCCACTTTCTCTCTGTCTCCCCTCTTTCCCCTCTCTCCCTCTCCCCTTCTCCCTCACCTTCTCTTCCAGGTCTCTCTGTCTCCCACTCTGTCTCCACCCACCCTTCTCTCTCCTTCTCCCCCCTTTCTCACCCTCACCCCCCTTCTCTCTATCTCCCCGGTGTCTCTGTCTCCCGCTCTGTCTCCCCCTCTCTCCTTCTCCCCCACTCTCCCCCCTTTCACTCCCTTTCTATCTCCCCGATTTCTCTGTCTCCCCTCTGTCTCCCTCCTCTCTAGCTCTCCTCCCTTTCCCGTCTCTCCTTCATCTCCTTCTATCTCCCAGGTCTTTCTGTCTCACGTTCTGTCTTTCCCTCTCTCCTCTCGTTCCCCTCTCTCCTTTCCCTTCTCTCTATCTTCCCAGTCTAACCCTGTCTCCCGCTGTCTCCCTCCTCTCTTTCCCCTCTTCTTCTCTCACCCTTTTTCTCTTCTCCTCCCCTCTCTCATTCTCCCCAGAAACGACTCATTCAGCCAAACGTCTTATTCTAAATGCACACGTTCTTACGCAGGATGAAATATTTGTGAACAGCAGTTGTGAAAACGAGAGTCGTGTTAACGATTACCTCACAGACATGAGACTGGACATGTTGTGAAACCTTGAAATCACTTCAGTGTAACACTGGAATTTACACGTCCCTCAGATCAATTGTTGCTGTCAGTCGGCTATTCAATCGACTGGTCGATCGTGGAAATGAGCCAATAAATGAATGAATCAACCAGTCAGTCAGTTAGTCAGTCAGTCTTCACTCATTCACTCTGTGACTAACTGGCAGTGGCCACTATTGGCTCAGCGGACTTGTCATTAGCATTGGAAGGACGAGGTTCGATCCTCGTAATGAGAAGTCTGTTCTGTGAGGTCAGTTTCACCTCTGATAAAATTGCGTGATGTCTGTTTTCAAGGCTGTCTGTCTTTTTTTGTTCTTTTTTTGTTTTGTTCCGGCTACTCCGGTTTTCTCCCTTCTCTCTTTTGGCAAAGATCCCATTCACAGGCATTGTCAAAGGAATTCAGTAGTCTCATTACTGTGTTTACAGAAGGATACGGGTAATTCTGTCAGTCAACGTAGGTAGCAGGGTAGCAACTGCACATCAAGTAGCGTCCATTGGCAGCAGGCTTCAAGTCAGCTTTCTGCCCAACGGCGCTTTGAGTTCATTTACAGGTGAAGCGCTCAGTATTCATTATCATTAAAAAACAACAACAACCTCCCCCTCGCCCCCCGTCTCCCTCCCTCTCTCACTCACCCCGTCCTGTGTCCAGCAGAGAACCGGCCTTCAACCTGTCCCACGTGGACAAAGACCTGGGCGTCCTGTGTCAGTCCAACCTGACCTCAGCCGGCAAGCGGCTCTTGGACGCCGCCC
>OY757543.1:27468275-27483305 GCA_963584105.1 Alviniconcha strummeri
TCAAACCAAAACCAGCAAGAAAAACGAAAATAAACTCCTTCGCTCAACCCCCAAACACACACACACACACACACACACGCACGCACGCACGCACGCACGCACGCACGCACGCACGCACGCACGCACGCACGCACGCACGCACGCACGCAAGCACCAACCCGAAGTAAAAATAACAACAACAAAATCAATCAACCAAATAAAACAAAACAAACAAACCCATCACCACCACCACTCAAAACAACATGCACGCAACTGCCCAAGCTCAACCGCCGATCGGCGCTGCATGTTGGGTAGAAACCCTTTCTTTAACACGAAATGGGCTAAACCCCTTTTCTTCGTTTCCGTCATACTTAACCCACGTCAGTACAATCTGCCCCGAAACAACAATCACCCTGCGTCGGGACTGGTATCTTTGGAGTCAGCGCCTGCAGCTGATGTGTATAGGATGGACGTTTCGAGAAGGCAACGCAAGAATGTCTATAGCCCGCCCGCTGGGACCGTAACTACAAATCCACGTCACTGTTGAACGTGCGCACACTCCGAGCACCGCTTTCCGGCACCTTCCTCCAAACTCTGCCAGATTTAGTTACGCCACTGACGGGGCACTCTTTATCTCCGCGCAGCTGTCCAGCGACGCGGTCAGCGCCCTCCGAAAGGTTCGGGTACTAATATGATTGTAGAAGCAACCTAGCGCCAAAGCACGAACGTAAACATGAGACGCATCCACCCCGGATAAAAAAAGAAGAAGTTCCGTCTCGATTCAAACGACTGTGGTTTTATTTGTGCTGGGTGTAAACTTTGTTGGCGGCTATAAATGACACGCCTTGTTTTATCTGAGTTGTTTGTAACAAACTTACTACTGTTTGAGCACCAGCAAAATACTGCTTGTTAGCTGACAGTTTTCTGGATCCTATGGCGAAAGTAAATACGGCAGTGGTTGAAGGAAGGATGTCGTAAACTAGAGCTTGGAGTTTGGAACGTATGCTGTCTGTCTGCTCAACACCGGGATGGTGCAATGAGCTAAGACATGGACGTTTTCTGCGATGATGATGAGTTGATGCTTAATGTCCTCAGATGTCATTTGACATATTAGGGACAAGTTGTGACCAGTGCCGAAGCACGGTTCAATAAAAGCCACATACGTAAGGTGTATGCGTGTTTAGCTGTAACCTGCCACCTGCACTTTTGGCAGAATGACCGGGATTTTTTACGTGCTACTGTGGTAACACGGGGGTGGAACGGATACCGAAATAAGAGTCAGCACAGAAAGTCGACCCTGGAGAAGAAAATTCTCCCGCCGTTCCAGCAGGGATTCGAACCCGCGACCTTTCAATCACGAGTCCGGCGCTCTAACCACTGAGCTATCCCCGCCCCCTCTGCGATGATGATGAGTTGATGCTTAATGTCCTCAGATGTCATTTGACATATTAGGGACAAGTTGTGACCAATGCCGAAGCACGGTTCAATAAAAGCCACATACGTAAGGTGTATGCGTGTTTAGCTGTAACCTGCCACCTGCACTTTTGGCAGAATGACCGGGATTTTTTACGTGCTACTGTGGTAACACGGGGGTGGAACGGATACCGAAATAAGAGTCAGCACAGAAAGTCGACCCTGGAGAAGAAAATTCTCCCGCCGTTCCAGCAGGGATTCGAACCCGCGACCTTTCAATCACGAGTCCGGCGCTCTAACCACTGAGCTATCCCCGCCCCCATTTGCGATGATGCGTGGATAGTGGCTATATATACTGGCTGTGCGTAACCGGTGGGCGTGGCTGGGGTGGGGTGAGGGACGGAGGGAGGGAGGGAGGTCGGTGGGTGGGTGGGAGTGGCCGTGATAAAGCACTGTGCGCCGATCCTCAGTACAGACCAAAGGACCAGTTAGAGCCAGAGAGTGGATACATTGACACCAACTCGCGCGCAGCGGCACACACAAATCGCCTGCACAAAACCGCACGCGCAGCACCCCCCCCCCCCCTACCAGCCCCCACCCCTGTCTTCCCAACTGCCTCACTTCGCTACCTCCTCCTCCCTCCTTTATCTCTTCTCCTCTAATTAAATAACTCGGATCGCGCGTGGCGCGTGCGCCAAGGTAGAGCATTAGTCCCATCGCTGAGCTCGTGCGCTGCGTGATGAGGCGGGTTCGGGGCGGTGGTCAGTCTGTGGTAGCTGGGTCTGGAACCCGCGCGAGGCAGTGTGACTGGCACAGTCCACCACACGACCTGTCTGGCACCGCCGGGAGAGATGTCCGAGTCTGACAGGACTTCAGGGAACCGGAGAAACAAACCTGTGGGTGACACGCTTCGGGATTTTGAATCCATCTTGTGAAATAGCTGTTTACACTTTTACACTTTTGTTCACGTCCACAGAAACCGCGGGGCTTATTAGGGACGGGGAGTCCAGGACGGCCACCTCGACTTTCACACAGCTCCTGAGCTCTGAATTTCACTTTGCGTGTGAATTATGAACCTACATTTATCCCCCAAAATTGTATTTTCCCGTGCTATTCAATTACCGATGCACTTTGTTTGAAAAAGTGTTTGTTTTTGGAAGTAATTTCAGTACAGTACAGTGTAACTTAGAAATGTTCATGTTTTACAGAAGCATTGCATCCATCTATAAGTTTATGTGAAGGGACTGCCATCGAATCTCGTGTAACGGAACTGCTAGGGGGGGAAAAGCACCAAGAAAAATCCCATAATATCTATTCTGACTTCGGAACTTCTAATAGATTTTCTTGGCCGGTATTCAGAACTTTTTACTTTTATTTCTCTTCTCGCGGGTTTCCTGAACCTACTCTTGTTTCTCCCTAGACCCACAGCAGAGTAATTACTGTCATAAGTAACTTGCTGTCTTCATTGCCATCTGCATGAACGAAGAACAGTTACTCGTGTCTGCTGAGTGCTATTGTCTCCCTTGGACTTCGGAAGATTACTGACCATTGGACAAGCGGACATCACACAGGCAATAGGACCAGCTGATGGTCAGCGCTTCGTGCTGTCGTCCCACTTGACCGAAGGGTGTGTATTACGTCACGCTGATTTTCAGCTGTCGTGATACTGACCATTCGTCTGTCAGTTTTGCGGTGAGAGTCTGGAACTCTTTTTTTTTTTTTTATGATGAACTGAGAGCATATTTTCTCCTCATTTGCTTACATTCACGACAGGAGTAACATTGGCTAAAAAAGTTCAGTTACTTTGATATTTTTTTCCAAAGGATTAAAACCGCAGCCGATTACGCTTCGACACAGTGGACTCGACCTGTGCTCTGTTTCAAGCCGCTGACGTGGACACGGTTCTGAGCAGCTCGGTAGTGAACTACCGGCAGTGTGTGTCGAAAGAGATCAGTGTAGCTTGATGGCCAAAATCCATCAGTAGCTGACTGATCAGTTCCTCAGACATTCTCTTCCAAACCACTACTTGCTACACGGCGAGACACAGGGAACAGGTGCTAACATTCACCGTGAGATTTAGTCATTTTCTACAACTAAAGTCTAAGTCTAGCACAGTGTGTCGCAGCTGTTAAGTGACCGCTACACCCGAAGTGTTAGGCGGCGAGGCTCTTCGGAGGAGGAACAAATCGAACACACGATCGCGCATCGGGAGATGCACTCGGCAATTTCGTGGGAGAGGGATTTGATCTCTGAAGCGTTAGGTGGCGGATCTGAACCCAGGAGATTTTGAACCAGAAATGACAAGTGACTGAACAGTCCTCAGCATACAGGGGATTTGAACCCAGGACTCACAACAGCAGCAGCAAAAAAGAAAAGAAAAAAAAAGAAAAAAGAAAAAAAGAAAAAAAAAGAATAACAGACTCTTTCTCTCAAAACACATTGAAGGAATATCATCATCAGTGAAGCGAACCGACGTGACAGGGAAGTTCGGGCGACTGGAGCACTTAATTAGAGGGATTGGAACCCAGAACCATGGGTAACACACAGGCGGTGGCGTGCCTTGACCGCGCGGGCCCAAAGGCGCAGTACCTGAACAAATACCTGACACCCCAGCAGATCCAGGTGGTGCAGGCCAGCTGGGACATCATGAAGGAGGATCTGCCCACCCTGGGTGTCACCGTTTTCCTCAGGTAACGGTTGTCTGTGTCACCTCTAAACCGGGTATCGTCTTCCGGTCTTAACGTGTTACCGTCTTCCTCAGCTAACAACAGTTGTCTGTGTCACCTCTAAACCGGGTATCGTCTTCCTGTTTTAACGTGTTACCGTCTCCCTAAAGTAGCAAAGTTGTCTGTGTCACCTCTTAACCGGGTATCGTCTTCCGGTCTTTGATATGATACCGTCTTCCTCAGGTAACAGTTGTCTGTGTCACCTCTAAAACGGGTATCGTCTTCCGGTCTTTGACATGATACCGTCTTCCTCAGGTAACAGTTGTCTGTGTCACCTCTAAACCGGGTATCGTCTTCCGGTCTTTGACATGATACCGTCTTCCTCAGGTAACAGTTGTCTGTGTCACCTCTAAACCGGGTATCGTCTTCCGGTCTTTGACATGATACCGTCTTCCTCAGGTAACAGTTGTCCGTGTCACCTCTAAAACGGGTATCGTCTTCCGGTCTTAACGTGTTACTGTCTCCCTCAGGTAGCAAAGTAATCTGTGTTATCTCTAAAACTGGTATCATCTTCCTGTTTTAACCTGTTACCGTCTTCCTCAGGTAACAAAGTTGTCTATGTCACCTCTGAAGCTGGCAACTGTTACCTGAGGGAGACAGTAACACGTTAAGACAAGAAGACGATACCCAGTGCAGAGGTGACGGTCCAGGACCTTTCTCAGTGAGGCATTAAACTTCTCCAGCAACTCGCTATCTGGACACTCGGCCAGCGATGAGACCACCTGGGAGACACCGGTCTTGAAACTTAGCTGATAACTCCAAAGATGATCTCTTCGGGTCACAAGCTAATTATTAGCCTGTGTTTGTCTCCGCTTGTCACCGTCTTAGTTCCTCACGTAACCCTTCACTGTCTTTCTCGTGTAAAAATCTTGTCTTTGTCGTAACATTTTCGGTCTTCATTAAAGCCTGCTACTTTTAGTCCATATTTCTAATTCAAACTTTTCTAAACGTCAGACTGACGTGTCGTAGTTAGATTATGGCGTTTTCAGAAAGCGCTTTGTGATTAATTTTTTTCTCTCCATGTAATCACGAATTCTTCGGGTAGTTTAACCAGTCGTGTGTAAATGGGATCAAAACAAAACGTTGAAAAAACAACACTTAATCAGACAACACAAAACATGTGCTGGCAAAACATGTTTTGATCTTGTTTTGGAACGTTAGCAATCGACCTTTTCCCCCTTTTTGTGTTTAAATGGGCAAACGTGTTCTTCTTATGCAGCAAAATGCCAGCTGCTTAACTGATTCTTTGATCAGAACTCTTTATCTCTCCTTGATTTCTTTTTCTGTCCGGTTCGTCCTTTCTTCCTTTCTATTTCATTTCTTTCTTTCCATCTCTTTGACGCCTCTCTTTTCTTTCTTTCCTTAAAAAGTTCTCCCCTCTCTCTCTTTCTGTCCCACGCCCCTCTCTCTAAAGTTTTCGAGTTCTCTCTCTCTCTCTTTGTGCGTATCTCTCTGTTTCTCTCTTGGTCGCTCTCTCGTCCCCCCCCCCTCCTCTCTCTCTCTATACTATTAATTTTCGAGTTCTCTCTCTCCCCCTCCAACCCCCACCTCCCTTTCTCTGTTTATACGTGTCTCTCTGTTTCTCTCTTTGTCTATGTCTCTAAAAGTTATTTAGTTACTACACTTTTTTCTATTTTCTCTTCTTCCAAAATGCTCAGTGACTTCCACCGAAGATCGTAACCTACGGACGTCCCCTTTGGACATTGTGACAAGAGTAATGAGGGGTTCCTGGTCCTCAGTACAGTTCGATTGCCTGCAGTTTGAAAATGGATATTGATGGCGTCTAGTCCTCCTGGTCTGGCTCGCCTCGCCCGGCGAAGTTTGACAGCTTAAGCAGCGGGACAGATCACTTCTATCGATTCGTCATGCTGAATTGCCGTGACTTTGCAGAAAGCTGTTTCCTACCCCACTGTAATCTGACGGAGAGTAAAGAGTCATGCCAGTAATGAACCGATGTGTTTGTATGGGTGGGTCGGTGGGTGGGGGTTGTGGGCACCTCTCTCTCTCTCTTACTTGATTACAATAGGAGGAAGATTTGGCACAGGTCGGCTTTTTATTTTATTTTATTTTTTAAATCTGTCCCTTGTGACAAACAGAAGAAACTAAAATATAACTGCGGAAAAATAAAATACGAAGAAGCACAAAATAAAGACAAAAACAAAAAACGAAAACAACAACAACAAAAAAACGCACCCCCAACTGTTACTGTCTAAAACTTCGCGACATACAAACAGAGCAAAAATAAAAGCAACGTAAGACGAATGTAAATCTGATTTTTCAGGAGAGAGAGAGAGAGAGAGAGAGAGAGAGAGAGAGAGAGAGAGAGAGAGAGAGAGAGAGAGAGAGAGAGAGAGAGAGAGAGAGAGAGAGCTGTGTTTCCAGTTCTCTTTTGTATTTCATCCACGAGACTAAGAGTCTGCAAAATAAATAAAAACACAAATAGATGACCTGAATAAAAAATAAAACACACACACACACACACACACACACACACACACACACACACACACACACACACACACACACACTCACACACACACACACACACACACACACACTGACACACACTGACACACAAACAACAACAACAACAACAAAACAAAAACAAAACAACAACAAAAATAAAACAAAACACGCTGGCTGTACATAACTGTTTTCAAACAGATGTACTCATTCCGGATGCAAATTAATGACACAAGCAAAGAGTGGCACAACAACACGGAACCAAACAGATAACGTTTCTCCCGACCGGAAAGCAAGCGGCAACACACGTGTCTTGACTTACGGTTCACTCTCAACCAGCTGCTGAAGCGAAAACACTGATGTACCGGCTCTCCCTGTGTGGGCAGGGGCCTGATGTCGTAACGATTGTCGATGGTGGGGCAATGCTGCAGAGTAAGTACGTAACTCGGTATTTTACGCCCAGTCAACCATTACCGTTATATCAGGGCGAATAATAACGACTACTGATGATGAGGGCAATGCTGCAGAGTAAGTAAGTAAGTAACGTGGTGTTTTACGCCCAGTCAACCATTATAAGGATTATCGATGGTTGGGGCAATGCTGCAGAGTAAGTAAGTAACTCGGTGTTTTACACCCAGTCAACCATTATAAGGATTATCGATGGTGGGGCAATGCTGCAGAGTAAGTAAGTAACTCGGTGTTTTACACCCAGTCAACCATTATAAGGATTATCGATGGTGGGGCAATGCTGCAGAGTAAGTAAGTAACTAGGTGTTTTGCGCCCAGTCAACCATTATAAGGATTATCGATGGTGGGGCAATGCTGCAGAGTAAGTAAGTAACTAGGTGTTTTACACCCAGTCAACCATTATAAGGATTATCGATGGTTGGGGCAATGCTGCAGAGTAAGTAAGTAACTAGGTGTTTTACACCCAGTCAACCATTATAAGGATTATCGATGGTGGGGCAATGCTGCAGAGTAAGTAAGTAACTAGGTGTTTTGCGCCCAGTCAACCATTATAAGGATTATCGATGGTGGGGCAATGCTGCAGAGTAAGTAAGTAACTAGGTGTTTTACACCCAGTCAACCATTATAAGGATTATCGATGGTTGGGGCAATGCTGCAGAGTAAGTAAGTAACTAGGTGTTTTACACCCAGTCAACCATTATAAGGATTATCGATGGTGGGGCAATGCTGCAGAGTAAGTAAGTAACTAGGTGTTTTACACCCAGTCAACCATTATAAGGATTATCGATGGTGGGGCAATGCTGCAGAGTAAGTAAGTAACTAGGTGTTTTGCGCCCAGTCAACCATTATAAGGATTATCGATGGTTGGGGCAATGCTGCAGAGTAAGTAAGTAACTCGGTGTTTTACGCCCAGTCAACCATTATAAGGATTATCGATGGTGGGGCAATGCTGCAGAGTAAGTAAGTAACTAGGTGTTTTGCGCCCAGTCAACCATTACGGTTATATCAGGGCGAATAATAACGATTATCGATATTGGGGGCAATGCTGCAGAGTAAGTAAGTAAGTAACTCGGTATTTTACGCCCAGTCAACCATTACGGTTATATCAGGGCGAACAATAAGGATAATCGATGGTGGGGGCAGTACTGGAGAGTAAATAAGTAACCTGGTGTTTTACGCCCAGTCAACCATTACGGTTACATCAGGGCGAATGCTGCAGAGAGTCGTTGCCGTATGCAACGACTGATACAGTCCACATCACTCCCTAGGAAAACACCAACAACAATCAATCCGAATAAAGAAACGGACACTTGTGGTACATTGCGGTCATTAGTCGGACACTTGAAATACCCAGGCATACGGCCCGTTATGTAGCTGACTTAAAAAAACAAAAAAACAACAACAAAAAAACATCAAACCATTTCTTTCTTCTCAGTCTTTCTCCTCAGATCGAATTATACAATGCATAATTTTTTTTATTTGACACATCGGCTCAAGAAGAGGCTTCGTTTTTCTCTCTGTCTCTCTCTCTCTCACGCCCCCTCCCCCCCCCCCCCCACCGGCTCCTTACACATACATACACTCGTACACACGTGTTTAGCGTTCAGAATACGCGCGTGCACACGCAGACACAGTGCAAATCATCGCCTTTGTTAACAGTAACTTGACGTTCAACGCCAAGTCAACATTGCCGGACATACGTTAGCAAATGACAGTAAAAAACACACCCTAAAAGCCTTATTCACAATACAAATGATGGAAAAACTTAAGATACCCTAGATCTTGACGTTCAACGCCAAGTCAACATTGCCGGACATACGTTAGCAAATGACAGTAAAAACACACACCCTAAAAGCCTTATTCACAATAAAAATGATGGAAAAACTTAAGATGCCCTAGATCTTGCGAGGGATCATGCGCCATAGAAACGTCCATTCTTCTTATTATCATTAATAATCGAACACTTAGCCACTTCAAGTGGAGTCCATCATGCCGGACATAGGTGAGCAAGAGACGCAAAAGACAAAGTTAAAAAGAAAAAACTAAAAGCCTTATTCACAAGTCAAACGATGGAAAAAAACGTATGATGATCCAACAATTAGCCACTTAAATTGTTCAGGGTTAAAATTTATTCCATGAGTCACAAGGAAAAGTAAGAATCACGGTCACGATGTACGCTCTGCCTTACCTTGTTTTGCCTTCTTCTTCTTCTTCTTCAACTCCTGCTTGTTCATTCTACTCGTCTTCCTCCTCTCATTCTTCCTTCTTCTTCGCCATTCCTCTGCCCCCCCACCCTTCTAAACACCCCCCCCCCCCACACACACAAAAATCATTCTTCTGCTTCTCAAATTGTTTCTGCTTTCTCCTCGATATTTCTCACACCTTTTATTTCCCCTTTTCTGCTCTTCTTGCTACTAATACTGGCCGACTGTTTTTCTAGTCAACGTTGCTACAATAATGTTTAGGCCAACGATGATGCTTTGTTTGATGGACAGTGACGTTTAGGCTAATGATGATGATTTGTCTCACAGGACGATGACGTTTAGGCTAACGATGCTTTGTCTGATAGACAGTGACGATTAGGCTAACGATGATGCTTTGTGTGATAAACTAAAAAGTGAAGCAGACAAAACGATGTGAGTTTGTACATATCTACAGTAAGATAAATTATATATATATGTATATCTATTTATGTGTTTATCTATCTGTCCTGTCTGTCTGTCCTGTCTCTCTATATATAAAGCCAAAAACAAAGCCCAAAGCCTGTTGATATAATTCCAAAAGCTTGCATGCTGTGCATTTTGGCTAGCATTGATTGAAACTTCAGGCCTGGGGTGCAAACCTCCAGACATATTTCCGATCTCCTGTAAACAGCATAGATACAACTGCTCCGAGAAGTTGGAGGGGGGCGGTAGAAAAGTGGGTGGTGGTGGTGGGGGGGGTGAGGGGGGTGAGGGGGGTGAGGACCCCACCGGCCACACAGACACACACACACACCCCAGCTTACCCCAGCCGCCTCTGGCCTTTACGTTGTTTAACGTTATTCTCTTTCACTCCATCTCCTAGCTTTACAGGGCCGCCGGAATAAAAACTATTTTTGTTTGATAAAACCTACAAGAGAGGTTTTTGTTGTTGTTGTGATTGGAAACTCTCCGCTCTGTACCAGAACATGCCCGCCACGGGATGCAGTCCGGCTCCCTTGAGAATTCCGCCATGGGAATGCCAACTTCACTGTCTAGTATAAACACGCTGAGAAGTTGGCTGTGATGTCTGCATTTTGTTTTTTTTGCTCCGTCTGTTCTGCTCTAAACGCCCGGCTTTCGGTGCATGTCGGCTATATCTTGATTCATGCAGGAACATCGCGCATGCGCCCGCAGGCGACGGAAGTGACGGTGGAGGGCAAGAGCGTTCTCGGCACTTACCTCTGGACGTGAACCTTCGTTATCATGAAGCTGTCAGTCCACCTTGGACATCCTTGCTTTGTTTAGTTTCCGCTCAGTCTGTCTCGGTCCCTCCGTTTGGACCATCTTCCAAACAAGCTGGAAATTCTAAGGTCACTCTGATTATCGTGTCGACATGCCTTAAAACACACCTATTCAAACAAAGCTTTTTTTCTTTTTTGGGTGGTTTTGGGGGGGTGGGGTGTGGGTGGGTGGGGAGGAGGAGGATGGGAGGGGGGGGATTGGGGGGAGGGCGGGGAGGGGATCTGTTTAACATCCTTGGTCAGACTGCTTACACAGCAGGCTGCGTACTCTACAGCTGCGTCCAGTTATTCCATCATACTGGTCGGCAGCCGACATTCTACTGCCCTCACTGATGCCGCTCCGTCGGCAGGAGTCTTGTTTATTTTTCATTTGTGATGGTTGATATTGGTTAATCTACAATTTACTGTCCTCGCTGAGGTATTGTTTCGGCAATATCCACTTCCATCCCCGTCCGTTCGCCTTCCATAAACGAGATGAAAATTGTGTGTGTGTGTGTGTGTGTGTGTGTGTGTGTGTGTGTGTGTGTGTGTGTGTGTGTGTGTGTGTGTGTGTTTTGTGTGTGTGTGTTTGTGTGTGTGTGTGTGTGTGTGCGTGCGTGTGCGTGCGTGCGTGCGTGTGCGTGCGTGTGCGTGCGTGCGTGCGTGTGCACTGGCACAGTACGGAATGAACTGATGTGTGGACATACCAAAGTAGTGGACGTTTCTAGTTTATTCCGCGCGCGCGCGCGCGCGCGCACACACACACACACACACACACACACACACACACACACACACACACACACACGCACGAACGCACACACACACACGCACGCGCACGCACACGCACACGCACGCACGCACTGA
This sequence comes from Alviniconcha strummeri, assembly GCA_963584105.1. Classification (NCBI taxonomy): domain Eukaryota; kingdom Metazoa; phylum Mollusca; class Gastropoda; family Provannidae; genus Alviniconcha; species Alviniconcha strummeri. Next base: position 27,479,655 of record OY757543.1, read on the forward strand.
CGCACACACACACACACACACCACACACACACACACGCACACTCACGCACACGCACGCACGCACGCACTGACGCACACACGTACGCATTTGACCTCAACATGCCACTGCAGCGTTATCAATGATAGATAGTGACGCATGCGCAATCCTCACTTGTATTCGCATTTTCATACCGCTTGAGGACCGCAATCCGACGGGGCTAAAAGTGGACATTGCCATCGTTTCAGTCTTAACTTATAGCAGAGCTCAGGAGCTGTGTGAAAGTCGAGGTGGCCGTCCTGGGCTCCCGCCCCTAATGAGCCTACAGTTTCTGTGGACGTAAAGCAACACTTCAGCCATCTTAACTTTATAGCGGTCAATGGACAATCTACTGCTCTCGCAAATCTTGGTTTTCTAGTGTAGTGGTAAACTGGCAATCTGCAGCTTTCAGCGATCTCGGTGTTCGAGTGTGTTGTGGTCAGTCGGCAGTCTACTGCTCTCATAGATCTAAGTGTTCTAGCCTGTTTTGGTCAAACCGCAATCGAGTGGTTAACTGACAAGCTACTGCTCCGATAGAACTCACCGTTTTGGTGTGATGTGGTCAAGGCAATCAAATGGTCAACTGACAAGCAAATGCCAATCACAGCTATTGGCTTTATGTGTTTAGTGGTACACTGATAATCTACTGTCCTCAAATATCTCCGTAGCCTGTCTTTAGTGGTCAGTTTACAGTTAGGTGCCCACGCAAGATCTCGACGTTTCCTGTATTTAGTGGCCAGTTTTACAGTTACCTGACCACACAGATCTCGATGTTCCGGTATTTAGTGGCCAGTTTACAGTTTGCTTGTCCACATAGATCTCGATGTTCCTGTGTTAGTGGCCAGTTTACACTTAAGTGCCCACACAAATCTCGATGTTCCTGTATTTAGTGGCCAGTTTACAGTTACCTGACCACACAGATCTCGATGTTCCTGTATTTAGTGGCCAGTTTGCAACTCACTGCCCTTACAGATCTCGATGTTTAGTGATCAGTTCTCAGTCTACTTCTCTCACGGACTTCGGTCAATCTGCATTGTATGTTTGTTTTTGTACTTTGTCGTCAAATGATACTTCGCTGTTCTCGCTGGTCCCAGGAACTTGTATCGAAAATGCCGTACACAGACCATAGACTATCACACTGCATGTTGTGTTTAATTGAATGATTGATTGGTCGCCTTTGTATACTGCTATTCTCTGCTCTCGAACACTCACTGCGCTATAGTCGCACGTGACTCCGCCGAATAAGAGACTGTAGCTTCAGGCCTGCATAGTATGTTTGAATATCCACCAAAGTGGTGTAGGCTACTTACAGCACTACTGTGTTTGAGGCATGGCTGGTGCCACGCAAAACGTCCTGCCATCAGCGCCCGTTCTGTGCACACCATACAACCAGGCACTAATTTGCAGTGTTGTTAAGCCACTGACTTCCATATCTTTCCGGCCATTCCATTATTTATGATCTACATCCGTTGGACACGATGTTCTAAACCAGGCTTTTCTCAGTCAGTCTCGGCTTCATACGACAAGCACAACTTCCGTCATGTTATTATGGCTGATGATATCGGGTTTCGGGAGGGGGTAAAGATGGTGCAGGTGGTTCTGTTGGAGTCCCTGGCACGCGGAAACATTAAGATGTTTGGAAGCGAGGTATGAACTGAAGAAAGAAATCTAGAAAATGAGATCTGATGTTGTATCACATACGAGATTTTGGAGCCAGAGAGAGAGAGAGAGAGAGAGAGAGAGAGAGAGAGAGAGAGAGAGAGAAAGGAGAGAGAGAGAGAGAGAGAGAGAGAGAGAGAGAGAGAGAGAGAGAGAGAGAGAGAGAGAGAGGAGAGAGAGAGAGAGAGAGAGAGGAATAATGGCAGATTGTAAAACTTCTTCGGACTGAAATCTCTGATCTTTTTGACGACTGATAGATTGACAGTAACCGATGGGTGGTGGTTGGTGGTCCCGGATGGTAGCGGTGGTTGTGTGTACAATAGGGAGGATGTAGAAGGAGATGTTGTCGTTGAAACCAGTCACATCCAATTGGCGTAGCGCCCCCAGGGAGCAGCAGTCCCGCCCGCTCTGACCACGGGCCTGTATAGATATAGGTCCATGCTCCGACGGAATATGGCCCACGCAGGGGGCGGTCCATGAACTGCCCGTGTCTAACTGCGTTCACAAGCGGGGACTGTTTGCCTCAGCCTCTGACCCAGGAAGCCCAAGTGTCAGCCACAGCTGGAGAGTAGCAAAGACTCCTTTTTCCCCTTTCCGAAGGGGGGAATCTTTGGTAGTAGTAGTAGTAGTAAGTCTTTGGTAGTGGTGGTAGTAGTAGTAGCAGTAGCAGAAAATATTTGGTGGTGGTAGTAGTGGTGGTGGTGGTGGTAGTAGTAGTAGTAGAAGAAATATTTTGGTAGTAGTAGCAGCAGTAGTAGTAGTAGTAGTAGTAGTAGGAAGAGGAGGAGGAGGAGGAGGAGTAGAAGAAAATCTTTGGTGGTGGTGGTGGTAGTAGTAGTAGAAAATCTTTGGTGGTAGTAGTAGTAGTAGTAGTAGAAAACCTCTGATGGTAGTAGTAGCAGTAGTAGCAGTAGCAGCAGTAAGCAGCAGCAGTAATAGAAGTAGTAGAGATAGTAATAATAATGGGGTCTTAGAGCGACCTTTTTCAGGTGAGCCCTGGGCGTGTACATTTCATAATCAAGCTAAAAACAACCGACATCGAAACACACAATACTGGTATATACTGGTATGTACAAACTTGTGATCAGCATCCCCCACTCCCCCCCCCCCGCCAGCCTCCCAATATACTCACACATGCACACATGCACGCAGTTGTCCACCCAGTCAGTCACGCAGGCAGTCACGCAGCAGAACTCGAAACAAAAGACCAAGCGGCTCCGGGTACTGGCAACTCATGATGGAGTCCTCAGTCACCCGCCCTTTCAGTCACCCGCCCTCTCAGTCACCCGCAACTCATGATAGAGTCCTCAGTCACCCGCCCTTTCAGTCACCCGCCCTCTCAGTCACCCGCAACTCATGATGGAGTCCTCAGCCACCCGCCTTCTCAGTCACCCACCTTTTTAGTCGTCAAGGTCATGATATGTGAAAAACAAGTCATGAAATCACACCCTCCAATTTGCATATCCCGAAAATGATCGACCCATTTTATTGTTCTTTGGTAGCAAAAACAAATTAAAACCAGCAACATACCCCACTCCCCCCCCCCACCTCCCAAATAAATAAAAAACAAACAAAAACAACAACAAACAAAAACCAAAATCAAGAAGAACAGCACACACACCACACACACACACACACACACACACACACACACACACACACACACACACATACACACACACACACACACACACGCAGGCACTCACGCACGCACACACGCACGCACGCACGCACGCACGCACGCACCACGCACGCACGCCACGCACGCACACACACACACACACACACACACACGCAGGGAGAGGGAGATTATATACCTATCGCTACACTGTCATCACCAGAATGATTTCTGCATTTAAGATGGGCAGCGATGAGAGCCGCTTTCAGTAGGAAGTGACGGACAAAATCACGAGACAGTGTCCACAAACCACAACCTTTTTGAAGAGAAAGGAGAGCCGGAACGGATTCGAACCGAG
>OY757543.1:27483505-27488505 GCA_963584105.1 Alviniconcha strummeri
GGTCGCGGGGGTCGGGGGGGGGGGGGGGGGGGGTAAGAAGCGGGAAGAAATTTCCCATATTTTAGATATCACAGGTCAAAGTTGAATATATAATGGGGGCACTGTACACGACTGTGTGGCAGCAGACCAGAATAACGATGCGGGCATAGAGGAACCTGTCAGGAAAGGGGAAACGGAGAAACTGGGACACGGTACATGTCTGACGTTTAAAACCCAGCTCTCCACCCTCGTGTCGATGACTGAGATCAGGCAGAGCTTTGCCCACAAGCTAGCTTCACGAAAGTACTGAACGCTAGAAAACAGGAGCGAAAGGTGTGCTGAAGAAGGCGTGCTGTGCAGCAACAACGTACGGCTCTGAGACAGTGACGGAGGTTTCGCTTCGTCTTCGGTGGCAACCCGTCTTGTCTTTCTGGCTTTATGTTGGTTTCATTTGCATGGTGCCGACGAGACAGGTTTCGCTGCGACGAGTTCCAACATAAATGCAGTCACCGCTCTTGAGATAAATGTTGATGACGACGAGTGGGTGACAGGTTGATGACCCAAGATGGTGTAGATAACGCCGCTCATGTCGTTTGTTTATGGCGAGGCTCGTTTGGCCTGAGCTCCTAACGCTGAAACGCTTCTCTGGACTTTTCCGCTGTCTCGGCCCTCGTCAAGGCTCGAATTTACTTACTATGTGCCTTTCAAAATAACGTACTGCACACAGTGTGGTGGTGCTGATCAGTGATGTGCAGCCTATTGTGGAGTTGCTGATCAATGATGCACTGCCCGCAGTGTGGAGTCGCTGATCCATGATGTACTGCTCACAGTGTGGAGTTACTGATTCATGATGTACTGCCCGCAGTGTGGAGTTTCTGATCCATGCAGTAGTGCTTATTGTGGAGATGCTGATCCATGTTGTACTGCCCACTGTGGAGTTGCTGATCCATGATGTACTACCCACAGTGTGGAGTTGCTGTTCCATGATGTACTACCCACAATGTGGAGTTGTTGATCCATGATGTACTGCCCACAGTGTGGAGTTGTTGATCTATGATGTACCACTAACAATGTGGAGTTGTTGATCCATGATGTACTGCCCACAATGTAGAGTTGCTGATCCACGATGTACTGCCAACGGTGGAGATGCTGATCCATGATGTACTTCCCACAGTGTGGAGTTGCTGATCCATGATGTACTGCCCAGTGTAGAATTTCTGATCCGTGATGTACTGCCCACTGTAGAGTTTCTGATCTGTGATGTACTGCCTACTGTGGAGTTGCTGATCCATGATGTACTGCCCACAATATGGAGTTGCTGATCCATGATGTACTGCCTACTGTGGAGTTCATGAACCATGATGTACTGCCCACAATGTGGAGATGCTGATCCGTAATGTGCTGTCCACTGTGGAGATGCTGATCCGTGATGTACTGCCCACAATGTGGAGTTGCTGATCCGTGATGTACTGCCCACTGTGGAAATGCTGATCGATGGTAGTCTACGGAGCGGCCCCTGCAATTCCAAGCGGTTCCTACGACACGGGGACCAGTGGCAGCTGGGTCTGTCAGACTGCGGCGGTATTGACTAATCCCCGTGCTGACACTGAGCTGATTTGTCTGCCCATCGATCGATGGGCCCTCTGATCAGCGTTCTCATCGATTTTCCACCTGTCTCCGTGCTGCCCGGCCACACTGGGTCAGCGGACACACCTCTCAGCCCGGTGTGTGGTGGGATGGGGCATGGCTGATAGTCATGCAGTTACCTCTGCGAGTCTTTTCCTTCCGAAGGAGAAATTCGTCGGTTACATACAGGAGGTTGTTGCACGCTGGTGGGGAGAGTGACGAAACATTGGGCTACCGGCCACAACACTGCACGTGCGGCGGGGAAGGGTCTTGGCTGATAGTAGTCATAGTAACTAGTTACGCACGGGACGCTGTTGCGTGCTGATGGAGAGAGTGATGGCAAACCGCAAGCTCCGAGCACTGGTTTACGACATCCTTCCTTTGGAGGAAGGTGCCGGAAAGCGATGCTCTTGTGTCGGCAAACCGCTGGCTCTTGCGTCTTCCTGTGTCACGTGCCCTTCCCTGGCCGACTCGCCGTATGTTGGCAACCCACTGTATCTGTCCACAGCGCCGACCTGTTCTAAGTCGTCGTACGCTCAGTGCCATTTCATCGGATCACTGTTCAAGGATACGTGTAACTGCCCTTCTCGTGCATACGATGGACTTTTCAACCCCTTCGCTCGTCGGGGGAGGGTCGTACCCATTTTTTGGCAGTGGGGGGTGCCGGGGCGGGTTCTGCTTAGAGAGAGAGAGGCCATTCTTATTTAAACTTTGGGGGAAGGGGGAGAGATGCATGAGATTATTTATAATAAAAATGAATAACAACAACAATAAAAAAAATTTTTTAGATAAAAAGGGGGGAGGGTAATGCAGTGGTGGCGACGTCTACAATGTTGGGGGGCGTACTTTCTAGTTTGAATCTCAGTCGCTGAACTCAATAAATAAATCAGGTTATAAAGTGTATATATACATATGATTTAAACGGAGGGGTGGGGATGGGGGAAGAGGCTACAACAGAAAGAGCTGTTATGCACAGGACCGGAAGCCAGGATCACGACAGAGTACGGCGTATTGTGCTTGGTCTGCTACCACGGCTTTCTCCTGTTTCTAGCTGTACGATTGATTCAACAGTATCCACCCCTTCCCATTCCCCACCCCACCCCACCCATTCCCCCAATCAAGCAAAACGAGTTGACTAATGGCATTAAAACTGTCCAGTGTCTGGGACTGAACCCTGTCGCCAGCCAACCGTTTGCAAGTTGTATCATTTTCTCGGATGCAGACGCTGCTTTGTACGACTGCCGAGCTTGCTCCTGTCCCCAGCAGCCACATGCCGGTGGCACTGTCAGTCCGTCGGCGCTTGGCCCTCGTTATCGTCCGCCAGTTTAATTGGAGATTGTCGGGCTGCATTCATCCTTTGAATCCGCCTGGAGTGGCCGCGGTTCAGAGACGCTGTGACGAGGGTTCACCGAGGGTTCAGTTTGCAGGGAGTGTGTGGATTCTCTTTGTTCGGGTGTTGATTGGGTGAGGTTCCACACACAGGATCTCTGTGAGGATGGAGATCGATGGACGCTGATCGCGCGCTTAATTTGTGTGTGTACGTGCATGCACAACATGTTTGTGCGCGCCCGCGCGCGAATGTGTTTAGTTCAGAGGAAGCTTATAAAAGATGAAGATTATGATGAAGATTTGATTTGTTAGACTGTGTACTTAGTGATGCGTTCGATGTGTTTTGTGTGTGTGTGTGTGTGTGTGTGTTTCTGTGTTTCTGTGTGTCTGTGTGTGTTTCTGTGTTTCTGTGTGTCTGTGTGTGTGTTTCTGTGTGTGTGTTTGTGTGTGTGTATGTGTGTTTTTTTGTGTGTGTGTGTGTGTGTGTGTGTGTGTGTGTGGGTGGGTGGGTGTGTGATTATTATTATTATTAAACACCCAATCAGGCATCTGCCAACGTTATAGGCTGCTCTGTGTACCATGGCTGCAGTCCCATTCTATCTCTATTACTCGTCTGCTTGTTTGCTGGAAGGCTGAGGAACTGGACCAAAGAAACTCTGTCAGAAAAAAATCTTATGTTGAAACCGCTCTCCCACCGAAGTAGAGAAGCTGACAGAGCACCTAAACAACACTTTCAGCTAACAAGTCAAACAAAGATATCTAAGGACCACTAGCCAATCAGCTAAAACCGAGCAAGCATCACTATGAGTTTGAACAAGATTAGTCAACCAGCTAACCAGCTGACCAACCAAAGAAACCGCGGAAGTATTTATGCAGAGTAGTCAACCAGCAAAGCAACCAAGTAAAGAAACCGATAAGCATCTAAAGAATAGTCAATGAATTAACCAACAAACAAAGAAACTGAGAAAGCATCTAAACTACAATCAACCAGCTAACAAACCAAACAATTCCTCTTCTTCCTTTTTGTTTAAAGTCTATTCACATAAGTGATATTGGAATGATCTTAAGATAATCCGAACATCTAAATCCCTCTAGTCAACCAGTTTACCAAAACAAATCAACAAACAAATTCAGTGAAAGCTCAGTTTTAGTTTTTAGTCCGAATTTATCAGGAATGTAGAATGAGACAGAAAAGAGGAGACTGCTGTCACAGTCTGCTATTTTCTTTTCTCTTTTCTTTTTTTCTTCTTCAATTTATTGATGACTACTGGTAACACCATCGTGATTCCTTGCTTGTTGGCTAAATTATAGTAGCAGACGATACTGGCGGCCAGTTTTGTTGTTGTTGTTGATTGCCAGCTTGACAGCAATGTCGTATTTGGTTATAAGTTTTCAGAACTTCAGAAATTAGGTATTTATAGCCGGTATTTGTGATGTAGACTTTCAAAATAATTCATAGGAGTAGGAACCGGGCTTAGATTAGATGGATTAGGGATTTGTAAGTTTAATCGGTTGCACTGAGAACTTTGAGTCTGGCGCCAAATTTGGTGTTTGTGTTTGTGACCCAGACTTATTTCTTGGTTTTTAGGTAGATAAGTAGGAGGACTGCATATATAGTGAATGTTTGGTGTATTGTAGCGCCCTAGTTTCAAATCTATAGTAGAGTTTAGGGGTATAGGTCATGTTGTAGTTAATTAATTTGATGTTAATTGCTGCTAATTCGATTCCACAGCTGAGTTCACGGAGTGAATCTTATTTTAGCTTCATTCGATAGACTAGGTAACAATAATAACTTTTGATAGATAAAAAGATAATGTTCCACAGATTTTTGCATTTTAAACCGCGTTAAAATGCGTTTAGTGCTTTTTGAGTTTGGGCCCGATCAAAAGTTAGAAGTAACACAAGATAGTAGTTTGAAGTGACTCGGACTGCCTACACAGATTTCGCTGGATAGTGCTGTCCTTGCGGTCCGCCCCGTTATCATAGATAAGAGGCGAGTGCAGCCGGTGGGAGATGTGAACCGGTTAGGCCTAGCGGTAAGGCGTTAGGCTGGTAAGCGGAAGGAC
>OY757543.1:27493505-27506005 GCA_963584105.1 Alviniconcha strummeri
GTTTGTCTATCTTTTACCTTCCTAGTTTGTTGTATTTTTTGTTTTTAGTTTGTATGTTTTTTGTTTGTTTTTTGGTCTTTTTTACAAAGACAAAAATATATGAAAAATCTCACCCTTTGTTGCGGATTTCGGCTCTAACTGGTAGATATGGACCTCATTTAATGATTGTGATGATATTTGTGACCCAAAATAACTTTTAAAACGGTCCAGGAATTTCCGACCGTCTCCTTGGATTTTACCCTTTGTCCATTTGTTACGAACATCCTTTTGCAAATTTTATCGACATCGCAAACATTTAATTACTGCTGACCGCTTCTAAAAATACCACTGGCCTTCCTGTTGACATCACATGGCCACTTGTCGCTGACAATGGTCTCGTCGAAGGACAAAGTTTTAGATTTTTCAATTCTGGGTAAAAAAAAATTAAACACGAAAATGCCCCCAGCAAAAACGTCGATTGCTTTCGGTGCGCGATTGATATGCAAATACGAGAAGCGAAGTTCCGCAGTGACTGCAATGGCGGACGGTAGCAGACGATCTTTAAACTGATCGGAATTTTGGACACATTCCGTTACGAACGTCCAGTGTATTTTCAATTTCATTTTTTTTGGGGTATGAAACGTCACGCATGGCTTGCAATTCGACTGGATACTAAAGTTAGTTTATTCAGTAGTCAAATGGTGTACAAGTTGTGAAGAATAGTTCAGCTGATTAGTTGCTGTTTTCAGCTGAAGTCGAACAACCCACGTTGTCCCACTTTCCGGAAGCCGCTTTTCGTCGATTTTCGTCAAGTATTTTTGTTTTTAATTCTCCTCTTGGTGACCAAAGCTGCCAATTTTTACTTTAACTACTCATCAATGCATACTGAATAAAAGCAAACACAGTTTCGTGTAATTGTAGTAAGACGAAAATAAATAGGAGTATACAAACAGACCCGGGTTAACCGGGAGCACCTTTTGTCACAGGCTCATATAATATATTATTATGTGTAAATAATGTATGGTTGATGGACCTACAGTTGTGTTTATTGTTGGTTACAGCTTGCTGTCTTCGCAGCTTAAATAAATGGTAAAATATTAATTCTGAGTCTGGATTTGTCCACCACCTTATGTCACACTGCAAAGTACTCCATGTGTATTTCTGTCTGCTTAATTGTCCACCCGACTGTGTGTCTGCTTGCCTGTTTCTGTTAATGTGTCCGTCTGTCTGTCTATTCATGTGGATCACGATGTCTGCCTGCTTGTCTGAGACAGAAAAGTGTGAGAAGAAAAGCACTGTCTCTCAAAATCACACAAAAACACACAAAAGATTAAAATAATGCGTATTTTAATTACACAATGCAAAAAATGTTGCAATGTTCAGCGATTTTTAATTTTTTTTTTTTTAAGTAGCTTACATAGATAAATATACTGACAAAATGTGATAGGAATCAAATCTGATCTACATAGCTTTCAGTTGGTGAAGACGTTTTGGGAGAATATAAAATCAACACTTTGAAAAAAGCACAATGATTTTAGTCGGACACCCAAACCAATGGAAAATGACACCAAACATCTCAAAGTCGTCATGCTGAATGAAAGCTTATCCGACAATAGGAAAGAATGAGAATTAAATGAATTTTAAACAGTGAGATCATTATTAATATTTCAAGTTCTGACCGGAGCAAAATGGTACATTCTTAATTTTTGCTTTGTTATGAAGGACCCTGACCATGCCCTGTGTGGGGAGTTTGAACGCTTGCCCGATGGTCGTCGTTTCCGCTCCCTGGTATGCAAAACCCCACAGCAGTTCGACACCTCAACAGGGCATGATCACTCCTCTGTGCCAGCTGAGCTAGAATGTATACTGTATCTAGGTTGTATTGTTTGAATGTGTGGTGGCTGTCTGATTAGGTTTGGGTAGTGTGTATGTGTCCTGTTGGTGGCTGAGTGTCTCTGGTCGAGCACAATTAATATTGGTGTGTGTGTGTGTGTGTGTGTGTGTGTGTGTGTGTGTGTGTGTGTGTGTGTGTGTGTGTGTGTGTGTGTGTGTGTGTGTGTGTGTGTGTGTGTGTGTGTGCTGGTGTGACATGAATACACACCCGTTTACAATTTATGTGATATTTTATATTTGTATTATGGATTTGAGTCCAGTATAACTTGTTTATGAACTTCTTAAACTAAAATGTTTTGGCATTCCTTTTACATGTTTTTAAATTAATGAGCTTTATTTTAGTTAAGTTGAATTGCCCTGTGAGAGATGATTAAAGTTTTTTGACTTGACCTGACTTGATTTTTTTGAAAGAAAACCGGATCAAAAACAGTAGGTTACTTATGTGAATAAAAAGAACCTGTAAATAGTTCATATCTGTTTATTAATAAGATACGTGATCAAAAACAGTGTGTTTATTATGTGAATAAAAATAACTTTTTTTCCCTTCATATTGTTTAGTCAAAAACTAAAAACTATTGTTATTATGCTTTACAACACGCTTCGCCTGTTTAATGCTCATGTAGTGACTATGTTTGTCCATGTTTACATAAACGCGATTAAACATTGTTTAAACTAAGAACAAGAACTTGTAAACTGGTCACTCGAGATAGCTTGCGCATTGACTGGGAAATGATAAGGCATTGTTATGACCCTATGGGAGATCGAAGAACAAAACACTTTCGGGTTAAAATATTTCCTCTGAATAAATGTATAAACGTGTATAAACAACAACAACAACAACAACAACAACAACAACAACAACAAATTAAGTATATATCAGTACATATCAACATTATTTACACGCGATATCGCCAGAACAAGGAGTTTCTTTGATTAGAATTCGGGTGGAAGCAGATGTAGGTCAGTTGGTAGATGGTCAGACCGAAAAGCCAGGCGCCATACTGACAAGGGTTCCATTCCGGAATTTTTCAGACTATCTTACGGTGGTCGTGCAGCCCGCGTGTGCAATCGCATGCATCTACTTCTGCGCACACGTTAAAAATCCAAAACAGCAGCCATGTCATTGCATGTACATACAAATACTGCACACACTGGTAGGAATGGGTAGCACTGCTCTTGCGGCTGCTGCAATAGTCTTAAACAGGTAAGGCGGCCTGAATTTCCCACAAGGTATTAAAGAGGTGTTAACATAGACGTAGAATTTCCCACAAGTGATTGGTGAGATGTTAACATAGACGTAGAATTTCCCACAAGGGATTAATAAGGTGTTAACATAGACGTAGAATTTCCCACAAAGGATTAATGAGGTGTTAACATAGACACAGGATTTCCCACAAAGGATTATTGAGGTGTTAACATAGACGTAGGATTTCCCACAAAGGATTAATGAGGTGTTAACGTAGACGTAGGATTTCCCACAAAGGATTAATGAGGTGTTAACGTAGACGTAGGATTTCCCACAAAGGATTAATGAGGTGTTAACATAGACGCAGACACTCTGAATAGTGCAAACACATGCACGCGCAGGCTAAACCAAAACACAGGAGGGTAAAAGAAAACACCAATAATGCACATGCAATAATTAACGAGTTCTCGGAAAACAAGCTCAAATTTTCAGTAGACTGTACAGGAACAAAACAAATATGGAATCAAAACAAGACACTTTATATAATGCAGTATCATCGGGAGTTCTCGCATTGTTGTTGTTGTTATGCAACCAACATTTGAGCTGTACAATGAAATATGAAATGAAAAGTCCAAATTTCCTCCGCCACATTGTGCTTCTTCGGTGACTGGGCGGGAAAATAGGAGACGAATTTGTAACGGGAGAGTGATGAATGACAGATGTGAATGACACCGACTGAGTGTTATCTATCGCGTCTATTATAGCAGTGAAATACATACCAAAACCACAGACACTTCTTGTTTGTGATCTTGGCAAAACTACATATCAACAAACATGCGAACGGTTGAACAAGATGTAGCACGGAACAAACAGTTTCACATTAATCATTTGACGCACGTGACCTCGAAATTGAGTCAAGACTGCTAAAATTATTATCACAGTGTAAAATCAATGAAGCTCATCGTTTGTAAACTACAGGCTTGCTGATGCTGTTATTTATTGGTATTGTAGTCCTACTTTCCATTTTCTCTGTCTGCCTGCCTGCCTGTCTGTCTGTCTGTCTGTCTGTCTGTCTGTCTGTCTGTCTGTCTGTCTGTCTGTCTCTGTATCTACCTGTCTCTATCTCGCTGTCTCTGCCTCTCTCTGTCTGTCTGTCTGTCTCTCTGTCCGTCCGTCCGTCCGTCCGTCTGTCTGTCTGTCTGTCTGTCTGTCTGTCTGTCTGTCTGTCTGTCTGTCTCTGACTCTCTCTCTCTCTGACAGTTCAGAATCATTTCGTTCCGGCGAAACTCTTGCTCAGCAAAGGAGCTAAACTGATCGCAGCCCACATGTGCGTGAGAGAGAGACAGAGAGAGGACAAATCTTTCAAAGATGTGAGCGCCTCCAAACTTTTGTTGGAAGTGAGGTCAGCGGGCGGAGCTTCCTGTCTCCTGGACACACATAAGTGGTGGTGGTGGTGCTGACTGGACGCCGTTAGTTGCTATCTGCATCATAGCAGGGGATCTTGCGCGGCTGGGTCCTGACCCTCCTTCGAGAGGTTACCGAGGTCGTGGGGAAGTCGTAGGTGCACCTAGCAACAATGTACAGAAGCACAATAACATAACAGCAACATATACGTGTACTTTATTAAACAACTTGAACATCTTGGAGCACATTTAATTGTCTGCTTTATTTTGATCGGCATAATGATAATGACAGGTGAAGAAGAAGAAGAAGAAGAAGAAGTAGAAGAAGAAGTTGAAGAAGAAGAAGAAGATGAAGAAGAAGAAGAAATTTAAACTGATGGAGAGAGTGATAATGATAGCCTAAGAAGAAGAAGAAGAGCTATAAACTGATGGTGTGTCCTTATGCCAATCTTTTCAAGAACAGTTCGGGGCGCCGCATGTCTGAAAATGTTAGAGCGGTCAGCTGCTCTTGGGTGGTACTTAATGTAAATCTTACCACCGTCTTATTTACCGGAAGTGGACCTATGCGCTTGACGGGGTGTTAGAATCCAAGAATAAATCCTTCCTATTTACGTTTACTCTACAGAAGAAGTAAAAAATAAATAAAAGCAGTCATCATCATCATCAAGAAGTAAGTTCATCTTTCGGTAATCATATGAATAAAATTTTGAAATAATGCCCTAATCAATCCGTAGATTGACTGCTTGCTTGCTTGATTGGTGGATTGATGTGTGGGTTGATATCAATGGATGAACGAATGGATTCTCAAAACATTTCATTTTTATTAGGCCTAATTATTTACTTGTCTGTGGATTGATATGAATGGTTGCAGAACGAATGGATCTTCAATACTTTCAGTTTTTATTAGTTATTTTCTTGTCAGTGGATCGATATCAATGGATGAACGAATGAATCTTCAATGCTTTTAGTTTTTATCAGTTATTTACTTGTCTGTGGATTGATATCAATAGATGAACGAATGGATCCTCAATGCTTTTAGTTTTTAATAGTTATTTGCTTGTCTGCTTGTTTTGTTCTCTTTGCTTCTTCATTTACTTCTTTTGGTGGGTGATACCATCATAATTATTGGTCCTGAACCTTTTTTCTTCTTGTTTTGTTCGTGTTGATATTATTATTAGGTCTTTCCAAGTAGTGCTATGACGTTCATGTTATGATGATAACAAAAATAACATGTGTGTGTGTGTGTGTGTGTGTGTGTGGGGGGGGGGGGGGGGGGGTGGTCATGTGAGGATTCTGCTGTAATGTGCGTATGTGGTAGCACTATGTCCCATTTATGTCAAATCTTCTTCCTCCCCCCTTCCCCCGTTTTTGTTTTTGTTTTTTTGCTTTTTGTTGTTGTTATTTCGTTGTCGTTGTTTTGTTATTTACTTCACCATCATAATGCTGGATTATTTTCTCTCCTAAAGTGCAATAACATTTTGGCAATAGAAAAACAAACAAAAAACAAACAAACAAACAATACAAACAAACAACAACAAGAATAAACAACAGCAGCACGGAAAACAGAATCAAGTGAGTTCGTTTTTTTTATTTGTTGCGAAATATGATAAGGTTATCATAATCCATAAACACATGTTTCACGGCTTATGCCTACAGAATGCAACAAATGATCATTCGGCTACTGTATGATGATGCTATTTGTAATTCTTAGAAACAACATGCAGCATATATATAATCTACACACACGCACACACACACACACACACACACACACACACACACACACACACACACACACACAGAGACACACACACACACACATACACACACACACACACACACACACACACACACGCACACATACACACACACACACACACACACACACACACACACACACACACACACACACACACACACACACACACACACACACACGCACGCACACACACACAGTGCGCAAACCCTGAATGAGAAAAATAAACATAAACATCCCAGCATAGCAGTCAATGGAAAATTATTGTTCATCAACGCTTAGATTACGCTCAGTTTACGTATAATTCATCTTGAAACTGAAGGTTGTTCACAACACCCTAAATTATATTTACATCATCTTTGTTTGTGACACCCTTCATTGTACGCACAATTTTGTTTACGACATTTTTCATTACGCACATCGTATCTGTTTATGACGTCCTCCATTATACACAACATTTTTCAGTTAGTAAGGCATAGGCAAGAATAATTTGTCACCCATCGGATCTGAACTTCAGTTCTGGAATGCATTTTGTCATGCTACGTCATGCTAGGCATTCTGCGCACTGGCTAGAAAATTTAGGCATTCTGCGCACTGGCTAGAAAATTTAGGCATTCCACGGACTGGCTAGAAAATTTTGGCATTCCACGCACTGGCTAGAAAATATAGGCATTCCGCGCATTGGCTAGAAAATTTAGGCATTCCACGGATTGGATAGAAAATTTAGGCACTCCGCGCACTGGCTAGAAAATTTAGGCATTCCACGGATTGGCTAGAAAATGTAGGCATTCCACGGATTGGCTAGAAAATTTAGGCATTCCGCGCACTGGCTAGAAAATGTAGGCATTCCGCGCACTGGCTAGAAAATTTAGGCATTCCACGGATTGGCTAGAAAATTTAGGCATTCCACAGATTGGCTAGAAAATTGAGGCATTCCGCGCACTGGCTAGAAAATTGAGGCATTCCACGGATTGGCTAGAAAATTAGGCATTCCACGGATTGGCTAGAAAATGTAGGCATTCCGCGCATTGGCTAGATTTATGATTTAATGTTTTATGATTGGAGTGAATGTGTGATGAGTGTACTTGGCACCACAAAACATTCCTCGTGCAATCAGTGTATTGACACTGGGCAATAAAGTTATATTGTATTGTACTGAATATTGTATTGTACTGTATTCTAGAAAGTTTTCGCGTTCCACAGATTGGATAGAAAATTTAGACATTCCGCGCACTGGCTAGAAAGTTTTGGCATTCCATGTGTTGGCTAGCGGTCAAACCGATAACGCGAGATGCCTAACGCCTGTAAGTTTTAGGCATTCCGCGAAATGGCTAAAATCATGGACTGCCTGTACTGCCTGTATGCACATACAGACTAAAAAACGAAACAAACAACAACAACAACAAAAGAAAAGAAAAAAGAAAACAACAAAAAACAACAAAACGCAACAACAACAACAACACACATACAAACCACAACAACCCCAAAACAACAACCAACAACAACAAAATGTGGATATAACACACAAGGGAGTTAATTAGCGCTCGATATACGTCACACCAACAACAACGACTGTCGACATGTTTATCCGAAAATCTGAAAACATCGAAATGTTGTACGAGACAAAAGCTTTCATTTCTCAATCACACAGATTAAATAGAATTTGTAATATTAGTATAGCACTTACGGGGAAACCTTCACTTCAGTTGATAAAATCATGGGGGAGAGAGAGAGAGAGAGAGAGAGAGAGAGAGAGAGAGAGAGAGAGAGAGAGAGAGAGAGAGAGAGAGAGAGAGAGAATGGGAAATAAATCTCGCATACAAATTAGCAAACAAAAATAATCAATACATTCACATGTTATTTGAAAACTTTCACCTACCTGCAAAAAGTCCTAGTCATTCACAAAACAGTAAATTATCAGACTATACGCACAACACATTTTCTGACCCTTATCACAAAGCTATCGCATGCAAAATATTTGCCAAAGTGTGTATAAAATCACATGGTTCCGACCAGAAGAGGCAAACGAGAAAGAACTGATTCGGTGAAAATTACAGGCAAAGAAAACTGACGTTATATTTTGAACAAAAAAAATCAATACATCAGTTTTAGATAATATCAAAAGTGCACGCCAAACCAGTTCGTAAAAGTAGCAGCTGACACGCCCTTTTGTCTCAGGAAAAGAAAAGAAAAAGAAAAGAGAGAGAGAGAGAGAGAGAGAGAGAGAGAGAGAGAGAGAGAGAGAGAGAGAGAGAGAGAGAGAGAGAGAGAGAGAGAGAGAGAGAGAGAGAGAGAGAGAAAAGAAACGAGGCACAAACCCTGTTGCGTACATTTGCGCGCGCGCGCGCGCGTGTATGTGTGTGTGTGTGTGTGTGTGTGTGTGTGTGTGTTTGTGTGTGTGTGTGTGTTGTTGTTGTTGGTGTTGTTCTTTGTTTTGCTGTAGTAGTAATTGCTGCTGTTAATGTAAATAATATCTGGGGAATATGATGTGGTAGTACTTGCTAGTTTTAGTGTCAGTAATAGCTGGGAAATATGGTGTAGTGGAACCTGTTGCTTTTCAATGTCAGTGATATCTAGGAAATATGCTGTAGCAGTACTTGTCGCTTTTAATTCAGTAATATCTGGGAAATATGGTTTAGTAGTACCCTTTGCTTTTAACGTCAGTAATATCTGGGAAATATGATGTGGTAGTACCTGTTGCTCTTAGTGTCAGTAATATCTGGGAAATATGCTGTAGCAGTACTTGTCGCTTTTAATTCAGTAATCTCTGGGAAATATGGTTTAGTCGTACCCGTCGCTTTTAGCGTCAGTAATATCTGAGAAATATGGCGTGGAAGTACATGTTGCTTTTAATGTTAGTAATATCTGGGAAAATACAATACGACTCGGACAGCACACCTTCTATGGAATCAGAACACTGCAAACAAAACCGTGCGGAATAGCGATATCTAGCCTACTGACAAGTCATGCCATACGCATACACAGTGCAGAAAGGTATGAGAGAGAAAAAGAAGAAGAAGGAAAACAACAACAACCGAGATCAGCGCAAGTACTACCTTTGTTACCAAAGCAGCAGTTGCAGTATGACTGCAAACGATACACAACAGGTTTTCTAGCAAGAGGCTCGAAGAAAGAGTGGCACTTTCGTTTCACATCAGCACGATAACATCACGCTGTACATTTCTTCTTTTTGAACTAATATCTAAGACCCCCCCCCCCCCCCCCCCCCCCCCGCGCGCCCTACACACACACACACACACACACACACACACACACACACACACACACACACACACACACACACACACACACACACACACACACCACAAACTTCTGGTTAGTTTGCTGGGAACAGGAGCCAAGTTCTAAAACAACAAGGGAAGTGTAGTTTTTACCACATTATCAGCAAACTCAAAACCATCAAGCTATAATTAGTCACAAAGAGGCACTCTTTCTGCGATAGAATCCAGGCCAAACGACCTCGAAACCATACGGATTCTTGCGCTTTCAGCATAGTAAACAATACTTGCGTGTGATGGTTTTTAACCAATACGTTAATGAAGCGTCTACAACCAGAACACTAAAACAGACTTTGTGCCTGTGTCGTTTACATTCAGATGACGAAATCAATTCTGAGACCTGAATATAAAATCATTTGTTTATTGCAAAAAACAAAAACAAACAAACAAACAAAAAGTCCAGCTGTCGTTTCTCAAACCGAAGAACAAGCGAGCGAAGTGTTCTCACTCAGCCTAACAAGGAAGCAATCTGAAAGCGCAAAAATACGCAGACTATACAAAACCGTGCATCGATGTGGTATCTGCGCCTGAGATGCGCCTCTTAGGCTTGAAGCAAAGACGGCGGCTTATGCTTGATAGCGACTGCACAACGGGGTCTGACCTGAGAGTGGAAACTTTCTCTCGCAGATCCTCCATCCGTATTCTCAGCCCTCGCGCCGGAAGTAGGCAGCCGCGCAAGATGGCGGAGAGGGTTTCGGTGAGATTATCGTTAGAAGCAAGTCCCAGTCCGAGCATAGAGGACGGGTGGACCGTGTCGCGGAACTCCTTCAGACTCATCTGTCGCTGGTCGGAGAAGGGCTTGGTCTGGACGCACGTCTCCCAGACGACCAGGCCGAAGCTGTAGCAGTCGTCATCCGCCGTGTATAGCTCGCCTCTCAGCACTTCCGGGGAAAGGCAGACGAAGGGTTCGGCCTTGACCTGGTGGGCGTCAGGGGGGAAGCGGGCTATGCGTGGTAGGCAGGCTCCGCACAGTTTGGGTTCCCCGTCTCGGTTCACCTGCACACAGAGTTGTTGTTGTTGTTATTTGACGCTGTTGCTAAAATTCAAGTTTTAAGTCCGTACTATACACGCACCAAGCACACATACAGAGTTGTTGTTTGACACTGTTGTTAAAAATTTTAACATATATGAACCTACGTACGTGCATCAAGCATAACATACACAAGTGTAGCTGTTGTTGTTTGACACTGTTGTTAAAATTCCAGTTTTAAGTATCTATGAGCACATAATTTATACTATACATACACCAAGCACAACATACACAGTTGTTGTTGCTGTTGTTGTTTGACACTGTTGTTAAAATTCCAGTTTTAAGTAAAAATATGAACATATAATTTATACTATACATACACCAAGCACAACATACACAGTTGTTGCTGATGTTGTTTGACACTGTTGTTAACATTCTAGTTTTAAGCATATAATTATAAACATACATACATACACACCAAGTACAGCACACACAGTTGTTGTTGTTATTGTTTGACGATGTTGTTAAAATTCACGTTTTAAGCACATATCAACATACATACATCAAGCATAACATACACAGATGTTGTTGTTGTGTGACACTTTTGTTAAAATTCGAGTTTTAAGCGTATATGAACACCAAGCATCATATACACAGTTGTTATTTTTGTTGCTTTTTTAACACTTGTAAAATTTGGTTGAAAATTCAGGTTTTAAGCATAATTGTTTTATCAACATACATACATACAGACACCAAGCATACATACAAAATGAATATGAGCAGACAAAACCAGTTAGCTAGCCTATATAACAGGGTCGAAGAGGCAAAAATCAGACAACGCACTCCACAAGTACAACTACAGCAATAACAACAATGTATTCAAAAAGGGTAAGTAACTGTTTGTTTGTTTTACGCCCAATCAACCAGTACGGTTACATCAGGGCAAAATATAAAAAGGGAAGAAGGAATGGGACAATGTCAGAGTTCAGGAGCTGTGAGAAAGTTGAGGTGGACGTCCTGGGCTCTCCGTCCCTAATAGTCCGTACGGTCTCTGTGGACGTAAAGCAACACTAAACGAATGGGACAATATCAATATTGGGAGAGGGAGGGTGGGAGAGAGGGAGAGTTACACAGCGATCGTGCTGCAGACACAGTTTAGTCACGATATTGTTTTTGTTTTGTTTAGTACTTCATTGTCCCTTGTGGGAAATTCGGGTCAGCATACTTGGTAAGGCAAAGCAGACGGGCAGCCGCAAGAGCAGCGCTACCCATTCCTACCGGTACGTGCAGCATTTTCGTGTGTCCATACAGTGGTATGGTTGTCAGTGTTTGGGATTTTGAACGTACGCACAGATGTTAATACATGCGATTGCGCATGATGGCTGTACGATCACTGTAAGAGAGCCTTGGACTGAACGCTGACTCTGGGAGAAAAGTCCCTTGCCGCACTGGGGACTCGAACCACCATCAGTGTTGCGCCTGGCTTTTCAGTCCGAGCTGTTCCTACCAACTGACCTATCTTGCTTGGGCAAGGATTCTTGGGCTTGGACAAGGCGCTTGGGCGAGATGTTTTTGGCTTGGACAAAGTGCTTGGCCAAGGATTCTTGGGCTTGGACAAGGCGCTTGGGCAAGATGTTTTTGGCTTGGACAAAGTGCTTGGCCAAGGATTCTTGGGCTTGGACAAGCAGGATAAGTCAGTTGGTAGGAAGAGCGTCTGGCTGAAAATTCAGGCTCTAAACTGACGCCGATTCCAGTCCCCTGTGCCACAAGGGACGTTTCTCCCAACAGGACGATTAAGGACGCTTGAGCACAACGACAACAACAACAACAACATCGCCGACAGTCACGGCAAAAAGACTCCGCACAACGCATCAGCCCGAGTACGTATAGGACCACTCACCATGATGGTTTCCAGGGACAGCTCCATGTGCACGAGGCCCTCACGATGCAAGTAGGCCAGCCCCAGAAGAACCCCTTCCAGCAGGCGCGGCACGCTCTCGCGAGGATCGTGGAA
>OY757543.1:27509818-27524818 GCA_963584105.1 Alviniconcha strummeri
CAGTTTTTGACAACTCAAGTCACTTCATGCTGGAAGACTATCTGGAAGAAGAAAGAAAAGGGACATAGGAAGCAGAAAAGGCATGTAAAGCTATACTCTGACCTGTGGCCAGGATTACCAGGATTAACAGAGGCAGACGTAAACAGCTCTGAATTCTCAGAGAAGAAGACGTATTCATCTTTTGACTATAAAATATATTTAAAAAAATTACACACACACACACACACACACACACACACACACACACACACACACACACACACACACACACACACACACACACACACACACACAAACCAAAAACAACAACAAAACAAGAAGAAAAATCAAACCGTTTTGTTCGATCGAAGAAAAATCAAACCGTTTTGTTCGATCTGGCGTGTGTGACTGGGCTGGTGTGTTTTGTTTGGGCGTGATCCGGCCCAGACATTAGGCCACGCTGTCCTTTTAGGACATTTCTTTCCTTTGAGTTCGTGCTTTTGAATAAAAGCGACAAAAACAACAACAAAAAACAACAAAAAATACATGTATGTATGTATGTACGTATGTATGTATGTATACTCACGTCTCCAGAGCCGAGAGGGGGTGCAGGTGGAAACGGCGTGATGCTCCAGTCGGTCAGCTCTTTCCTGACATCTTCCTGCGTCAGCATCTCAGCGATGCGGCGGCACAGCTTCTCGATCTGGTCCTCGACCAACAGGCGAAGCTTCCTGATGGTGGTGCTGGTGAGCTGCTGGAGGGTGTCCAGCTTGCGCTTCGTGGTTTGGAAGCGCTTGATGAGGTCTTCGTCCGACTGGCCGCAGTTCTGGATGGTGGTCTGCAGAGAGCTGGTGCTCTGCTGCAGGAACTGCTTCAGCCACCTGGAAGGTTTGGGTTTAATGCTGTAAGGTTTTTTATGGAGTCTAAAGGTTCTATACAACCAGCTCTGTCTGTCTGTCTGTTTGTCTCTCTGTCTGTGTCTCTCTCTGTGTCTGTGTCTCTGTCTGTCTGTCTGTCTGTCTGTCTGTCTGTCTGTCTGTCTGTCTGTCTGTCTGTCTGTCTGTCTCTCTCTCTCTCTCTCTCTCTCTCTCTCTCTCTCTCTCTCTCTCTCTCTCTCTCTCTCTCTCTCTCTCTCTCTCTCTCTCTCCAGCCATTATTGGGTTAATACTGTAAGGTTCGATGCGGAGTCTAAAGTGCTTCAGCCACCTGGAAGGTTTGGGTTAATGCTGTAAGGTTCGATGTGGATTCTAAAGTGCTTCAGCCGCTTTTGGGTTAATGCTGTAAGGTTTGATTCCGTGTCTAAAGTGCTTCAGCCACCTGGAAGGTTTGGGTTAATGCTGTAAGGTTCGATGCGGAGTCTAAAGTGCTTCAGCCACCTGAAGGTTTGTGTTAATGCTGTAAGGTTTGATAATGAGTCTGACGTGCTTCAGCCACTATTGGGAGGTTTGCGATAATGCGGTATGGTTTGATAATGAGTTTAACGTGCTTCAGCCACTACTGGGAGGTTTGCGATAATGCTGTACGGTTTGATACGAGGTCTAATGTGCCTGGCCTTGTCGAACATGTCTTTCAACCCCTTCAACACTCGCTCAAAGTCTTCAGCGACCTACCTGTAGTGCTGGTTGACAGCATTATGCCTGGCCTTGTCGAACATGTCTTTCACCCCCTTCAGCACTTCCTCATAGTCCTCAGTGACGTAGCGAGGATCCACGTCATAGTGCATCTGAGCATTCAGAGCAGAGACGAAGAACACCTGGCAGGGATCGAACTTTGGCCAGGCATCCTTCAGCTTGCTGAGGGCGTTGTCCTTCACTGCTTCCCTTTGGTCTTCCGGCACCTGGTCCCAGCGGTTGCAGACGAACATGGCCGAGGAAGGGTCGAACACCCCCGAGTCCTTGTCTTGTTCGTTGTGCACGAGGATGGCATGCAGAAACTCCAGTAGCTGCAAGGGGTGGGTTGCGTCAGAATAGAATTTTGGCTATAGTCAATCGATGGTGTGTTGAGGCAAATATTCAATTAACAGAATGCAGAGGAATCACAAGTTTAATAACCCCACAAGCCCCCTCCCCCTCCCCCACCCCACATTGTCTCTCTGTGTCTGTCTCTGTGTCTGTCTCTGTGTCTGTCTCTGTGTCTGTCTCTCTCTGTTTTCTCCTTTTTACACGGTACCAGTATAGTATAAACTACCCATGAAGAAGAGGGGTTGGGGTGTAAGACCGTTTCGTCCCCCGATATACTCACTCTGTCATCATGCACCCCTCCAGCGTTGTCGGTCTTTATAATGTAGATGTAGGCGGCAGCACTGTTGCGTTTGATGTAGTTCATGGCGCAGTTGTACATTGCCTCGTTTTCGCCAATACCTGGGGTGTCAACCAACGTCACACCGCTCTGTCAACCAATCAAAAGAAAGCTTTTAAACAAAAGTTCAAAGAACTGATGTGAACGAAAAATTTAAACAGAATTAATTCAAACTTCGCTCGAACTTAAAAAACAACGTCAACAACAACAACAACAGACGCACACACTATGGAATGTTTGCTGCATATTTTCACAACGATTTAGCAAACAGACAAAATTAATGGTCAACATGTGGTGTTTCCATAAAGACTCTTCTGCTTCTGTTGGTGTCACATCAGCATAGATGTCAATGGGTTTTCGACATTCCTCCGGAAATCCGTTTCTCGTGTGTGCGAAATCTAGTTGCCAGTTCAGTCATATTTCATTTGCTTTGCCTTTTTTTGTGTGTGCGTTTGTACGAAATCTGTCTGCCCGCACCGACAGTCATGTTTCAGCTTGATAGTAGTAGTAGTAGTAGTAGTAGTAGTAGTAGTAGTAGTAGTAGTAGTAGTAGTAGCAGCAGCAGCAGCAGCAGCAGCAGCAGCAGCAGCAGCAGCAGCAGCAGCAGCAGATGTAGTAGTAGTAGTAGTAGTAGTAGTAGCAGCAGCAGCAGCAGCAGTAGCAGCAGTAGCAGATAGTAACAGGAGCCTAGCAGTAGTAGCAGTATAACCTCCGGCAAGTACATTACCATAACCCGTACTCCGACTACTATAAATAAATAAAACCCGACAAACCTGTAGAATTACAGCTGGCAAGTAGACGTGGATCACGTCAATCTCAAGTCCCTGCTCTCTCTTCTCCTCGTCCTTTTCGGCCACAGTCTCCTCCAGCCACATTCTCGTCTCGGCCACCCCTTCAAAGCTGGCTTGCTTCGTCATCGAGCCGTTGTAGAGGATCTCGGCGCGGAAGGTGGCAGAGTACTTCAAGACACACACGGCTGCCGTACAGCTGAAGATGGAGGCGGGGAGTACGTCCATGCCCAGCAGGAGATTCAGCAATGTGCTCTTGCCGGAGTTCGTCTCTCCTGCGGAAGAGGTTTAATTCCCAAGTGTTTATGTGTGTTTGTCTAAAAATGCAGCGTGCTCTTGGGGAATTCCTCTCTCCTGCAGAATCTAAAAATGCAGCGTGCACTTGGGGAATTCGTATCTCCTGGAGGAGAGGTTTACTTTCCACGTGTTTATGTGTGCTTGCCTAAAAATGCAGCGTGCATTTGGGGAATTCGTCTCTCCTGCGGGAGAGGTTTAATTCCCATGTGTTTATGTATGCGTGTCTAAAAATGCAGCGTTTTCTTGGGGAATTCGTCTCTCCTGCAGGAGAGGTTTAATTCCCATCTGTTTATGTGTGGTTGTCTAAAAATGCAGCGTGTTCTTGGGGAATTCGTCTCTCCTGCAGGAGAGGTTTAATTCCCATCTGTTTATGTGTGGTTGTCTAAAAATGCAGCGTGCTCTTGGGGAATTCGTCTCTCTTGCAGGAGAGGTATACTTTCCATGTGTTTATGTATGTTTGTCAAAAAATGCAGCGTGTTCTTGGGGAATTCGTCTCTCCTGCAGGAGAGGTTTAATTCCCATGTGTTTACGTATGTTTGTCAAAAAATGCATCGTGTTCTTGGGGAATTCGTCTCTCCTGCGGGAGAGGTTTAATTCACATGTGTTTATGTGTGCTTGCCTAAAAATGCAGCGTGCACTTGGGGAATTCGTCTCTCCTGCGGGAGAGGTTTAATTCACATGTGTTTATGTGTGCTTGCCTAAAAATGCAGCGTGCACTTGGGGAATTCGTCTCTCCTGCGGGAGAGGTCTAATTCCCATGTGTTTATGTGTGCTTGTCTAAAAATGCAGCGTGCTCTTGGGGAATTCGTCTTTCCTGCAGGAGAGGTTTAATTCCCACGTGTTTATGTGTGATTGTCTAAGGGTTTCGTTCAGTCTGAGCCCCTGGTCTCCAGGTTTGTTTTTGTTTTTTTTGTTTTGTTTTGTTTGTTTGTTTGTTTGCTTCTTAGTTTTGTTTTGTTTGCAACTGTATTTTAATGAGAATGTTGCTGCACGTATTATAATGCTGTTTTGTGGCCTCTGATTGCTGTGCAGGCCTGCAGTTCTCTTTTCCTATCATCATAGGTGGTATTTTTGTATGCGCGGAAGGCTTTACGTTAATGGTCAGCAGACGCATTAGAAAATTTCATTGACTGTAATTATTATCAGGTAAGTTAGTTCTTGAGTTTTAACTGACACCTCATCAATCCCCGCAGGATACGTCCCGGACGATATTATTACTCAGGCATTAGTGACATGTACATATCAGCACACGTGGCGGTTAATTAGCACTGGAAATACGTCTCACAAACACAACAACAAAGACCGGCGTCGCCTACGGTAACTCTTCTCCCACCCACCTGCCATGAGAGTAAATACAAGATACATAAACTCTGGTTTTTTGTTGAGCGGTAATTAATTCCTTGCGTGTTGATTCATCACGAGCGCTTTAGGCCTCGTTCTGTTTCAGATTGTCACATGTACATACTTTTTTTTTTAAACATGAATATTGATATTTTTCCTCTCTATTTTTTTTATAATATTTTTTATTTTTATTTTTTTAGCCGCGGCCTCGTCCGCGTGCATGTCTGGGCAATGAGGCGAGGTTGTGAATAATCACGTTCCTATCCGATCAACAAACAAAAGGCATGAAGGTCAACTCTAAGCTGACGTCAGAGGTATCTTTGTATGATGGTACGCATCTCCACCTTCCTGATTCTGACAGTGTAACGGTATAATATAGTACGTTTTATCTTGCACACACACTCTCCTTCGTCCTCACCCACCCTCATCCCCACCCCCTTAAGTCTCTTTGAAAAGCTCGTGTGAATAATGCACGCCGACAATGTGAGATGTGAGGCACGTTTTAACCCTTGTCTGTGTCACAGAACCCACTCACGTTTTATCTTGCACACATCCTCATTCTACCCCCCCCCCCCCCCCCCCTCTCTTCACTGTCTTACTATCCCGTGGTCAGAGCTCTCATCCAGATCCACAATGGGTGCCCGGGATTCACATGCCAATAGATGTGTTAGTTTGTCTTGAAGCACACACACACACACACACACACACACACACACACACACACACACACACACACACACACACACACACACACACACACACACACACAAACACACACTTTTGAAGAAAGGAAAGAAAGAAGGATGAAAAGAAAGTAAGAAAAGAAAAAGAAAAACCCAGCAGATTTACTCTGGGTTGTGCAAAGGTAAGCACTGAACCCTGACCCTCAGAAAGAACACAATTATATCATGCTGTATTATATCACGCCCCTTTGTAAATCGAGTAGGAACAGAAATGTTTGTGTTTCGTTCTCTGACCTGAATTTCTTTCACGGAGGGAAAAAAAGATAACAGAAGCGACATGGTGTTTTGTTTGTGAAGGCTTCCTTTTCCCGATTTTTAAAATATGTTATTGTGAGTCGTGGAAACAGGGAGGGGGGGTGGTGGGTCGGAGGGTGAAGGAAAGGGAATAAGAGTCATCTGAGAAGGATGAGAAAAACAGTGCTCTCTCTCCCTCTCTCTGTTTCTCTCTCTCTGTGTCTCTGTCTCTCTCTCTGTCTCTCTCTCTGTCTCTCTCTCTCTCTCAGTCTCTATCTGTGTCTCTGTGTCTGTGTCTGTGTCTGTGTGTCTGTGTGTCTGTGTGTCTGTGTGTCTGTCTGTCTGTCTGTCTGTCTGTCTGTCTCTCTCTGTCTGTCTCTCTCTGTCTGTCTCTCTCTGTCTGTCTCTCTCTCTCTCTCTCTGTCTCTCTCTCTCTCTCTCTCTCTCTCTCTCTCTCTCTCTCTCTCTCTCTCTCTCTCTCTCTCTCTCTCTCTCTCTCAATGCTTTGAGTAGTAGTAGTACTGTAACAATGGCTAATATATGAGTCGGTCTTTGTGCTAATATCTTCATCGTTGAGAAATAATGTTTAATCAGTCAATCAATCAATCAATCAATCAATCAATCAATCAATCAATCAGTCTCTTCTCTTCCACCCCTCTCTCTTCTCTATCTCTCCATGTCCTTCTCTCTCTCTTTTGCTCTGTCTCTCCCTCTCTCTCTCTCTCCCTCCCTGTCTCTCTCCCTCTCTGACCATACCAACGCTTTTGAATCCAGGTAAACTTCAAATTTCTGAAGCTGTGTGCGTTTGGCATGATTTGGCCACTACAAGACAAAAATTAGATCGCATTATTTATTCTCCCAAAAGTTCACTTTCGTTGCGAAATAACGTCAAAACAACCTCTCTTCAAAAAGATTGCTGGAGAAAAGTCTTTGGCATAACACCCATAACTATAGCGAACTTATTAAGCTCTTTGTCATGATGCGACAAAGAAGGATGTACCTCTGGTGGAGTTTATGTACTCGCATGCCAGGTGAGAGTTACCATAGCGGTTCGGGTCTTCCATGTGTTCGTGTGACGTCTTTCGAGCGCTAATTAACTCCCTTGTTTGTTGATGAAATAAAGAAGGAATACATAGCAAGTGAGAAGTAGCTGTAGGCCTACTGGCAAGACAAAGCACCAAAACTTTTGTTAAAGCTATTTCAGTCGACCGAAACTGTGATCATTGCTTCAAGACATAAACATTTTCCACGCTGAAAAAGAAATAAATTAAATCTGGATAATATCTTAGAAGCGTCTGTCGAATTCTGAGCAGAAAGGCGCTGTCACGCCAAACGTACTGATGGTTGTACATGTTTCATTGAGAAGTCAGAAGGATTGCCTTTAGGTTGAAGTGTTTAAGTTTGTGTTGTTGTTGTTTCATTGTTGTTGTATGCGTGTGGGGGTGAATATGAAGTAGGGGGGAGGGGGGCATGAGGTCGAGCTTTTGATCTACATGGTAATAATCAGCAATGTATATGTACCTTGCACATCCATTCTGTTCTCACGAAACAAAGGCAAAGTCACATGATACGGCGTCTGACTAGCTGAGTATAATTATATTTACAGCGTTGTCAGGAAGCATTGGGCTTCTCGCTGTAAGTTATTACTGCCGGAGACCTGAGCGCTGAAGAGAGACAACTCATCGACAATAAGTAGTTGGATACCAGCCACTGTCGTACTAATAGGTTTGGGTATAGCATTGCAGCACCTACCCACACCCGTGTTGCCTTTGGGATTTCCACATGTGTCTTGTTGATTAAGATAATATATAGCCTAGGTTTTTTGGAAGCGTCATAACAAACGTGGGTTTTAGGAATCGCTTCTCGTCAGACCAGTATGGAAACTTTAGCGTTTTGATTGTCACATAAATGTGGGTTTCATGGGTCGCTTCATGTTAGAGCTATATATATATGCATGCCTTACTGGTGTATTTATTCGGCATGTTGACATGTGTTTCACAAATCGCTTCTCGTTTGACCAGTAGACACTGATTGTGTATTGATCTTCATACAAATGTGAGTTTTATGCGTCACCTCTCGTTAGACTAGTATATATACTGGTGTGTTTGATCGTATAGAAACCCGTCCCTAATAAGCCGTATAGTTCCTGTGGACGTAAAGTACCATGAAAGAAGAAATGCCATATATATATTATGGGGGTTGAGCTTCAACTTTCGTGAAACAACCCATGCTACATAGCCCTCCATCTGATGAAATTCAGACGCAGGTTTGATTCTTCCAAGCACTGGACAAGAAAACAACAGCTCAACCAAAGACAGATAAGTTATTTCGCTTCTCATCTCATTTTTCATCGGCTTTAACCGTTTAACTATTGTTTAAGCGTCGTTTTGCAGCTTGACAAAGGGGATTATCCCGAAAATTTGCAGATTGTCTGGCTGTGTCATAATAAATAAGCGTTTTTTTTTTAAAACCTTTCATGGGTTTGGATCCTCCATCTCATGAGCTGAAGCGCCACCTGCACATCACCATGTTCCGACAACGGACTGGCTACTGCCGACTGCTCATGCACGTGCCAGCGGAAGTGACGACAAAGCTATTGTCACGTAACAGATTTCAAGTCGTTTGTTCAACTGTCTTGGCGCCAGCACACATCGTGGTCAGCAAACTGATCGTTTTGTCGTTTGTAAAGTCTTTTATGAATTACAAGTTTCACCTATTGACCACAATGCTATTGCAGCGTAACAGATTTTCAAGTCTTTTTTTCAGCTGTACAGGGGCCAACACACATCGTGGTCAGCAAACTGATCGTTTTGTCTTTTGTAAAGTCTTTTATCAATTACAAGTTTCACCTATTGACCACAATGCTATTGCAGCGTAACAGATTTTCAAGTCTTTTTTTCAGCTGTACAGGGGCCAACACACATCGTGGTCAGCAAACCGATCGTTTTGACGTTTGTAAAGTCTTTTATCAATTACAGGTTTCACCTATTATGTGCAGTGACGACAACGCTATTGCAGCGTAACAGATTTTCAAGTCGTTTGTTCAACTGTGCAGGCGCCAACACACATCGTGGTCGGAAAACTGTTTGATTTGTCGTTTTTAAAGTCTTTTATTAATTACAAGTCTCACCTATTAACCCTCCACCCCCCTATCCCCCACCCCCGAACCCCACCCACCTAATCGTCTCCTCGTCTTTTCCTCGCTCCAGTCACTAAGCAATGTAACAGTGATAATTACAAAATATATGTATGACAGGCGATTAAAAAAAAAAAAAAAAAAAAAAAATGAAATAAATTTGGCTTACCTGCTACAATGACTGAATGCTGCGCCGTGCGAAGACAGTTCCTCCTGGATTCAATCTGCTTCAGAAGGGAGGCTTTGTCATCACTTTCGCTGGGGTCAACCAGCACGTGCTCCAGTTCGAGGTCAAGGTCGGCCACGGCGTCCCCTGTGCTCATCAGCAGGTGGTCCAGCGACTGGGCAACGGCGCCCAGGGAATCGCTGTGTCGCGCTCCGAACTTGCTCTGCCACGATCAAAGCACGTAACCGTTACTAACGATAATTATGCAGTCACACATTATCGCCCACACCCGTTTTTGTTTTGGTTTGCTTTTGTTTGTTTTGTTTTTCCCTCTCTTTTTTTCTTCCTTTTCTTCTCCTTTTTCCCTTTCTCTCTCAGTCTGTCTCTGTCTCTGTCTATCTTCTCTGTCTCTGTCTCTGCCTCTGTTTGTCAATGGTTGACAACTGAGTCATTAGTTTCAGATTTAATGAAAAAAAAAAAAAAAAAAGTGAGAGAAAAAAAAGTAATTGGTTTTTTAATCGATTTTATTTCTGTAGGCTGTCCCGGAAGTGACGTCAGTCTGGGGAGTCAGTGTGGTTGCCATCTTAAATTCTTCAGTAAACCGTGTATGCGTGTGGTCGACAAAAAAGTTAACTATGCCGGCCTGCTGTGTTGCCGCGAACTGTAACAATTCGCAGACGACCCCAGGTATAACAATGCACGAGCTCCCGTGCAATCGACCCACAGTGAGGCGAAAGTGGATTAAATTTATACAATTCAAACGAGCTGACTTTCTTGCTGCGCCGCATCACGCCCATTTGTGTAGCGAGCACTTCACTGAGTGCGATTTCGCAAACCCCATGGAATACCACATTGGGCTTGCTTCGAAGCTGACACAATGTTCCGGTACTCTTTCAAAATCCTGCCTGACAGGCTCAAACTGATACGGCTATATCCTTGTGGGTCTCTCGGGCAAAGTATCAGTTTCGTCTTCGGAGCTCGAGTTGGCCATTTTGCAGCGACTCCCCAGAGTGACGTAGTAGGCATATGGTCACGTGATTTGGGCGCCATGGCGACGCTTTCGGTACGACAGAAAAATGACTTTTTTTCATGCATTTATAACCCTCAGATCACAGTTTCACCTACATCATCGTTCTCAGCGAGCTTTAACGGAAATCGTGTCAAAAATCACCCCTAACCTTGGACTTGTCCTTTAAGATAAGGAGATAAGGGGCTGTTTGCTTTTGGTCCTGAGCTGACCCTATGCGGTTGACGGGACGTTCAAATCGAAGAAGTCTTTTGCTTCAAAAAGGCGTCTACCCCGAAAATCTGCAGGTTGTTTTGTACTTTCCCATTAAGAAGACGTTCTTAAAAAAAGAAAAAAAAAAGAAAAAAAGAAAAGAAAAAGAGTTAGCACTTTTTGTTTGTTTGCTTGTTTGTTTTCTCTTCTTTTTTCCCCCTTCTCCAGGCCGCTGATAGTCAGCTTTGCTTAAGCGTTTGTCTTTTTTGTTTGGTTTTGTTTGTTTTTGTTTTACTTGTGTTTAGTCTGGTATCAGTAAAAGAGCCGGATTATCGAAGACACCAGCAAATCCTCGCATTTATACGCTTTTAAACAAGGGTATTCAAAAGAACAAATCTTTAAAAAATGGTATTTCTAAACACAGTAGTCATTATGACTGACTTTTAATGTCTTTGCTTCGTATCCGTTAACCTCTCAGTTCATGTATCTCTTAAACAATCTGTCTATTCATTTATTAAAAAAAAATTTCTCCGTGTATCAGTCTTACATAGATCTTCGTGTATTTCTGTATATGGAGCCTTTAAAGGTCATACACCAAGGAAAACTTTACACCCGTCCGTTTTACTTACCCAAGCGACAGAAGATAACTTATTTCTAACGCCTAGTAAACTGTGTACATTTACCCAAGCGACATATAGATAATTCTTTTCCACCGGCCAGTACTCTGTGACCTCAGCGACAGATAATTTCTTTCTAACGCCTAGTATATAAACTGTACACTTACCCTAGCGACCGACAGATAATTAATTTCTAACGCCTAGTAAACTATGTACACTTACCTTAGCGAGAGATAAAAAAAATCGTTTCTAACGCCAAGTAACTGTATATACACTTACCCTAGCGACAGATAAATAAATTGTTTCTGATGCCTAGTAAAATATGTAGACTTACCCTATCGGTAGATAATTCATTTCTATCGGCCAGTAAACTGTACATTTACTACAGCGACCGATAGATAATTCGTTTCTAACTCCCTGTAAATTGTGTACATTTACACTAGTGACAGATAATCCGTGTTCTAACGCCCAGCAAACTGCGTACACTTACCCTAGCGACAGAAAGATAATTCGTTTTTTAACGTCGAGTATATAAACTGTACACTTACCCTATCGACAGATTAATAACTCGTTTCTAACGCCCGTAAACCGTATACATTTACCCTGGCGACAGATAGAGAATTCGTCTCTAGCACCTAGTATATAAACTGTACACTAATGCTTTCCTTCCGGCCAGTAAACCGTGTACACTTACCCTAGCGACAGATAGATAATTTGTTTCTAACGCCTAGCATATAAACTGTACACTTACCCTAGCGACAGATAGATAATTATTTCCTTCCGCCGAGTAAACTGTGTACACTTACCCTAACGACAGATAGATAGTTTCTAATGCCTGGCATATGAACTGTACACTTACCCTAACGACAGGTAGATAGTTTCTAACGCCTAGCATATAAACTGTACACTTACCCTAACGACAGATAGATGGTTTCTAACGCCTAGCATATAAACTGTACACTTACCCTAGCGACAGATAGATAGATTCTAACGCCAGATAGATAATTCATTTCTAACGCCTAGCATATAAACTGTATACTTACCCTAACGACAGACAGATAGTTTCTAACGCCTAGCATATAAACTGTACACTTACCTAACGACAGATAGATAAATCTTTCCTTCCGTCCAGTAAACTGTGTACACTTTCCCTAGCGACAGATCAATAATTCGTTTCTAACGCCCAGTAAACCAGCGACCCTTGTAGCGAGCACATACATACAGGTAAATATTGATATTGATATATGCAGGTCTGTAGGTAGCGAACTTGTTTTTAGTGTGAACGATTTTGGGTTAAAGAAGCAATCGTTGGTAGTTACAGAATCGGCGATGAATTGTTCTTTGTAGTCCCAAACACATAGAGGGTTTAAAAGAACGCTATTAATTTTATTAGAACAAAACACAAACTGAATATGTATTCGGAGTAATCCCCTTTATCAAGCTACAAAACGACACTTAGACAACAGTTAAATGGTCAAAAAAGATGAAAAATTAGTCGGAAAGTTAAACCACTTGTCTGTTTTTGGTTGAGCTGTGTTGTTTTCCTGTCCAGTGCTTGGAAGAACGCTAGCAGTTATTCCTGTTTCAGAATTTTGTTCTTTGTAGATTTGTTTTTTTGACTTTGTCGTCATTTGCATGCATAACGCTTTGAGTTTTGTACAAATTAGTGAGGAATGTATCCATACCACCACCACCACCACCACCACCACCACCACCACCACCACCACCACCACCACCACCACCACCATCACCACCACCACCATCATCATCATCATCATCATCATTAAGTTCTGCCCACATTTTTTCAGTGACTACGAGCTAGACAAGGCAATAATTGTAGTGACTGCGAACTAAATTCGAATCGGGTGGCCTTGTCTAAAGAGTTCACGTGCGACATTTGCAAATACAAGAAATGATTAATCTATTGTAAAGAATCGATAGAAGAATGATTCTTTGATCTGATTTTTTCCAGTGATTATTGAGAATGGAATCATTGCTAGCTTCAGTTCCGTCTTTATATGGAAAAATAATTATTGTTAATAATTATTATCACCATAATGTACCCCATAACAGTCCTGTCTTCATCTTTAGAGGTACCTTCTCTTAAATAAAGGTTTTCTCATCATAGGATTACTGCTAAATTAGCGACTATCTGCTTAAGAATGAGGTTAGTTTCAAAAATGGATAACTAAATAAATAAATAAGATATGAAATAAATGAAAAATCAATCAACTAAACACATCTACAGTATACTAAACTAATAACAGATAATGAGCAGTTAGACGAATGGATCGAGGAATAAATGGACGACCTGAGAAATAAGTAGACATCTGAAAAGACGTGTAAAGGCTTTTCCGCGCAGTGAAAAAATATATATAAAAGAAGGTTCCCCAAAAAGACAGTCAAAGGGAGACAATCCCTTCAGCTAGTCCATATGTTATCTTCTGCTATCTTCTCCCGCTTCCAGTCCCTGTTCTGCTATGTGTTCAATGGCTGCAAAACTGATAAGTTGTGTATAGTCAATATACTCGTGTACGCGGGTGCCTGCTGTGTATGTGTGTGCGTGTACGCGCTTAGAATAGTCTCCCCGGACAAGAGTTTGCGCTGTATTAATATTTTTGTTGTAATTATTATATTGACTCAGGTACTGTGCCATAATTATAATGGTTTGTTTGCATAATTGACAGAGGTATGGCTTTATATCATTCACATTTGTATGTTGTTGTTTTTTATAGTTCACGGTAAGGATTATAATTATGTCACAATACGTAGACTGAACGGCAGACTATTATGTCGACATATTTTTTCTACTTTTTCTTCTTCTTCTCTTTTTTGTTTGTTTTTTGTTTGTTTGTTTTTGTTTGTTTGTTTGTTTGGTTGGTTGTTTTTCTTTTTTGTTTGTTGTTGTTGTTGTTTGGTTGTTTTTTGTTTTGTTTTTGGTGGGGGGGGGGGGGGGGGGGGAGGGGGATGTTTGAGAGAGCGGGAGCATGAGAATGAGAGGTCTGTATATGTGAATGACGTGCACGCTATGTTTCAGTTTCCCATCTTGGCACCTCAGACTTGCATACAGGGCAAAAACGCATTCTAAATAACGCACAAAGTAATGTGCAATTATATGGGCGGATAAAAAATTAAAAAAATGAAAAAAACAAACTGCATGGGGGTACAAGTGCAACCTGAAGAAGAAGTAAAGCCACTAGGAAGCACAAATGAGTGAAGAAATGAATGAGAAACTAGTGCAGAAATAAGCAGGTTCTGACTGACTGCTTTTTTGTTGTTGTTTTTAGCGGGTTGGTGTGTGGAGTGGGGGAAGGGGTGGAAGGCTGGAGAGGGGCGGGAGGGAAGGGGGCGAGCTGAGGGGTGTGTGTGTGTGGGGGGGGGGGGAGGGGGGAGGGTAGTCTGTAGGGGTTGTTGACAAGACTGTGATAAGAGAGGCGGTTCAGGCCACTGCTATACTACTTATACTGCTACCACTACAACCACCAGTATAATCAAATATAGTTCTTGGATTATAACGTCCGGTCAGACGCATAGGGTAACCTCAGGATAATGCTACTGAGTACTCTAAGTAATTAGTTGTTTTTTACGCCCAGTCAACCAGGACGGGTATATCAGAGCAAAGTATACTAAAATAAGAATAATGTTAATAATAATATTCAATAATCATACCACCCATAGCAGACAGAAACAAATGACAACGATCATGATGATGATGATGATAATAATAACAATAATAATAATGATA
Organism: Alviniconcha strummeri; assembly: GCA_963584105.1. NCBI lineage: Eukaryota > Metazoa > Mollusca > Gastropoda > Provannidae > Alviniconcha > Alviniconcha strummeri. The sequence goes on from OY757543.1 coordinate 27,524,382, forward strand.
TTAATGATACTAATAACAATAATATATAATTTACATATTTAAAAAGATGCGACAGCAACAAACATGATAATGATAATTAGAATGAGAACAGTAATAATAATATAGTCATTCCCAATTCGTTGATTTCTTCTTTAGTTTGTACAGTATAAATTCGAGCCACGTAAGCTGAAACCGGCAACACATCATGAAGTGCAAGCAAAAAAAACAAAAAAAAACAAAAAGCCAAATGAACAGTAAGTGGACACAAAACAATCCGTGCACAAGACAACATACCTGTATTTTAAAATATTGGTTCTTCCGTATAAATTCAAACCACATAAGCGGAAACCGACAACACATTGTGAAGTACAAGCAAACAAGACAAGAGCCAAATGACCAGTAAATGGATAAAAAGACCATCCGTGCGCAAGACAAGCACAACATACCTTTATATTAAA
>OY757543.1:27530035-27532535 GCA_963584105.1 Alviniconcha strummeri
ACTCGAAATACGTAACACAAGTACAACAACAAAGACCTGAGTCGCCTACGGTAATTCTCACCTGGCATGCGTGTAAATACAAGGTACACAAACTCCACCAGAGTTTAAGTACCTTGCATTTACACGCATGTCATGTGAGAGTTACCATAAGTGACTCAAGTCTTTGTTGTTGTCCTTGTATTATTTCGAGCTCGGATTAACTCCCTTGTGTGTGATGCTGCATACAGTTTACATGACCAAAGACAAGGGTCGAAGGCTTAATCCCAACTAAGGGAAGCTAGTTGCGTTTTATTATCTACATTTTTTACACGTTTTCTAGTCTACTGCTCTTTGCCAAAACATTCAAGAAAAGAATTCAGATGCACAAGGGGGCGAAGGTGTAGAACGCCAAACTGATAACACACGAGGACAGGTGGAGTGCTTTCCCTACGTTAAAAAATAGTAACAACAAACAAATAAACAAACAAATAAAAAACTTTTTTTTTTTTTTAACTTATTGTCCAATTAAGCAACAAGTACTAGTATGACAGAAAAAACACCTCTTCAATGATTCTCTTTAGAAATGAAAAGAAAAAGAAAAAACACTAATTTCCTTTTATGCACTATTCTTAGAAGGGAAGAGCTCATTTTTTATTTTGTTTTAATGTATAGATTTGGAGCCTGCGCACGCACGCACACACACACACGCACGCACGCACGCACGCACGCACACACACACAACACACACACACACACACACACACACACGCGCGCGCGCACCGCACGCAGCGCACGCACGCACGTGAAAATCTGGCTTAGAAATTTACGTAGTTACGTAGAAGGGTGGATATGAAAGTGCTTGGTGAGTGAGAGAACCCTTTCATAAATTTGACGTTATTTTGTTGCTTATCGTCGCCTTAAAAAAAAAAAAAAAAAAAAAAAAAAAAAGGTTCAAACGGATGTCTAGATACGCCTTTATCTGTGTGTCAAAGGAGATCCGGATCTGCTTTTATCTCCTTGTCAAAGCGCTATAGTAACTTAATGAACGAGGCGGAACTGAGATGAAAAAAGAAAATGGTTATGGCAGTTCCGTCTCGTAATGTTGCGCAACAAGCATATATGCGTCTCGCGTGGTTGGCCAATGGCGAGACAGCTGGCAGGCCGTAAGTATAGTGTAATAACGGTATTCATTACAGGCATGCATGATGCAGCTATCGAAGAACACGAAAGGGCTAGAGGCGTACAATAGCAAAGTATTAATCAGCAGAATAAATCAGCATTCCCACAGTGACAACCCCTCACCCCATCTCCCCCGGCACCACTCAGCATCGTCGAATCAAATCCGGCTGGAGCTGATCCAACTTCCTTGATCTCAGTCCCCGGACAAATTCGGATCATTAAGTGTGAAAACAGTTTTTACGCTTTGTTTGCTCAATTCACATGCGCTGTCTGGGTTTTGTTATTGGAAACCTTTGTGATGTGTGGATCGAATAGGAAGCACAGGCTAGATTTCAGTCGTGACACAAAGAGAGGTTTAAAACGTGTGAACCAGTATCTTTTAGGGATAATCGAGCGGACATGCAATTTGTTTTCTTTTCTTTTTGGTTCTCTCTCTCTCTCTCTCTCTCTCTCTCTCTCTCTCTCTCTCTCTCTCTCTCTCTCTCCTCTCTCTCTCTCTCTCTGTCTGTCTGTCTGTCTGTCTGTCTGTCTGTCTGTCTGTCTGTCTGTCTGTCTCTGTCTGTCTGTCTGTCTGTCTGTCTGTCTTCTGTCTGTCTGTCTGTCTCTATCTCTGTTTTTTTGATGTCGTACGGTACATGATTACTAACTACTTCTCATTAATAGTCTAAAAATCAACAGAAATAAACAGTGTAGAATACACACATTGACCACCACCTCCCCCCCCCCCCACACCCCGCACACACACGCACACACCTACATCCCAACACACAGACATACACGTTTACGCGCGCGAGAGCGTACACAACATTATATACACAAAAAGGAAAATAAAGCCAGAGGGACGGGCGGTGGTGCGGGGTGCGGGGGTACGGGGGTGGGAGGAGGGGTGGGAGGGGGTTGCTGGAGTTCCCACTCGGCACCGACTAATCAGCTCTTTCCGACTGGGACCGACAACGCCGGACTGGGCCTGATCCAGCTTCCTGCATCTCAGTTGCCCCGGACAACCTCGGACTCATAAGGTTTTTAAAACGAGAGGGGCAAAGATTGCAAGTTTTTCAGGGAAGAGAAGATTTTTTTTTTTTTTAAAGAAGATTTAAGTGCCTCTTTAGATCATACTGGAGACTCAGAACGGGAGAGAAAAAAAGAAAAGAAAAAAAAAGAATACGGAAGATCGAGCCATCCACTGCACGCAGAGAGACTGAATGTGAGAAGGACAATACATCATGTAGAAACGAGCCACTCCTCTTCAGCGACGAGACGATCTGTGTCACTATAGGCACTCGACGAAGCGAGTCAGCAGACCATTTTCAACCCGTGCCAATCACCAGACGAGACAGGTGCT
>OY757543.1:27537535-27542441 GCA_963584105.1 Alviniconcha strummeri
GAAGCGATTTAAGCGCCGCCAACTTCACTGACACGTTCTTTGAAATTGCTAAACAATGTATGCCAGCTAAAACAATTTTAGTCCGCCAGAGAGACGCACTATGGATAAATGACGAAATTCGTATATTGATAGAAAAACGAAAAAAAATTCACAAAAAAGCTAAACAAAGTAATCGAGAAGCCGACTGGAGAAAATTCCGCCAAATCAGAAATTACGTGATATTAAAAATCAGACATAGGAAAAGTGAGTTCTTAAATGAACTAGATAGAAAAGCATCTGACCCAAACATTTTTAGACAGAAAGATTGGTGGCGGTTGGTCCGGGCATTCCTGGAAAAGAATAGTATAGACAATGATGAAATTCCTCCAATAGACTATAACGGAAAAGTATACTATTCAAATAAAGAAAAGGCAAACATTTTTAATGACTTCTTTATTAAACAGTCAACTCTAGAACACGAAGATGACACACCACCAGACCTCCCTCAACTAGACTGTCAACTTAATGACATTACACTATCAGTTTCTGAAGTAAGCAATATTATCCAAAACTTAGATAAAAGTAAAGCCACCGGTCCTGACCAAGTCCATAACAGATTACTTATCGTCGCCTCTTCTATCATTGCTGAACCTCTTACTATACTATTTAACAGATCTCTCAGAGAAAGCAAGTTCCCTGCTATTTGGAAAGTTTCTCACGTTACCCCCTTGCACAAAAAGGGGCCCAAGGAGTTTTGTAACAACTATCGTCCCATTTCTTTGTTAAGTTGCATTGGCAAAGTGCTTGAAAAATGTATTCATAAGCATGTGTACAACTTTTTACAATATAATAATATTATTACACAGTCACAATCAGGATTTATTCCTGGAGATTCCACAGTAAACCAATTACTTTGCATCTATAATGATTTATGTTCATCTTTTGATAAAGGAATAACTACGCAAGCGGTTTATCTTGACATATCCAAAGCATTTGACCGTGTGTGGCACACAGGCCTGCTATCAAAACTGGAAGCCGTCGGCATCAGAGGAAAATTACTTAACTGGTTTCAGGACTATTTATCATGTCGGATGCAGGCTACTGTAATTAAAGGGGAGAAGTCCGATTTTAAGAGTGTTTCATCAGGAGTCCCACAAGGCTCTGTGCTTGGACCACTTCTGTTCTTGATTTATATTAATGACATTGTTAATAATATTGAGTCTGTGATCAAGTTATTTGCAGACGACACTAGTTTGTCCTTGGCACTAAACAACCCCGACTCGCGTGCCGAAATACTGATCCATGACTTAGAACAAATTAATGAATGGGCCAAAAAATGGAAAGTTAGATTTAACGAAGAAAAAACTCAACAATTAAACTTTACTAGAGGTCAGAATCAAAATCAACAACTCACTTTTGGCAGCACAACTCTAAAAGAAACACCTTCTCACAAACACTTAGGAATAATCTTACAAAACAACTGCAGATGGGATGAACACATTAGGTCTGTCATAAACAAAACAAGTATGTTAATTTCCTGTCTTCGGTCTTATAAGTACAAAATAAGCAGAAAAGCGTTAGAAACTATGTACAAATCGTTCATCCTCCCACTTTTTGATTATGCTGATATTGTCTGGGATAACTGCACCGACACTCAATCAAAAATGCTAGAAAACCTGCACCTAGAAGCCATAAGAATCATTATAGGAGGTATACGCGGAACTAGCCACCAGAAACTTTACAAAGAATCCGGATTCTGCACATTAAAGGAAAGAAGGAAACGGCATAAACTCTTGATGTTCCACAAAATGATACTAGGTCTATGTCCCCAATATATAAGTGACCTCTTACCCCCTTTAGTCGCCCACATTAATCTGTACCACAGACGCAGACCATTAGAAAGAGACGTGACTACATGCAAAACTGAACTTTATCGAAACTCCTTCATTCCATCTACCACAGCAGAGTGGAATTCTCTCCCCATTAGCGTTCAACAAAGTACATCTTTAAGTGTTTTTAAACGATCATTGTCCTTTGTCCGACAGTAAAGTTCCAGCCTATTACTACTTTGGAGAAAGAAATGCACAAGTCATTCACTGTCGCCTTCGCCTAGAAATGATTAACCTTAACAATGACCTAGTTAACCGCCATTTAAGCACCGACCCAAAATGTTCTTGTGGTTATTCTAGAGAAACGGCCGAGCATTACCTCCTTCATTGTCCTAACTACCTTAACATCCGTGCAAGAACAATACTTACCCTCCCTAGCAACCAAACCAATATTAGAACACTACTGTACGGTAACCTAGACCTGCGACTTCCAGAAAACAAACACATATTCCTAACTGTCCATGAATTCATTAAGCTATCTAAACGACTTTAAAATCAGAACTGTAAGCCAGCAGGTAGCTGATCTGTAATATGATTTTTTTAATTTTGTTGTTGTTGTTGATGTTGTTGTTTTTGACCGTATATACTGACTTTTTGTGCACATGTGACTTGTCCTGTTAACATATTACAGTTAAGGGACGTTATAAATCCAAGTATTAACGCCTTCTGTATATGTGATTATATGTTTTACATAACACAAATGACCGACTGCCTGCTCATACCTCTGAACTTTGTCAAAAATTAATAATTATGCTACTGTAGAAAAATGACTGAACCATCTTTCCTTTTCCGTCTCCCCACCCCCACTGTCTCCTTACGCCACTTCTCTCTCGCTAGTATTTATTTAGGCCACCAGCCAATCTATCTGTCTACCTAACATTGTTTTGTTTTTTCAACTACAATTTGTTTTGACTGTTTTCTAGTGACTGTTCGTATCTTTGCGTTTTGCTATTGTTCTTTATATCTTTTTTGTTTCCTCTTGATTTTTGTTTTTATTGTTGTTATTTTTTGTTACATTTCATTTATTGCTTGCGAAGTGAAATTGTTCGTCCACCATACATTGTGTCTTTTTCCAACCGCATGAGCTCATCGCCTATAAGCTATAGTTTGTTGATGAGCACATAATGATTTTTTTGTATGTTTATTTCATCTTGAATAAATTTTTGTTTAAACCAACTAGCACACGGTACAGAAGTACTCTACCAATGCTTGCGCAGTTACGATAGTCGCGTAACTGATACTGTGATAGTCTACGCTGTTGGTATGACTGACGTCACGATGAACTGTGACCAATCGGCGTGCGAGAGGCAGAGACTGTAATGATACACTCTGGGCATGTCTCGGGTAAAACGATACGAGTGGATTCCATGGAAAAACCAGGGGCTAGGTTTTGTTTCTTGAGACAGGCCGATTAAGTTGTAAAACTGCCTGAAGAAACACTGAAGGGTGATGAAACTTCTCAACTTTCTCCGCCGATGCAAGAGGATAACCAAGTATTGTTTCCTGTATCCTGGTCCCCGTAAATTCATAGATATCATATACTGTTGTGGTACTGTCTACTGAAAGGGATTTTGCGACTTACACTGGTCCCGCAAGGATGTGTGTCTGGAGTTCTCAAAACACGAGACAGGATATCAGAAGTTAATTCTTGTAAAATAAGTTCGGTTTTGTTGTTGTTGTTGTTGCTTTCTTCTTCTTCTTCTTCTTCTTCTTCTTCTTCTTCTTCTTCTTCTTCTTCTTCTTCTTCTTCTTCTTCTCTTCTCCTTTTTGTTTCTATGGTTTTGGGTTGTAAATATAATGTTGTATGAGCGAAAGCTGTAGTCCAGATTCATATTACCTGTATTTACTTTGAATCGGTGGACTTTCTTGAAAACTGGCGCACACGTTTACTTGCCTCACACACACACACACACACACACACACACACACACACACACACACACACACACACACACACACACACATCCACGCACGCACGAACGCACGCACACACACATACACACGCACGCACACGCACGCATACACTCACACACACACACACACACACACACACACACACACACACACCACAGACACTCACTCACACACACACACACACACACACACACACACACATGCACGCACGCACGAACGCACGCACGCACACATACACACGCACGCACACGCACACACACACACACACACACAACGCACGCACACGCACACGCACACACACACACAAACACACACACACACACACACACACACACACACACACACACACACACACACACCACACACACACACACACACACACCTCCGAGAAGAGAAAATTGCATTTTGTGAGCAAAGCATGCGTAACTAACTTTTGTTGAAGCACGCCGCACATTGTGAACCTGAAAATGCACGGAAAAACTTGACGATAGCCTATAGCAATGAAACCCAAACGAAGCAGCGCTGCACTATTGCAAATTGCAGCCTATGCAGCTACATAATTATATTCATGCTGTTTTGTGGTAGAGTGAGTGTATACAATCGTGGTGACATGTAGAAAAATAAATTCAATGTATAACTGTTTTGGGTGGTTCGGTGGTGAGGGACTTCGGTTGAAGATGACTCATACTCGAATCCGGACGTTTGTATGGTAGGCGAACAAAAATCAAGTAAATCGACTGACTCATCGTCTTTGAAATCTAAAGTTCCCTCCCAAACACTTAGAATAAGCAACTGATCATTAACCCTGATCCTCACCCCACCCTAACCCCCCCTTCCTCTGTCTGTCTGTCCTGTCTGTCTCTTCTGCTTCTTCCTTCTTCTTTTTTTTGGGGGGGGGGGGAGGGGGGGAGGGTGGTGGTGGGGGGGGGGGTGGGGGCGGGGGGAGGGTGTGAAGGAGAGTGGCATTATTCTAAAGATACATGATGCATTTAAAAATTATTATTTTTAGATCAGTTGGAGAGCGTTCCGGTTTTTTTATCTGCTTGTGTATCAAGCCCTGTGTGTATAAAAGCTGTACACGCTTGAACGCTTAGAGACGATGCCTTTGCTATGCGGATGTGTAG
>OY757543.1:27550141-27568510 GCA_963584105.1 Alviniconcha strummeri
TGTGTGTGTGTGTGTGTGTGTATGTGCGTGCGTGCGTGCGTGCGTGTGTATGTGTCCCGCGTGCGCCTCGTGCGTGCTTGTGTGATTGAGTGAGCCTGTTAGTTGTATAAAAGCTGCATAAAAAATGACATTGAGGTTGAAGTCGGTGAAGTGTGTTACCGTTCATTGTAGCTACTCTGGGTGTGGGGTGCAGTGTGGATGTGCTGATAAATCAGCATTTATTCTATTGATTAGTAATTTGCAGTTGTTCGCATCTAGCGTTATCGTTTTCCTCGATATGCCAGCCCGCATGATAAAAGTCCTAATTATTATTATTATTGTTATCATCATCGACTGTTCTGAGGATACGGCCAAGATGAATATTATTAATTTGATGACAACATTCCTATGCGACTGTTTTGTTTTCTTAATTGGTTAATGTCAGTTGAAAACTTTTGTTTTAGCTAGGCTCAGGTGAAAGTTTCCTAACGATTTAGTTTTCGCACGCTCTCTCTCTCTCTCTCTCTCTCTCTCTCTCTCTCTCTCCTCTCTCTCTCTCTCTCTCTTCTCTCTCTCTCTCTCTCTCATCTCCCCATTGAATACGGCTCGGAATTGAGATTATACAAATTATACAATAAAGAGCAGGGATATTCGGAATGATTCACAGACCTCTTCTTCTTTGTGCTGTTCGTAGTACATGGGTGTTTACTATTTTCACACACACACACACACACACACACACACACACACACACCACACACACACACACACACACACACACACACACACACAAAGAGGCTAGCGGGATGCTGTCTGAGCGAACAAAGAAGAAGATCTATGGAGAGCTTGGAATTTTTATCGGTGCCGCACAGTGACTACGGTTGCAGCCGATGAGGGAGAAAAAGAAAAGAGAGAGAGAGAGAGAGAGAGAGAGAGAGAGATGAGGAGAGGAGACGAGGAGAGAGAGAGAGAGAGAGAGAAACACTCACAAAAAACAGAAGAAGATATAGAACAGATATTTGCCATTACTCAGCACTGCAAGTGCACCAGGTGCTAGTTAAATATATCCACTTGATAATTTGTAGACGGATGTGGCCTGGACTGGTTCAGTTTGTCCCTTGATGGCAAACGAAAACAAAGTATTATTTCATTACTACTCTCGCCCCGTTCCGACCTGCAGCATGGAGCAATTAGCTGCGCGGAAACGTAGAGGAAAAGGTCAGTGCCGGGCTGAGAGTGAGAGCAACAGAAAGTGCTAATAGGGGAGGGGGAGATAAAGCCCTATGAGAGAGGGCCAAAGCCTTTCTGGGTGAGAACCCCCTCGTCACGCCTCGGGGCCAAGTTTGTCACTAATTCACAGCGGCACCGGTCACAAACTGCAGGGTGATCTTAAAGTGTGTTTCTTTCGGTTCGGCATGTTGGGGGTTACTTTCACTCAGCGGGCAAGTAGGCTACAAACCTCTCGGCTCACAATACTGATTCCCCCACCTACCCACCCCCGCACGCAGGCACGCACACACTCTCTCTCTGTGTCGGTCGGTCAGTCTGTCCGTCTCTCTCTCTCCTCTCTCTCTCTCTCCTCTCTCTCTCTCTCTCTCTCTCTCTCTCTCTCTCCCCCCAACACACTTGGTTCTCCTGCCCAACTAAAACTCAGAAAGTTACACTGTTAGTATTATATTTAATCATAGAGCGGGCAGGAAAAACTCGCAGCTCTATGATTTAATATACTCAGTTAGTCAATTTAATATATACTGATTTGCATCTGAAGGCGTAGTCACGTACATGTATGTAGGATAACAGTTGCGAGGGGTTCATTTAAATCTGCCCTCAAGACCCATCGTTACCCCTTTGATCACCGAACAGATTGTGTGTGTGTGTGTGTGTGTGTGTGTGTGTGTGTGTGTGTGTGTGTGTGTGTGTGTAGTGTGTGTTGGAAGTGACGAGAAAGGCGTTGAGTGAAGTATTGTCAGAATACTTGTTTATATATAATATATTTGGTAGGGGTTTAATTGTTCTCTTAATTCTGTACACTTTTGTCGACCCTGTTTTTGTATTATGCTCTTTGGATTCAGGTTATGTGTGGGTGCTTACGTTCTTTTGCATTACATTGCCACTGGATAGCCTGTTGAACCTTTTTCTTCTTCTTCTTTTTCTTTCTTCTTTTTCTTTCTGTGCTGCCTTCCTCCAGTCACATATCTTTATTTTCCTCTCTCCTCTTGCTGCTGTTTATTTTGCGAAGACTCCGCACAACACACTTAGGCGCAGAGAATTTGCAGAACAGTTTGAATACCAAAGACAGGAGGCTCAAAACACGTAGACTGATTCTTCCTTTCTCAGAGTCGCCAGTCGTTTCTGTATCCCGCCCCTAAAACACGTAGACTAATTTTTCATTTCTCCGTGTCGTGAGTCGTTTCTATAGTTATTATATCCCGTCCTCCAAACACGTAGACTGTTTCTTCTTTTCTCAGTGTTGCGAGTTGTTTCTATATCCCGCCCCTAGTAGACTGATTCTTCCTTTCTCAGAGTCGCGAGTCGTTTCTGTTAATACCCGTCCTCAAAACACGTAAACTGATTCTTCCTTTCTCAGTGTCGCCCGGCGTTTCAATATCCCGCCCCTAAAACACGTAGATTGAGTCTTCCTTTCTCAGTGTCGCCAGTAGTTTCTATATCCTGTCCTCCAAAAACGCCGTAATCACCTGTCCGACCTTCCAAAGAACGGCACTGACACTGGAAGAAAAGATGGTGATCTGGCGACGGAAGTCGTGCGTGATCAGTTGCCATAATTCATTGCACACGTCACAGACTGGCAGTCATGATTCCCCCCCAACACCCCATTTATATTTTTATTTTTTATTTTTGATTGATTGAGTTTTTGAGTTTTGATTTTTTTTTTTGTTTGGGGGGGGGGGGGGGGGGGGGCGCATACTTTTAGTTACTTGGGACTTGATGGCTTTTGGTTTACCAATGGGAATCGACTCTGTTTCCGATAATTATGTTAGAGTGGTTACGCCAGTGCACACGTGTGGGTGGGTGGGTGGGTAGGAGGGGGCGTGCATGCACACGTTTCTGTCTTTTCGTTGCAGGTAATCTGTCGTAAGGTTCTGATCCGATCTCTAGGATACTTTGAACACGCACAGGGGTAAGCGTCGAACTAATTTCGGCAATGATTTTATGTAGTTATTATTTTTTCCGTTCTAAGTCGATTTGCACCGCATGGCGTCAGTGCCTTCATTTGCACTGATCCTTTTGATGACTATCTGTTCACTTAGTCACGGAAAAGAAAAGATGCGAAAAGATCCCACATTACGAATTCTCACAGTCGAGATTTGTGGCGAGAATCTCGTTTGCCAAGACTTGACTGCGTTGCACTTTGAAGGAAACTAAAGATATTCAAATTAGATAGCACGAAACGCGACCACAGGCACATGGAAAATCGCGCGATGTGATAAAACATGCTGTCAGTCTGATTAAACGGTCGTTTGGGAACAAGTTTGAATATGGACGCGTTTTCTTTTTCTGTTCTTCCTCTTGTTCTTGCGGGCGTGCGCGCGCGCGCGCATGTGTGTAGTTATTTGTATGGTTGTGTGCTTGTACCAGCGATGAAGTGTCTGTTCTGTGTGGACTGTAGAAAAGAGAACGTGTTTGATTTGAGACAGTAGTAGTTAACTCGCAGTCCCAACCGTTTTGACTCCATACTCAGACATTCAAACTCTCCCTCACACTCAACATTAAATCAAGCTGTTTCGGTGTCACCTACGTTCTAGATGTACTGCGATGCGTGACGGCCACTAAGGCCGTAAGTAAGTAAGTAAACATAATGCTTTACGTCCACAGAAACCATAAGACTTATTAGGGAATGGGAGAATGGGGGGAAGGGAGTATGGAGGTGGGGGAAGAGGGAGAGTATATATACCTATCGCTACACTGTCACCACCAGAATGACCTGCATTAAGATGGGCTGCGATGAGAGCCATTTTAATGTTTCATTAGTTGTGAGGGACAAAGTCACTACACAGTGTCCACAAACCACAACCTTTTTGAAGAGAAAGGAGAGCCGAAGTGGTATCGAACCGAGGTTCTTCCGCTTACCAGCCTACCGCCTTACCTCTAGGCCAAACCGGCTCTCTACCACTAAGGCCATGAGAAAACGGCATGTCCTTCAAACACGTGGGCGCCGCCACACTTTTGTCGGACCTTACGACAGTGGGTGGAGTACTCCCTAAGTAAACATGGTGCTTAACGTCCACAGAAACCATAAGGCTTATTAGGGACGGGGAGAAGCGGGGGGAGGGGCGGGGGAGAGGGACATTATATACCTGGCGCTACACTGTCGCCACCGGAATGACTTTTGCATTAAGATGGGCAGTGATAAGAGTCATTTTAATGTTTCATTAATTGTGAGGGACAAAGTCGCAAGACAGTGTCCACAGACCACAACTTGTAAAGAGAAAGGAGAGCCGAAGCCGATTTGAACCGAGGTCCCTCTGCTTACCGCTAGGCCAAACCGGCTCACAAGAGTATTTCCTCTCCTAGCGACACATTGATATACACGTACCAGGAGCTAACACTAAAGTGGGGACCAGAATCCAAGAGGTGGGAATGGCGAGGGTGAATCCCGCCAATGGACAGATATAAACCTGTTATTGTGAGTGTCGCCATGCTATATGAGTGATGGCTACTGTGAGTGTTACCATGCCATGTGAGTGATGGGTACTTCTGGTTTATCGATGACCTGTTACTGTGAGTGTCACCATGCCATTATGTGTGATGATTACTTCTAGTTTACCGATGACCTGTTACTGTTAGTGCCACACTGCAGTATGAGTGATGGTTACTTCTAGTTTGCCGATGACGCCATTTTGTGTATCACGATTGTTCCACGTTCAGACCGTTCTTCAAAATCAGTTTTGCTTCTAGTCTGTGTTTTCGGTCTGTGCTTACATTGGAGTGATTGACTCTTTAAAGATGCGGCGCCCAGGCTTGCTGACGATGTGTTGGAGTGATTGGCTCTTTAAAGATGCGGTCCCCAGGCCGGCCGACGATGCATTGGTGTGATCGACGATGCATTGGAGTGATTGACCTTTTAAAGATGCGGTCTCCAGGCTGGCCGACGATGCATTGGAGTGATTGACTCTTTAAAGAAGCGGTCTCCACGCTGGCTGATGATGCAGCTCGGGTCCGGTCTCTGTGTCAGCTCCAAGATTCGATTCCGCCAAGGGTTGTGGTTTATCGGGTCATCAGTGATGCAAATGAGACTGACAACGGTTGAGCGGGTGCGTGGATGAGGCCGGGAGCCAGGGCTTATCAACAGGCGCTTGACACCCACTTATTTGCTTTTGCTTGTTCCGCGTCTGCCACGCGAGTTTATCATTACAGACTCGCATGACGCATGTGATATATTGCGCGAGTCTTGTCTAGCGATCAGGCTTTCGTACGGTAGAAATACACCGCTGAAAGACTGCACTTTGTTGCATTGTATGCTACATGCACGCCACGTTTACTGCTACGGTTGTCCATGCGTGGAATTCTCTGGTTCTGCCTTGTTTTAAAAAAAAGAGAAAAAAGAAGAAGTTTTTTGTTGTTGAAATTATTGCAGTATCCAAACGCCATGGCTCATTTTGCGTGCAAGTTTGTTTGACACTTTGTAATAAAAGCACATTGCACTGTTTTCCATCATTATTTCGGACACCATTCAAAGCGAAGGTTGCATGTGTATATGTTGACAAGCTTCAGTGGGTCTTACATTAGTTACTTCAACGATGCAGTTTATGATTGGAAGGGGGGTGGGAGGATGGGGGTGGGGGGTCGTTAGTCATGACCTACTCCAAAGGGAAATAATGTGTACGTTTAGAGGAATTAAACCGTTCTGTTATGTGTACACTATACACAGGTATTTCCTTGACACTCCCCACCACACACACACACACACACACACACACACACACACACACACACACACACACTGTGCCATGCCCCCGGTGTGTGTGTGTGTGTGTGTGTGTGTGTGTGTGTGTGTGTGTGTGTGTGTGTGTGTGTGTGTGTGTGTGATTTGCGTACTGATTAGAGGAAGAGGAAGTGAGATGTCGACCTTCAAGTATAACAGCAAAATCATGTTACGGCAAGTGCCTGTGGACTGATTCCATCGCAGCGGTCAGTTTGGTGAGGAGGCCGTGAGGTCGGCCGCTAATGGCCTGAGGCCTGCGACACACGTACAGCTGTCTAGCGCGGATCCCTCCACGTCTGTCTCCTCTTGTCCCCTGCTCTCTCCTCCCTTCATTTTCAGCATGGCTGCTCCCTCTTCTAAATGGGGACACAATTTTCCACGGGTGTTTGCGTGCTGGCAACGGCCTGTGAGACCAAATGTCAGACTGTTGAAAATACAAGACTCTCGGTGACGTGACTGCGTTCTTCAATTCACCTACCCCGGTACAGGTTTGACGCTGACTCATTGTCAGCCAGTTGCCATTGACATACAGACCCTCACTGACGTGGCAGCGTTGTAATGCCACCTGCACTGGCTCAGCATTGCCCCCATGTCGGTCTTTTCGAAATGCAGACCCTCAACTAATGATGTCATCAGCGTTCTAATTCCACTTACCTCGTGTCAATAAGGTGAAATGCGGGCCCTCTATGACGTGGCTACTGTCCTAACGCTACACATACTGGTACAAGTCTTTCCATTGCCCTCATCAGCTCATGTCAGCCTGTTTGCCTAATGCAGACCTCATATATTGACGTTGGCAGCGTTTTGACTTCCATCACTTTCCTCATGTGAGCCAGATCAAATGCAGACAATCAAAAGCATGGCTGCAAAGTCACCTACCTCGGTAAAGTAAGTCGTGATGGTGCCGCAGTGTCAGCCCGTTTAAATTATATTAACCCTCAATGAGTCGCTGCGTTCTGTAAGTTCACTTACTTACGTCGGCACAAGTCGTGACGATGCTACTGTGTCAGTCTGTAGTTGAAGTACATACTGTCAGTGACATGACTGCGTTCTAAGTTCACTGGTAAGTCTCGACGCTGCCACAATATCCAGCAGACTATCATTGACATGGCTGCGATTTTTAATTAGAGTTTACTTACCTGCCTCAGCACAGCAAGTCTTGACGACCCAGTGGTGTCGGTGTTCGGGGTGAGGGGATTGCGGTGTAGCTGAGAGAGGGAGATTGACTCATTGGCCGACTTTATGAAGTCTGTTACACAGGAGTGAAGACGCAGGCACGGATGCCTGTCGGGCAACTTGTCCATGATAGAATTACTGGTTGCAAAATATACATATATACAGCGAAAGAGATAAACTGTGTGTGTGTGTGTGTGTGTGTGTGTGCGTGCGTGCGTGCGTGCGTGCGTGCGTGCGTGCGTGCGTGCGTGCGTGCGTGTGTGTGTGTGTGTGTGTGTGTGCGTGTGTGTGTGTGTGCGTGCGGGCGGGGGGGAGGGGGGGGGGGGGGCGAGAGGGAGATTGTTTTTTTAGAGAACGTGTACACTTTTTTCTGACGTTTTGTTAATCCTTCCTCCAGCTGCGTCTCTGTACGCAGGCGTGGAAATATCGTGTTGTCTGTGCCATAATGCTATGTTCATGAACTTCGTAATGAGAATGCACACGCATTCTGACTAGTACTGACGAGTATGTATGTATGTGTATATTCAGATTAGATAACTACTGCTATACCATAAGAACTCCAGAATGCAGCACACATTTCTTCCGGAACGGATATTTGCGCTATGAGAGCATACCCCACATCAGACAACGTACAACAGTCGTTTAATATTAATCAGCTGGGATGGAACGATAGTTACATTGTACCAGACACATTATTTCTTAGCGCGAATGTCTCGTTCTCATTTTGATGGTAATTGTCAAGTCCAAGTCAGAGAATGTACTACAGAAACGCCAGCATGAATCAGAGAGAGAGAGAGAGAGGCATAAACAGACCCAGAACAGATACTGAGCAGAATTAAAAAAATAAATAAATCTTAAATGGTAGCAGATTGAGTGAACGTATATAATTTATGAGGCTGGGAATGAGACATATAATTATTAGCTGTATATAATTTATGAGGCTGGGAATGAGACATATAATTATTAGCTCCGAGGATGTGATTTGCTCAGTCGAGAGTGTACATCAGTGACCATTGGTTCTTCGCACACTTAGTCACCAAATGGCGGCTACTTCAGAAAACAAAAACAAAAAAGCAAACAGAATGAAACGACACCTTTCCTCCCTTCTTCGTTGTGTGTTTGTGATGTGTGTACGTGTGCGCGCGCGGATGCGTGGGGCGCGCGTGTGTATGTGGTTATTGGAGCCATTGTGAAAGCCCCCCCCCTCTCTCTCTCTCTCTCTCTCTCTCTCTCTCTCTCTCTATATATATATCAGCACGCTCGGATAACAGGTTGCGTTTTTTCCCGGCCAGGCGTGCGTGCTAGGGGTGACATAAATATCACAGTGCCAGCATAGAGAACGCCATGCACGGGTAGAGTAGAGCTATAGGATAGGAGTTGGCAACTTGTGTTGATAGCGTTATGGGACGGGGCCAGAGACTGTGCGTGGGCAGGTCAATGTGATTGGTCGTTGGGCGTCCTCGTCGCCTCCACAATCACATTTCTTGGCACTCAGCCTGGCATGCTCCATCTCCTCTCTTCTTACGCTTCCCTCCACGGATCTTGATCGCTTCTTCGCCAAGTGTGATGCTTGTTACTTTGTTGTTCATGTACTCAAACCGCTTAGTGTTGAAGTGGGGCTTAGAGCGCATGGTGTTCAACCGGGACTTATTATGGTGTTCAGCTGGGGCTTCAAGTGCAGGGTGTTCGATTTTCTTCCTTTTAAGTGATATTAGACTGTTCTTACAGTTGTCAAGATAACAGCATAGGTCAGCAAGTTACACCAAAACAGTGACACACCTCAAGAAGGAAAATGAACACACTGATTTGCAGTCGCAAAAAAAACGAGCATACGTGTGTGTGTGTGTGTGTGTGTGTGTGTGTGTGTGTGTGTGTGTGTGTGTGTGTGTGTGTGTGTGTGTGTGTGTGTGTGTGTGTCCACTGGGGCATAAAGTGCGTGGTGTTCACCAGGGGCTTAAAGTGCCTGGTGTTTAGCCGGGGTTTAACGTGCATGCTCTGCAACTGAGTACATAGTGTTGTCCTGGGTCCTGAAGTGCATGCTGTTGAACCGGGTCACAAACCGCATAGTGTTGTACTTTGTAGCACAGTGCTTGGTGTTGAATTAGAGCCTCTTCCTGTTACACTCCCCTTCCTTCCCCGCCTGTTACTGGTTCAGTCAGTGAATGCACCGGCACGAGACGAAAGGAAACAGAACAATATTAACAATTTATTAATGATAGGGAGTGAACGTCTCAGTGCTAGTTCATAGTTATTACATGTCCTATGATTGTGCAGTCAGTTCCGTCCCTCTTCTAACTCCACCCACCCCGTACCCCCCTTCCCCGACGACCCTGGGTGATTAGGGGAATAGAATTCATTCAGTGTGTGGGGAAGGGGTCGCGATTGCCTCTATCACTCAATCAAGTGGGTTTTGCACTCCCCCGGTAATTGAACGGCTCGTCGCCAGTTGATCCTGCTACACCCATTTCAGACCGCCTCGAGGTACGCTTGCGGAAGATTTTTGTGCTATACGCTTTGCTGGGGTCTCAGATGGGTGAGCCACGACTTGCGGCAGAACGGCTTGGCATCAATCGAAATCCATCGTGGGGTGACCTGGGTGCAAGGGCTAGTCCCTCTCCAAACACCCTGCGGACCCCTCCAGCCGGCTAGAAGAGCGCCCTAACGTACCGCCAGCCCACTTCAAAAGCACGCTACTCCTTGCCGCCAGCGCTCTGAACCACTCGCCCCAAGCTCTCTGGAAGCAGTTAGGGGCAAAAGCACAACGCCGAGGCAAGGGTCTGCCTTTGTCAGCAGATTGGAAACATTAGATTTAATTAGTATTGGGGGTATTTTGGGCAGGTAGAGGGGCGGCCCGGTGCTATTTGCACGCCGCTTGCTACCTGTTCCTGGGACCTGGCTAATGTGCCGGAAAGGAGGGCGGAGGGAGGAAGCCTTACATCTGGCTCTTTACCTGTGTTGGCTCTAAAATGAAGACAGATGATGGGCCTCTTCAGTTGAAAGGGCAGGCAGCAGGAACAAAATGGAGAACGCAGGTTTCAAATTCAGGAAGAGAAACGTATAAAAGCGTGAATTTTTCTAAAGACAAGAACAAACAAACATAAGTGAAATTAATTGAAGATGGGGACATAAGAATTTCACAGGCTGTGAGTGCAATATGTTTTTTGTTTTGTTTTCCCCTTCTGTGTCTTGCGTAAGCATTTTGAAGTGCGGGGTTTACGTAACGCACCCGCACGAACACACACACACACACACACACACACACACACACACACACACACACACACACACACACACACACACACTATGCCTTTTCTATCCCAGTCTTCTTTCAGCTTGCATGCTGGCTGGCTTTCCAGTTGATTACAGTACTTTTCTGACTGATCGACTTGCTGACTGCAGTGAAACAGGCTGGTGATGAGGGCTATGTCAGGTTCCCCCATGCCTGTCTAGTTCTGCAAACATGCACAGCTGAGTTCATTGTAGCGGACACTATGCTGTTAAATGCACGACCTACTCGCATCTCCTTTCCTAACCCAGCAGAAGTGGTCCAAAAAAAGAAATGGTTTTCGATGTGGGGGGTGGGGTGGGGGGTTGTCATTTATGTGGCATTACGAACAGAGGACTTGCAGAAACGTGGACTTTTCTGAGTGTAAAGTTTCGTATAAATAAGCAAGGAACTTACGGTGATGTTACTGATTTTCTCAGGTTTGCCAGGATCCTCGCTCACTACCCGTACGTGGTCCTGTTGGTGGTGTTTGTCGTCACGGCGACATGTCTCGTGGTCTGCGTCACCATTCCAAAGACCCTGGACTTCAGGGAACCTACACTGGTAAGTGCGTCCATCTCTCTGTCTCTTCTGCATAGTCGTTTGTCAGTCTGTTTGCTCTGGTCTGTGTCTGTTCGCTGGGTGGTCTGTTCGCATTGGTTGTTTGCTGTAGTCTGTCTAGGCTGTGTCTGTCAGTGTGTCAGTCTCGGTGTGGCTGTGACTGCCAGTGTATGAATAAGTGGGGGTGGGGGGGGGGGGGTACTTTTCTCCAGGGGACAGCAATACAGTGGAACCTATCAGGAGCAATCAGCTCTGAGCATTAAGAAGTTGTCTTTAAAACATCTATACCGGTCAGATTTCAAGTGTTCAAATACGTAATGTCATAAGCGGGTCCTTTTTTTCCAGGGGTGGTGGTGGGGAGGGGGAGGTCTTTCTGTTAGTTATATTATAGCAGGTTGTACTGTAGCGACAGGGAATGTTTTACGTGATGTGAAGCAGTTTGCGAAAGCAAATCTGCCGTTTCTTAAAAAGGTGTAGAATTTTCTTATTACTTAAAGATAGTATGATTCCCAGAGAAGAATCATTTATGGAAAAAAAAAAAAAAAAGAAGAAGAAGAAGGGAAAAAAGAAGCTTATACAATGGTAAATGTTCCATAGTTCATGTGTGTTTAACTGTTTGTGATAGGGTTTCGAACCCCGGGGCACAGACATCAGCAAACGAGTACGGACGTACCAGAGCATTATCGACAACATCGATGGCAAGATGGACCTGCAGCCTTTCCGCGCTGACCATCCCGTCATCGATAGTGGTGCTGGCGAGGTCGCCACGGACACCAGTGAGGATGCTGGAGGGAGCGGCGGGGGTACGGAAGAGGAGGAGGAGGAGGAGGAGGAGGGACTTGGCGCCGTCGCCATCGACGAAAACCAGCCATGGAGTTCCATAGCCAGCAACTACTTCTGCGGTTTGCCCAGTCAGTATTGTGGGTCTTCGCTGAAAATTATTTATGGCAAAAACGTTAATGCTGGTGTTTTCTCTGATGGTTTTGGTTTCGCGTAAAATAAAAACAACGGTAACAGAATTCAGAATTTTAGTTGTTTTTAAATTCAGATGACCTCCATTTAGTTCTACATGTTCATGTCGATTTCAAGCTGATTGTCATGACCTGGGACATTTTAGATGAGTTTAAAAAAAGTAATGACTGTATTATTTTCCAATTCTGAAAGGTAGCCACCCTTGGGTTCGCGCGTAGGGGTGGGGGTGTTTAGATCTCAGACATGTCTCTTGAAATCTGCATGTCACAGTAGCTCTCTGATGATTGGGTGACAGGGTCAGTATCGTTAATCGATTCTCAGTCTTTTGCCGTGTTTTAACTCTTCAGAATGTATACTATCCATGAGAGGGCAAAGTGCCATCGCATACCTTTCTTCAGTGACATAACCTAGTGTGACTCCTGGAATCTTTAGTATTGCTTTGAAATTTGCTTCCTCGTTAGTAGATGTAACATGAGTACACGTCTGCTGACATACCTGTCTGCCTGAATTAAAAATGCAGTCGACAGTTATAGGTTGATATGAAAATAATCTCTCAGTGCGGACATTAATGTATAGCTCGATGTTATTGTATAACTGGTATTTGTTGTTAGTAAATTAGAATGGAAATTAGAGAATGATTCGAGTCTCGATGTTGTCTTCAACGATTTCTATTTCTGATCCAGGAAAGGAGTATGTGCGCGTCATGTACAAGTCGGAGGACGGCGGCAGTTTGCTGAGTGCTGAGAAACTTAAGACCATTTGCCGCCTGGAAGAGGAGTACTACGACAAGTTCAGCGGCTACGCATCCTCCTGCGAGATGCCCTGCCCCGGCTGCCAGCGCTGCTGCCGTCGTCTCTCGCTCCCCAACTTCGTGGCGCTGCTGGCGAAGAAGACGTCGTGCCACAACATCACTGACGCCGACATCGGAAAGATCTTTCGCCTGCTCACCGGCTGCGCCCGCTACTACCACAACCTCACGCTGGGCCCCACCTGCGGGTCGCTGCCCGAGGAGAAGGTGTGGTACGGGGGGTTCGAGCAGCGGCAGGAAGCGTGTCCAGGTGTGCCGCGACGCTGCACGCGCCGTAACCTGGTCTACACGGTGCTTCACTACCTGGTGGATCACCAGTTCCTCAGCCGACCGGCTGTGCCCAAGTCCACGCCTCCTCTGACCTACGTGGCCACCTTCCTGCCTGTTGCCGCCAGCGAAGCCAACGTGGGTCTGTACCAGCACCTGGAGAGTCTGCCTCGGGTCTTTGAAGGAGTGGAGGTAGCAGGGGCTTACTTCGACGTCAAGTACCGCCTGTTCGAGAAGTACCTGGTGGCGGATTCAGTGTGGCTGGGTCTGGGTGGGGGCTTCATCTTCCTGGCCATGTGGGCCTACACCACGTCCATTTTTGTCACCTTCATGACCTTCCTCTCCATCTTCTGGGCGCTCGTCACCGCTTATTTCCTGTACACGTTCGTCTTTGAAATCGCTTTCTTTCCCTATATGAACATGATCGCCGTCGTTATCATGATCGGCATTGGCACCGATGACCTGTTCATCTACTGCAAGGTCTGGCACCTGGCCAAGTCTGAGAAGAACAATGGCGTTCTGGAGAAGATCATTTGTGACACACTACGCCATTCTGTGCTGTCCATGCTCGTGACTAGTCTCACCACCGCAGCAGCATTCTACGCTAATTATATCAGTGACATCACAGCCATTCGCTGCTTCAGCATTTACGCGGGCACGAGCGTGGTGTGTAATTTTGTGTTGACAATAACGTGGATGCCCGCATCCATTATGTTATACGAGAAATGGTGCAACTTCTACATGTGCCGGCGGGCGGAAGTGTACACGGGAGAGTTCAGCATCTGCCACTGCGTCTGCAAGGTCCCCTACAAGCTTTACTACCTCATCTGTGAATGGTCGCGAGTGTTCTTTGAACAGATTCTGCCCTGCCTTGTGATAAAGCTTCGCTACCTGTGGTTATTTTTGTATGGGTGTTTAGGTATTTGCGCCGTCATTGTCATCTTCTACTACCCGCGCCTCAAACTCCCTTCCAGCAAGAAATTCCAGGTATTCAATGACCAGCACTTACTAGAGAAGTACGACTTTCAGTTGAGGAGTGTGTTTGGTTTTGAAATGATGAATGAAGACGACACCCCCAATTTCCCCGTTACCATCGTGTGGGGCGTCCATCCTGCAGATTACGGGGACTACCTTAACCCCAAAGATAAAGGTGCTCTCGCTTTCGACGATGATTTTGACCTCACGGCGGCAGATTCGCAAGTGTGGGTGCTGGAGTTTTGCCGGCGGTTGCGGCGGGCCGAGTTCTACCAGCACACCCACGGGATGCAGCTGACAAACTGCTTCCTGGAGAACTTCGTCAAGCGCTACATGAAGCGGCCGTGCAGCGCGGACATCGCCAACCAGGTGTGCTGCAACAACACCCTCTTCCCCTTCCCCAAGCAGGTCTTTCTGGAGTGCCTCACCCACTACATGCACGACCTGCCCAATACACCCGGGGTGCACTACTCCCACCACTCCCCGGGCCCTCGCTTCCACGACGGTCACGTCACCGCTTTCGTCGTCCAGTTCCAGAGCGTGGAGCGTTACTCGCACGACTACCAGCGCGTGCAGTCCTTCTACACGCGCGTCAACCGCTGGGTGACGGAGGAGATGCTCAAGGCTCCCAAAGAAATGCGCTTCGGTTGGTTCGTCAGCTACCTCGACTTCTACGACCTCCAGCACAGCCTGGTCTCCGGCACGCCGCTGGCGCTGGGCGTGTCGCTGGCGGTGGTGGCGCTGGTGACGTTCTTCACCACGCTGAACGCCCTGATTAGCTTGTACGCCATTGTGACCATCGCCTGCATCATCGTCGTCACGCTAGCCTCCTTGGTGCTGCTCGGCTGGGAGCTCAACATCCTCGAGTCCGTCGTCATCACCGTGGCCATCGGCATGTCCATCGACTACACCCTGCACTACGCCGTCGCCTATCGCCTGGCCCCGGACTTTGACCGCGAGATGAG
Organism: Alviniconcha strummeri; assembly: GCA_963584105.1. Lineage (NCBI taxonomy): Eukaryota > Metazoa > Mollusca > Gastropoda > Provannidae > Alviniconcha > Alviniconcha strummeri. Next base: position 27,565,054 of record OY757543.1, read on the forward strand.
GGTGGCCTCCTCCATCGGCCGCATGGGCAGCGCCGTGGCCATGGCCGCTCTCACCACCTTCGCCGCGGGGGCCTTCATGATGCCTTCCACGGTGCTGGTGTATCGCAAGTTCGGGACCTTCCTCATGTTGCTCGTGTCGGTGGGCTGGGTCTACTCCACCTTCTTTTTCCAGTCGCTGCTGCGGGTGATGGGGCCGCAGGGAGGCTTCGGCCAGTTCCACTGGCCCGCCTCCGACTGCTGCGGGCCCGCGTCGCGGGAGCGGGTGGACAAAACCATCTACGCTTTCTCCGAGTCCACCCTCAGCTCCTCGTCGGCGAACCACGCCAGCAGCACGGAGACGCACGAGCTGGAGCCGCTGACCGACCTCCACGACTCCACGCCACGCTTGGTCTCCCACCACCCCGTCCATCACTGCTCCTCCCACCACCACCACCCCCACCACCACCACCATCTGCACCACCATCACCGCCCTCGCTCGCGTGGTGTGTACACGCAGGTGCGGACCAACGTGGAGATGGGGGAGGACAGCAGTGTAAATAACGGCAGTGATAGAACAGCGGCGATCCCGGCGGCGGTGAAACGAGAGGCCGTAGTTAGTTTCCAGTCGCAGACTCCGCAGAGGGAGTTGGACCAGAGCGAAAGGACGTGCAGCGTGTCGGAGGAGGACAGCGGGGTGGTGTTGGCGCGGACCGATCAGTCCGAGTCGCCTGCCCACACCGCTCCAACTCCGGAGCAGACCCGCAGCCAAAGTCCAGCGGTGACTGTCGTGCGGCCAGTCTCCGCCGACCTGTCACACGAAGGATTCCCCCAGACTGTCCAAGTGTTGTAACCTTGACATGTGTTAATAAACAGGTCAGTTGTCGACAGGTTGACTTCAGTGTAACGCTACCCATTGGTCATTATTAAAGTTAACAAGTGATTTTCAGGAAAGGTGGAGTCGGTCTAGTTGATTGGTTTTATGATCTAGGGAAATTTACACAACGCATTGCCTCTTGATCAGGCTCAGGGCGGTAAAGGTAATTCTGCCTGTATCAGTATGGAGTCTTGTCCTGTTTCATTTTTACTCTGCAATCCAGGGAAAGCAACTGACGCGGATTCAACCCTCCGGCTGATGCAGGATGAGGGACCTTTGAGTTATTCCTAGTTAGTTCTGGTGCAGATTCGTCAGTGCCTGCGTCACCGTCGTGTGTACAGCACACACTAAGATCAGTGTGCATGCTGATTCAGGTGAAAACCCCATTCCCGTGTTTCCAAAGCCTAACAACCAATGGTGCCGAAATGTACGTAAAGATAGATTTTAGTAGCATAATGCATTATGTTGCTGTTTCTGGAGAGGGATGATGGTCTCTCTTAAACATAGGGCCGAGCGTAAAACACTGTCAGCCCGTATTCATCAATAATACGTGTAGTGTTATATTGAGGTGAACCTGTCGTTTATTCCTGCACAGTTATAAAAGTACTGGATGAAAATACCAGCTGGAGCGTTTATAATTCCTTGATGTGTATGAATTCCTTTAGATGTATTGCTCTTGTTTATACCTTGGTTTTTAATTTGTATTGTTGATTGATATTAAGACGTGGAGAGAGACAGTGTGTGTGTGTGTGTGTGTGTGTGTGTGTGTGTGTGTGTGTGTGTGTGTGTGTGAGTGAGAGAGAGAGAGAGAAGAGAGAGAGAGAGAGAGAGAGAGAGAGCTGATTGTGCCCATTGCAGTGTTGTTCTTGGAGCACATGTATACACGTAAATTCGGGTTTTTTGCTGACTGCATACAGTTACTACATCATCGTTTGTTGCTTAATTTGAACTCGGCTTTGCACTTATTTATACGTATACGTTTTGCATGTTAATAAATTATTTACAGGATATTGATCCATGAACCTCGGTGCTCTGGATGGAGAAGCATCAATACGTCATACAGGGTCATGATCATTGGTTAAACGTAGAGTGATGATTGTTGGTGGCTGTTTTTTGTGGACACACCACAAACTATATTTTTGTCCATGACAGCTGAAGTGTTTTATTCACTGTATGACTGTATGTACGAATAATGCCAGTTTGGTGAAACACTGTATTATCATAATCTGTACAGTTACCCCCCCCCCCCCCCCCAACCCTCCCGCCACCACTCCCTACTCAACACGCTTACCCTCTTCTCCAATGTTCTGCAGCCAACCGCTGACACTTCTCCAGGATGCGCTTTTTTGATTGACTTTGTGTGTGTGTGGTGTGTGTGTGTGTGTGTGTGTGTGTGTGTGTGTGTGTGTGTGTTTTTGGGGTGGGGGTGGGGGTGCGTATGAGTTACAGGTTGTGTTCTCTGTTTGGCCAGTTCTGCTTACATGACCAGTTTGTGTGTGCATGTATATCTACGCGTGTCACAAGTTGTGTATGCGGTTCATCCTGTTCCGGGTAAAATCACCGGGGGGGGGGGGGGGGGGGGGGGGGGGGGGGGGGAACGGTGTGAGAGAGAAGGGGGTGGCAAGAGAAGTTGGCAGAGTGTGTGAATCTCTGTTTATTGCACTGGTTTGAATTTTTTACTTGGCTGTGAAAAAGAAATGACCGTAATCATCCCAACACAGGAACAAATGAGTGACCCAGTCAACGAACAATTGAAACAAATGAATGAATACGTGAAAGAACAAATGAGTAAATAAGCCCTGTAATGTAAGATTAAAAAACAAAGCCTACTAAATCAGTGAATCTCATGTGTCTTTCCCTGTACTGGTGGAAAATGACCTAAACCTACTCACGGAAGCCAATGTATGGAACGGTAAAGCATAGTGTAAAAGTAGGTCAATTGACCAGTACGGTATTTGCATAATCATGTGTAGTGAACAGTGACTGTAGCCTTCAGTTTAGACGATGCAGGATGGCATCCGAGTCCTCAGGAAAGCCAATAAGTGACCCAGCATATCCGTCTCTCAGAACTTTCCCCAAAGATGCCTTACTTTAACAGTTTAGATCCAGTGGTTGTCTGATGGCGGTGCGTGAACGTAGTCCTAATGTGTCTCAAACGCATTGGTGTGAGTAAGAAGGATTTTGAGTCGAACCGAAAAAAATAAACAAAAACAAAAAACAACAACAAACAAACGGATATCGAAGTCCCCTTTTTTCCCCTTCTTCTTTTCCCCTGAAAAACTGACAAGGGAGGCCATTATTCAGGTTTTCACCGAAAAACGATACAGAACGGATGGCGAAATCTTTGTCAAATACACTCGCGCGCGCGCACACACACACACACACACACACACACACACACACACCACACACACACACACACACACATAAAGTGATTTCATTTTGTTGACTTCCGCTTTGGTTCAATTGGCAACAGACAGACAGAAACAGGACTTTGTTGTCTGTTTCCTTTTAGCGAAGATAAAATAATACAAAACTGGACTTTAGTATTCGTTATAATTAGGTTTTGTGCATTGAAAGCAAAATTTGAAAACTGATCTGCCC